>VZQC01006168.1:973106-1179452 GCA_009823505.1 Rhizomys pruinosus | reverse complement strand
AAAAAAAAAAAAAAAAAAAGGAACAACATAAAATTCCATATGAAGAAAAATTTATTCTATATTTTAAAAAATAGATGGTCATGAATTTGTGAATATAAAATCATTAAACTATGTGAACCTTACTGGGTGCATTTAAAAATTGAAGTATACATTTCATTTTTAAATTTCAATGCTGTCAACACACCAGAAATTATGCTGTTTAGACCTATTTAAAGATTTATTCCTTTCAAATTTATGTATGATGAAGATATGATGAATAGATTTCAAATTAAAACTGTATCAGGGCCACATCTTTTAACTAATGAAAATTAAAAATTAAACATATTTTAGCCTGTTTTCCGTCCCCGTGCAAAGGGATTGAGTACCTCTTCCCTAAGGCTCTCGCTAGGAAGCCGGATGCTACTCACCCTGGACTAACTAGAACAAGTAACTAGGGAGTAATGCTTCAGCCCTGCAAGGCTTCGGTGCCCTTGGATGAAGGCAGGGCACTGAGAGCTACAGGCATACACTGAGGGGTCGGGACTGGGGAAGAGGTCACTGGGAAGAGACAAGAATGCTGGAGAGGGGCTCCCAGGCAACTCCCCTCCTTAACCCTGCATATCACAGTACTCCTTGCCTTTTGGATTATCTAGTGCTAGGAAAATGGTATTTCCCCCATTTGCTGTATAAAATTCAAATATTTGATTTGTTACTCCATGTAAAACAGTACCTTGAGCATAAGTCCAGAAAAATATAGATTTCATTTACCTGTGTGCCTGTTGAATTGTCAGAGACTTAATGACTCTCAGAAGTCCATGTCTGTCCCAGAAAGCCCCAGGAAAGCTCAGAACTGCATTCCCACTTCAGTCCACAGCCTTTTATATCCACATACTTGTCTCTTTGTCCACAATGAATGGGGAATTACCCCACTTCTCCAGTTTAATTTGGGGCATGTTGTTCAGAGTCATCCCCTAAGTTTATGCCAATCTTGTGTCTTTCTCATTTCCTTGGCCAGAGAAAAAAGACAAAGCTTACTAAATTAAACAAGTAACTCATTCATCATTAATGAAGAAATGACTAAATTATATTTTAAAAACCTTCTTCCATCTGAATCCTACTATATCAAAATTGTAATTAATTGGAGAAATGTTAATCTAAGTGATCTGTTATTATTTAATTAATTTATGATTCTTTTACTTAAAAAGGATCCACTTGAATCTTAGTGATAGAACTAATTACAGAATTATTTTGTATGAATGATAATAGCACATTTTTAATAAAATTTGAAATTTTTTAATGTATTTTAGAATGGAATCAATCATTTACATGGTTTTACGTGTAAATTACATTTTATGTATATATATGCTAATGTGCTTCTCATAGAAGAACTAAAAATGTAACACATTAGACTTATATTAAAGTTTTTCAAGTCACCAAAATGAACCAATAAAATTAAAATTGTATCTCTCCAATCAAATCAATTTCTTCAAGAAGACTTGTTATTTGGCAAGAAAAGGCACAGTGGTTTTATTTTTGGGGGACTAACAGAATATTTAAGTGATAAAAATCACTTACAAGTCTATATTATGCACTTAAGAAACAAATACTGTGCACAATAGTCTTTCAGAGAAAACTACAATCAAGTGGCAATGTCTGCCTCTTACAAATAAGGACCATGATAAGGAAAAGAAAGTTGAGAAGCTCAGTTCAAAAAAATTACAAACTCTTGAAGGTATCCTTTGACTCAACTATTTTATTTTCCTACATAGAGGAGGGAAGGGCACCTTTATAATTACTGAAAACCAGCTGTATAGTCAGTGCCCACCACTACCCCACTCCACCCATTTGCAGTTCCACTTCCTGCGGTCTCAATTACCCTAGGTCAACCATAGTTGGAAACTACCTAATGTAAACTTCCAAAAATGAAGAATCCCTAAGTATTTAATTTTGCACTGTTCTGGGTAGTGTATCTCGAACCATCAGACTCAGTCTGGGCTAGGATATACATTTTCTCTTTGCCTAGGATATCCAACCACGTGTCCATTTGTCACTTTGTAGCAGTCCTGTTTTCAGATCTACTGTCACCGCATGGACTAGTACCTGTGTTCAACTCTTGTTTTTGTTTTTTATTTAACAATGGCCCCAAAGTTTAGGAGAAGTGATGTTGGCTATTAGTTTATGCCAAATGGAAGCCATTGTGCCCCCTCTGAGTGAAATAAGATAGCTTGAGAGAAAGAGCATGGCTTTTATTACAGTGTTTTATATTCTATTTTGATATTGTTCTTAATCTCTTCCTGTGCCTAATCTGAAAATTCGTTTAATTATAAGCACACAAATATAGAAGAAAACATAGTATCTATAGGGTTCAGTACTACCTGCAGTTTCAGACATCCATTAAGGTCCTCAATGTGTCCCCCACAGATAGGGGAGTTAACATTTCAATTGACATAGTCTAGATAACTATAGTGTCTTAATGGGATGTGTGCCTTATTAGTAAGCTATGAAAACAAATGTTTACAATATTAAGAACATCAGAAGTGTAAAGCTGTTTTCACCAAGTAAAATGAAGGTGTGGATAGATGAAGAGACGTGCCTCTGTCGGCTGCCGAAGTGAGATTGGAACCTGTATATCTTGAATCTTTGCCCAGTGGTCTATCTTCAAGATGCTAGACAATCACTTCAGGAAAACTGAGACGAAAGAGATAAATTTATATGAAAAGGAAAAATATTTGGTATGATGATGGCAGAATTACTCATTAACAAGTAAAAAAGTCAAGCAAAAGTGTCGTAATTTTTCCAGAAAACCTGACCAATAAATGTTTCTAGCTGTGATGTCATCTTGGGTTGTTTTGGGTCAGTGTGTTTCAGAACAGGGCTAATTCACTGTATACTCAGCTGTAACATATGTGAAGCCCTTTTAAGTTCATTCACGCAGCCCTAGAATGGGGCCTTCTTCACAAGAGGAGGAGCCCTATGTTGACATGGAAAGAGGAAGCATAGATTTGGAATTATGCCTTATAAATCAGACTAAATCACAGAAAGGCTGAACAGGAGTGTGTATTCTCCAAAGTGTGCATTCATTTCTATATTATCTGCACTTTCCAACTGTGTCAGTCAAACTTCAGCACTGTGACCAACTACCTGAAAGAAATGATTTAAAGGAAGGAAGGTCTGGTTGACGCATTGTTTCAGAGGTGTAGGTCCACTTGTTGCTGTGGGCCTGAGGTGAACCAGATCATCACGGTGAGAGGAGCATGTGGCAGAAGAGGCTGCTCTCTTTAAGGTGGCTGGGAAAAAGGAAGGGCCTGAGGACAAGGTATTTCTTTCTAGGATATATCCCCAATTATCAAGTGGGTCCCACTTCCTAAAAAAAATCATATTATATGAATCCACAAGGGATCAAACCATTGATAAAGCCGGAACTGTCCTGACCCAACAACTATCCCAAAACCCCTCTCTGAACACAACTGTACTGGGAATCAGGCCTTCAAAACATGAGGCTTTGGTAAAACATGTCACATATAACCTTAGTATTATCACTTTATCAACTAATAAACTCTAAGCATGGACTTCTAGGGAGCTTTAGTAACTTAGATCTAGGCCTGGTATAGATGTGGAAAGCACATTGAGTCTGAACACAGAAGAGCCTTATAAACTGTCACTTGTGGGAAGGACTGAATTTATTACTCCATGCTCAGTATTCCAAACACAGAGCTCTGAGCTCTGAGCTCTACTAGCATGTTATTAATTTATGTGTAGTAGATAATACATGATAGTTCTATTGGTTAGGTAATTCATTTATTCATTCATCCATTCATTCAACAAATATTGTTTGAGAATCACTGGTAGGGAAAAACATGGCTGAAGCAAACATAAAGCTGGTAACTAGTAGGAAGTTGGAAAATAATGAGAAATTGATAATAATGTGACAGTGGAGGGGGATTGTTGTGGGAATGCAGGAAATGGTTAACCCTGCTCGAGGGCAGCAAGGAGTTCTGTCAGGACCTCAATTGCATTTGAACTATAATGAGGCAGTAGAAGGAAAAGGAATGTAACTAAAGACACACAAGATATGTGTAGAGTAACACTGGACTATAATTTCTTATTTTAATTTATATATATATATATTTTTATCAAATCTAGACCCATGTCCCCTCCATCCCCCCACCCCACCAGAGCTCATGCATTCTGCCAAACATGCTTTTCATCTCTTTCTCAGTCTTTCTCAATATTCTCCATGTGGAAGTTGACTGTTTTGAGCAGAAGTTCACTGTTTCAGTCAGTTCTTTGATGCAAGGACTATAATTTCTGAATGTTTCCTATGGCCCAGAAAATGTCCCAAACATTCCCTTCTATTGATTGATGTGATTTCTACAATGAACCTATGTGGTGGGCACATTTTAAAAAACAGGATATGAGAAGTTAGGTCTAGAAAGACTACATCATTTGTCAACATTTCAGAAACAATGATGGCATAGATGGGGTACCAGAGCCATGCTCAACCCCACAATATCCTGAGTGAATTTGGATGTGGAGAGGCTTTTGACATGGCTAAAGGAGAGTCTGTATGAAGGCTATGTATGGAAACAGCAAAAAGCAGAAGGCTCGTTCAGAGATAGAGCTTGCATGTCTCTAGGCTCCGTCCCCACAGCTGACATGTGAAGACAGTCAGTCGGCAGAGCAGCTGGGAGAAAGCCATTGTTCAGAGCTCCGCTCTCAGCAAGGCTGGGGAGCACAGAGCAAGGACCAAGAAACATTCATCACTTGCCACGGGCACCTGCAATTACACATACAGATGAATGATTCTCAGCCACCTTAGTGTTGCAACACTGGTTTTTGTTCTTTATGACACTTTTATTCTCTAGCCAGCCCCCCTCAAGTGTTACATGACATGCATTCATTTTCCATACAGATGCTGTATTGGGAATTTTATGACACTGCTTAACATACCAAAAGTTATCCTGAAGTGTGACAATTACCAGAATGGCTGCTGCAGTAGCTTTACGGCTCTTCTTGTGTACTGAACAGCATATGCCCAGGGTTGCCTTTGCCTGTCGGCATTTCTCTTTCCCTGTCACTGAGGAGCAAAGGCAGCCAGCAGAGCACTTGACCTCAGTCAGTGCCAGTGTCACCAGACTCTCTTGCAATTCAATCTCAGTCATCATTTCCCTTAAGAAAATATGTATCTGGCATGACCCATCCTGTCATGAAGGCGCCAAAGCTAATGACTGGTCCCCTGCTTAGAAGCAGCAGACATGCCCCAGGTGCTTCCCATGGAACAAAGCAAATTGAAGATTCACCACCAGGGATTTCAATCAATGGGCTCTGAGAGCAAAAGTGTCCTCTGGACCTCTTGGAGAGATAGAGCCTCCCAGTGTCATTTCTATGGCCTGGTGACAAAGTTAGGCCACGGGCGTCTTGGCATGTGCATTTTGCTTTTGTTCTATGCCTACTGGCAGATCAATACAGGTCTTTTCTTTTGTATCCTCTCTGTTCTAGTTAGAGGCATCTCCCAGGTGTGGAATATATAGAATATATTGCTGATGGACAGTAATTTCTATCTAGCACTTTTAAGAATGATTTTTCTTTGGAGCCTAATGTGAAAGGAGAAGGAGAGAGAGAGAGAGAGAGAGAGAGAGAGAGAGAGAGAGAGAGAGAGAGAGAGAGAGAGAGAGAAATCACAGCAGAGCTGCAGCATAAAGTCCATATCTGACGTTCTAGAGCTAGATGGTCTCTGGCCACCACCCAAAGCCATATGCCTTTCCCTTGGCATAAGGCCCCAGATGAAGACATATGTAAGGCAGAGACAAGCTCTTAGAGAACACAGAGAAAACGAACACTATCTAACTCTTCAACCACCCTGCTCTTGGCTATTTCTTTTTTTTTTATTTTTTATTGATGCTTTGTGCATTTCGTACATCATTTTCCAATTCAGATCAGGCATTTTTCCCTTTCCCTTCCCCCCCACCCCCACCCCATCCCAGATCATGTATTCTGCCATAACTGTCTTGCATCTTTCTCTGTTTTTTTTTTTTAGCTATAAGTGATAATCCATGAGTAACAAGGCATCCCGTGCAATAACCAATTACCAGGCTGTTGTGTCCCAAACCTCCACAGCCCAAGGGTCCCACCATTCTGCTGGGGGGGGGGGCTTGTAATTTCAATCAAGTTGATCAAATGAGTGGTCCAGACTAGCTGTAGTTTCACCATTCACCCCAATCGCAGCCCTTACATTCTACCACGCCCCCTCTTCCGCAGGTTGTTCCCTAGGCTTAGAAAAGGGGCACAGGTGGATGAGAAGTAAAACAGTCCACTCTCTCTGGAGCTGTTGACTTGGACTCTGGTCAATTCTGGCTGTTTCCTTTCATGGACTGACAGTTTGTCCAGGAGTAATCTTTCGATCCTACTGATGAAGCACAAGCAATTAGATATATAGTTATTTAAGCAGCGCTAATAGTTATGGTAGGTTACTTTGGCATAGACACATATGTTTGGATGATATGTTAATCCATGAATTACATTTTTCCCCCCTGTTAAATATACAGGAAACCCACAGCCAATATCATTCTTGGCTATTTCTTAAGTGCAGTGTTTGAGTTGCTGACCTTGAGAAACAGAAAAATGTTTTCATGCCTTCTTACTGATAAAGAATAGCAGTACAAGTGTTTACATTCAGTACTTCCTGAAAGCTACCATGAATGGAAGGCCATTTCAGAAACCAAGCAAGAGGACACCTCCCTGTAAGAAGCCTTCAGTGACTCCTCACATTCACTTCATTACTTGTACCTGCCATTTTTCAAATGCTTATGTTGTTGGCAATTAAAATTATATGTATACTTGTGGGAACATCCAGTTTGAGTTACGGGCTAGCTTTTCAGCCATCATCTGAGTGTGTGTGTTGGGAGGGTAGGGGTCATGTGACTCCCTGGACCCCACCCCATGAGACAGCAGCTCAGTTACTCCATGATGCTGGACAGAGCAGTAGTGAATGATGTATACAGGGTGCAGGGTTCTAGGCTTGGTTGCTGGATATAACATCATATAAGGGATGCACTGCCTACAATAAAGTGAATTATTCATTACCAGCAAGACATGATCCTCGGATCGGTTACCTTACAGGTGTGTAGGCCAAAGCAAGCCTGAATCTTGAGTATTGTGGGTTAGCTGGGGCTGAACGGGGGTCTATCAAACCACTAGCCTGGTATGCTATCGTGGGGCTGGATAGAGACTAATCAGGTCACCAGCTGTGGAGAGTGAGTTGCTGATAGTGTAGACTGAAGATCAGCCATCAGCCGTCAGCCTGAAATTCCTATCTGGGGAATTGTCACCTCCAGGTAGGTGGAATAGTCAAAGCCAGCCATGGTTGTATTCCGCACCCCAGGCTAAGAATCAGAGAGGCATATAGCACTCAGATTGGGCTGCAGACAGCAGCCTGCTAGCAACCTGCACCGAGGTGCCAGCTTACCAGGGAGGAAGCTGCTGGCAGCAGTCTCCCTTGGCAGGACTGAGTTACATCTCTCATAGAAAGAGCGTGTTACTACATACACTTTACCTCAATTTAAACAATTTTGTAGAGGTGGGTATGCAAGTATGTGCATTTAATCCTAGTTTTCAGAATTAGGAGCAGGTGGATCTCTGTGGGTTCTAGGCCAGCCAGTGGTACATAAGACTGTTGAAATAAGAAAGAAAGAAGAAAAAATAAATAAATAAATATTTAACTTTGTAAGATGGCATAAATATCTAGAGTTTTGGAGAGTCTAACATGCTTGAGGCCAAGTCATATAAAATTTAAGCTGCAGAATTAAGATTCGACTCAAGCGCCAATATTTTCAGCCCCTCAGTTACACTCTCAGACCTTGTTAGAGAAGACCTCTTGTCCCTATTGGTGATTGCTATGTTTTGCTTTGTAGGATTAAGGGGCTGTTGTTTAAAATACTATAACGAGGGTGGAGGCTGAGAACTGGACAGATGGCTTAGCAGTGAAGAGCACTGGCTGTTCTTGCCGAGGACTCAGGTTCGGTTTCAGCACCCACATGACAGCTGATTCCAGTTCCAGGGAATCTGACGCCCTCTTCCAGCCTCCATGAACATTACTTGCAGAAGTGCACTTCTATACATGTGGGCAAAACACTCATACACCTGAAACAAAGTAAAATAAATAATTAACTCAAAAAACCAAGGGTTAGGTGTAGTGGCCTTGTATTCCAGAATTTCAGAGGCATAGGCAAGCAGATCCCTGTAAGATTGAGGTCAGACTGGTCTACACAGTGTGTTCCAGGCCAACTAGGCTACAGGGAGACCCTCTCTCAAAAAATAAATAAATAAATAAATAAATAAATAAATAAATAAAATACCATAACAAAAAATTTGAAATGCTATTACATGAACTATCTGTTGCCCACTCACATTTGCTATTTACCAGATATATAGACTTCTGAATTGAACCTGGTCACCCACAGTTTATATTTATTTTATTTTATTTATTTTTATGTGTATGAATGTACTGTCTGCATGTAGGTCTGTACACCCATGTCATGCAATGCTCTAGAGGTCAGAAGAGGGTGCTGGATTGCTCTGGAACTGGAGTTAAAGACGGTTCTCAGCTGTCATGTGGGTGCTGGGGATTGAACCCGGGTCTTCTGCAAGAGTAATCGATGCTCTTAACCACTAGGCCATCTCTCCAGCCTGTTTATATTCTTACTAATGCAAATAAACATAAAGTCCTTGTTTGGTGGTTAGGGCTAGCACATGACAGATGGACTTTGCTTCTTTTTATTCTTAGTACAATACTGAGTAACAGAAGATATTAAAAGAAAAAGTTCCCTTGAATTAGATCAGATTTTTAACACTGGAAAATAAAGTTATTAAACTTGAGCTGCTTCTTAACTGTTAAATATTTTTCCATTCGGTCTGAGCTAAGCTTTTTTTTTTTTTTTTTTTTTTTTTTTTTTTTGAAGCTGAGCTTTCTGTATTTGATATTTCCTGCATCCTTACTCATTTACTTATTATACTTGATCTTTAATTTAGCTCCATTCTTCCCCTAATATAATTACAAGATATGTACAGCATTCCATGATTTCCAACTTCTCTTAGCTTCACTGAGACCAGTGTTCAGTGCTGCCTTGGGATGATTGGGAATAAGCAGTGGAAGACACTTGATAGCCTCCACCGATCTTCAGCCCCAGGATCTTGTGTGTGCCAACCTAATTCTCAGGGCTTTGATTTGTCCTCCATGGGTCACTTGCTAGAGCTAACAACTTGAGATCCTTCCAGCTTCTGGGTCTGGTACACTACCTTTGCCTATGACGGTAGAAGAGTGGACTAGGAGTAAGACCTAGCAATGGACTACTTGCCAATGGCCCTGCAGAAATGGCTGGTGGCCATATTACTTCATGTGCAGGCCTTAGAGCTCTGACCATCCAGTTTCCTGCCCTGGACATTAAGGCTGGGGTAAAATTAGTCTATGGTTCTTCTTCCAAGATAGCCAGTCTGCTTGACTTTCTTGATGTATATCTCTTTTTTTTTTTTTTTTTTTTTTGTCTTTTTGAGACAGGGTCTCCCTGTAGCCCCAGCTGTCCTGGAACTCACTCTGTAGACCAGGCTGGCCTTGAACTCACAAAGATCCGCCTGCCTCTGCCTCCCAAGTGCTAGGATTAAAGGCGTGTGCCACCACGCCTGGCGTGATGTATATCTTCTTAAAATGCAATGCTTAAAAAAGACATTTATATCTGTCATGCAAGCAGGCCTACTTTATTGATGTCAAGTATAATGTGTCCCTTCTGCACATTCTCATGAGTGAGGATTCGAAAACAAAACGTCTCACTTTCTAAATTGGATTGCTTGGACTAGTCACTTTTACTTTAATCATGTCCCAGTCTTGTCACTGCCACACTCAGCACTTCCCCTGCCCCTTGCATTCTGTCCTTTGGCAACAAGTCTGATACTGACTTGTTTCTTCTACTAAGTCCCAAACTGCCACATGGCAGGGACCTCTGCTTTCACTTATGAGTGACCTTTGTGTGAGATACACTTTGGGGCCAAAATTCAACAGAAAATAGCATTTCCCCCAGACCTGCCAGAGATCCTCTGAAGCTTTATACCTTAGTCTTTGTAATGTGCTCTCCTGGCAGACCAAGGAGATTCTGTATACTTTGTTATGGCAGTCCTGGCAAACCTATATAAAGGGTCATGGTGCATCTTCAAAATTCCTCCAGGTCTGCCTTTGAGACTGCCCCAGGTGTGGTGATGGTAGAATGATTCCTTTCTGCCCAGTGGTGTCCTTGTCTTGTTGTCAAGACTTTCTAAGTTCCTATAACCATATCATCTTGACCTCTGAGATCCGTTCGCTTCTTGTGCTGATCTTGAGTTCTCAGGCTGCTGCTGGCTCCTAAGATCTAGGTTCTCGGCGTCTCAAGTTGTCAGCCTACAGGTCCGTCTGGTGTAAGCAGCAGTTGTTTTGAGTCAAGAGTGATTTTGTTGTTGTTGCTGTTTCTTTATGAATTTAAATTTGGTTGTATCATTAAAATATTTCCCTTAGAATATTACCTTAGAAATCTAAGGGAAATATTTTTCTGACTTAAAAAAATAAATTGGAGAGTTTGACAACAGGGGATCCTAGTCTCTTTCTGTAATTTTTGCAAAACTGAGCAAAATAAACTGGTTATGAATAATTCTTGTGCTCTTTTGATTGGTAGATGGGGAGTGTTACACATCTTAAAGAAGGCAAGAGTTACATATACCACCAAAGTTCACAGTATGTCTCGGACCAAACCCTGTCATAATATAGCATTTGTTTGAGAAGAAAACAAAAAAGAAAGAAACTAACAATCTTTGCGAAGCTCTGCCGACTTCTCAATTCCTTTGTGTGCTCTGACATAACTTTTTTTTTTAATTAATTTTATTTATTTCTGTATGTGTATGAATGTACTGTCTGCATGCAAGTCTGTGCACCCGTGTCGTGCAACACCGCGGAGGTCAGAAGAGGGTCTCGGATTCCCCTGGAACTGGAGTTCTCCTGGAATTGGAGCTTCAGACGGTTCTCAGCCGCCATGTGGGTGCTGGGGATCGAACCCGGGTCCTCCGCATAACTTTAAGCATAAGTTTCACCCCAGAAAATTTAACAAGATTCTACTCGTAGGCCTCTGACACCCTACAGCCAGTACAGGAAACCTCCCAGTTCTGACCTAGTGCAGCTGCAGTTCTGGCCACTGTATTTACAGGTACCAGGTCACAGATAACAAGACATTCTTACATAGCATTCATATAAGCTTAAAGACTACCCTTAAAATAAACTTTAATTCTACTAGTAAAAGCCTATTTCTGAAATTCACCACACTAATTAAAATGTGACTAGTTAAAAAAAAAAACCTTTGACATTCAATATGTTAATTAGTTGAACTTCTCTTGCTGATCTGACAGAGCATTTGTAGTAGCCGAAGAGAGAGACCTTTATATAACACTGGCTGACTAACCTTGCAGTATGACCTACTTCCTCAACCAAATGCCTCCTGCACCTGGTGTGTAGCCTCCCCTTACCCCACACAGCATATTGCATTGTTCAGGTTAGCAGCTCAACCCCAGCTGCACATTAGAATCACCTAGAGGGCTTTAAAGAAAAATTCCAGTGCCCAACCACCAGCCCTAGAGATTGTGATTTAATGGGTCAGGGATAAAGCCCAGACATCAGTATATTTTACAAAGTCCTCAGGTAATTTTAAAGACCAAGGTTGAAAATCACTGGTTTCTGTTGAAGTATTTTAAAACACATTACTGCCATGGTAACAAAATTATCTGGGCTATAGAGGCTGCTCTGTTCCCATGCGCATGAGTTCTGGGCGATCTCAGAGACACAAAGTTAACTTTGTGGTTCTTTTGGCTCTTGGGCTGTGGGAGCCCACAGCAAGTTTAGAAGGTCAATTCCATGGACTTAAGGGCACTTTTACACAGAGAAGTGTTTTTATTTTTTTATTTTTTATTTTTTTTTGGTCTTTTAGAGACAGGGTTTCACTGTAGCCCTAGCTGGCCTGGAACTCACTCTGTAGACCAGGCTGACCTTGAACTCACAAAGATCCGCCTGCTTCTGCCTCCCAAGTGCTAGGATTAAAGGCGTGCACCACCACGCCAGGCTTAGAGAAAGTTTTTTTTTTAATTGGAAAAGTATACTAATTATCTTTCCCTATTAATTATTTCTATCGTTTTTTTCTTGTACTAATGCAACCCTGCCACCAGATTTAAGGATATATTCTATACATTAATGAGCCTTTTATACTATATGAACATTCTGCTTTTACCAAATATTTGGGGAATCCTCCTTTTTTTTCTTTCTTGATTTTCCTAAGCTATTTTCATGGTTTCTTTTCCCTTTTAGTCTGAGTAAGCTGTGAGCTAGAATGAAAACTATACAAAGTCCTAGTTCGTGTAAGAGGATTATGGAAAGTCTTGGCATCCTTGGGTAAGGGGAGGACAGACTGGCCGGAGGTGAGTTGGCAGGAAATGATTAGGTGAATCTGTTTCCCTTTCCTCTATCCTCCTCAAATACCCCAATCCTTTTAACCTCACTGAAAAGATAGAGAATCGCTGACCACAAACCCCAGGGCTTTATTCATTAAGCACCTTAATGGTTTCTGAACCACTCGAGCCATTTAGTGTTCTGTTCCAGCCAGACTGCCACTTCCATAGCGTAAGAGAAATCCTCAGCCTTCCCCCAACTACCTTCTGATCATGGTTCTCAACTTTGGTTGCACATGCAATCACCAAGTAGGTTTTACAAATGCCCAGTGCACCACAGATCAATTAAATCAGCATGTCCAGAGGCAAAGGGAGACCCAATAATTTTTAATACATGCCAGGTGGTTCCAAGCACTGCTTTAAATTGAGTAACAAAGGAAGTGCTTGTAATTCATTCACTAAATCCCCACAAGAAGTTCACAGTGCAGTGATTCTTAGACTTTATTATGCAAAAGTTTCTCCCTAGAGTAAATTGGTCAGATTAGCAAATAAAAATGCAAATTCGCTTAATTTTGTATCTCAACTATACCAAGAACAATTTTTAGTATAAGACTGTCTCATTTGGGTTGGCTAAAATTCAGACTTGAAGGACATCTTGTATCTAGCATCCCCAGGGTAGGGAGTTCTTAGTAGCTCAGATTCAGGGGCTCCACCCTAATGTGGCAATCAGGAGTCACACTATTATAGTTTGAAGACACGTTAGCTGATAGTGTTGCCAGGGATAGGCCAATTTGAAGAACATTGTTCCTTTCATCAACCTCATTCTCCCATTAGGCATCAGTACCAAGGAATTGTAGCATTAGAAAAGATTTAAGATAGAACAGCAATCAAAGTTGAGGGCTGAATTGATCTCTTCACAAAGGATGACTCAGTCAATGAGTCCAAGAACAAGAATCAGAATTTAGTTGCAGGGTATATAATTGCTTCCCTTGAACAATTAGACAATAAACATTTCAGAAGCTAATTTTGGTTGACAGCTTGATTGGATTGAGATGATCCCAGGATATTAGTAAAATATACTAGAAGTAGTATCTGTGGGTATATTTCCAGAGTGCATTAACTAAGAGGAGAAGATATATCCTGAATAGAGGTAGATTCATAGTATAGTCTGGAGAGCCTGATGGAATAATAGAGGGGAAAGAGACACCCAGTATGAGCACAATTCCTCTCTCTCTCTCTCTCTTCCTCTCTTTCTCTTTCTCTCTCTCTCCTTCCTGGCTGCCATAATGTGAGCTACTCTGTCCAACCCCACCCTTCCTGCCATGACAGGGTCAATCTTCTGAAAGCATGAACCAAGAATAAAATATTTTTTTTTTGTAAATTGTTGCTACCAAGTATTTTAGTCCCTGTGATAAGAAAGGTTGATTAATACAAATTTCAACTTATATCATCTCCTGACATGAGCTAGATGCTGCAAATGTTAAGATGCTGTTCATTTTCATAAGAAATATGACAACCTCAAGTGCTATTGGAATCAAAACAGAAATACTAACCTTACCTAGCAAAGATGAAGAATTCACCTAGTAAGAGGTTTGATGAAAACAAACCAATTACAATATCATAACATGTAATACCATAAATATTAACAAAAGCCTAGCTAAGTGATAAGTCAAGCAGACCAAATAAGAACTTGCTCTGTGGTAACCTCCTCACCCTTCTAGTCTCAGCATCCCTTTTGCACGCCCAAAACATAAATATATACTGGGAATGTCAAAAAGCCTTTTCTTACTTGTTAAATATTTATTAACTTATGTGAAATTAATAACTACTATATACATTTTTGTCATAACATTTTTAATGAAAATAACTTATATAGGACAATGAAAGGCAGGGAGTATTTTGCAAAGTTTTAAAATATTTGACTTAATAAAAAGCAGCTGGAATCTCATATCTACTTCTGCATGCAGTCTGTTAGTTTTGTTTTTTTGATTGAAGTATGGAAGAAAATCAGGCCTCACACAAGCCTATAGTGAGTGTCCTCAGAACATGAGTGTCAGGAAGGGACATCCGGTGTGACCTTGTGGTGGGTAAGACTCAGAGGAGGTCATTATTAAAGCCTTGGTATCCACATATACTATATCAAATATCTTTGTAAGTAAAATATCTTATCAGGACTGTACACACACACACACACACACACACACACTATTATCACTCAAGACAAAACATACACTTACAATGAGATTCATCATTAATCATGAGAAGCATACATCTGCATTTCAAATAGTCCTGGAAATCTTTTCTGTGTTTTTTTCCTAAATCTTGAACAATCTGATTTTATAAGATGGCCAATAGGGGTAACATTGACCATTCACCCACTTTCTTATTTTTCGTGTAATTTTTTTTTTATTCTTAGCATTATGCTCATCTGCAATCTCAGTTTAGGAATCTTTTAAGATTACTTCTTCATTTCATGAAGGGTCCTTTAATTTACCCAGAAAATTCACTGCATGACTCCACCCATGCAGACCGTGTGAGCTATGACACCAGGCCGCCTAGGCTGTCAGTGCCATTCCTGCAACATCAGGAGAGCCTATTTTCCTCACAGGCACCTTGGGCAGCACCACTGACTTATCATCTAATGTGGGGACAGAGGGAGGGTGCCAGGACCAAATGTTGTATTAGCTATTAGGCATGATTTTTTTTTTCTTTTTATTCTCTCCCCACCCCTCATTAGAAATTGTAACATTTTCTTCATTCTCCACATGTTGGTTCTGGATGAAGTTGACTGGATAGAAGTTGACATTGATCACAGCTCTGGAAGACTTGAGTGTATTGAAATAGAGCAGTTGACTGGATAGAAGTTGACATTGATCACAGCTCTGGAAGACTTGAGTGTATTGAAATACTCATCCAGAATATGGCAGCTGAAGAAAGGTATGCAGAATGAAGGGACTCTTATATCCTTCTCTTGTTTGAAGAACAAGAGAAGGATATACACTGTTTGGTATTAGGGGTCCTCTTAGTTTCCTTCCCAGGAAACCATTATTGTCTCACACACACACACACACACACACACACACACACACACACACACGGCAAAGCCAAGGCATGGTGGCACACGCCTTTAATCCTAGCACTTGGGAGGCAGAGGCAGGCGGATCTCTGTGAGTTCAAGGCCAGCCTGGTCTACAAAGTGAGTTCCAGGCCAGCTGGGGCTACAGGGAGACCCTGTCTCAAAAACAAACAAACAAACAAACAAACAAACAAACAAACAAAGTAACTTAATGGACAAAGGGCTTATTTTAATGCACAGGAGAGAGAATGAATGCATGGATGCTTGTGCTCAGGTCCCTCTCTCTAGTCTTACACAGTTCAGGATCCTCTGCCTAGAGAATAGTGCATCCACAGTGGACAAATCTTCCCACCTCTGTTATTAATGAAGAAAACTACCCATAGATGTTCCCACAGGCCAATCTGGTCTAGACAATCTTCCATTGAGTCTTTCTTCTAAGATGACTTTAGATTGCATCAAGTTGACTTAAAAAGATCCATCACAGAAGTAGAGCCTCTCAAACAAGGGAGCTTACATGCTGTTATTTTGTGTGGAATGATTTTGAAATCTCTCTGACCAGAAGCCTTAAAAATTAGGAAGTGGCACTAGTTGGTTATTGCCTGGGGGCCAGATGCAGCCAATGGTTGTACATACAATTACTTGTCTGTTATCCCAGTAAGTCAGTGAGGTTAGCATTGTGGGACATGAAGAAACTGAAACTCATAGAACACAAGGTCCCTAGTTTATATTTTTATTACTTTTATTTATTGTTTAATAATATTTCATAGAATATATTTGGATCACAGTGAAACATCCCACTATCTACTCTCAGATCCACCCCACCTCTCTACCCTCTGCACTTCCTGTCCTCTACTTCTTTAAAAACATATGCAGTTTGGGGCTGGAGAGATGGCCTAGCGGTTAAGAGCACCGACTGCTCTTGCAAAGGACCCGGGTTCGATCCCCAGCACCCACATGGCGGCTAAGAACCGTCTGTAACTCCAATTCCAGGAGAACTCCAGTTCCAGGAGAATCCGACACCCTCTTCTGACCTCCGCGGCATTGCATGACATGGGTGCACAAACCTACAGGCAGACAGTACATTCACACACATACAAAAATTTAAAAAATTAAATAAAAAAAAAGAAAATGAAATATCCCCCACAGGCTCATGTGTTAAACAAGTGCTTGATCCAGTTCTGAATGGTTCCGGGAACTTTACAAAGTAGGACCTAGCTGAGGGAGGTAGGTCAGTGGGAGAGGAAGCAGATCCTTGTTCTTTCAGATAGTGTTGTAGTGACGGTGATGAGAAAGCAGCTAATACAAAAGAGAAGAGGAAGCAAGTGATTTCAGCCCTTCAAAATGTGGCTAATACTGTGAAGGTAAAGCCACACACCCAAGGTCTGAATTGCTAAAAGAACCTATTGGTTAGTCAAACACAGTCTGTCCAAAATAGCATTTAAATTGAGATCTGAAGCATGAAAATGCTGAAGTCATGGCAGAGAATACAGGAAAGCCATTCCAAGAGGAATACTGGGTAGACCCTGCTGCGGGACAGCCAGGCACAGAAAATGTGTGCTGCCTTTGGCCAGCACGTGTATAAATGAGGGGAGAAGGTCCCCGGCTATGGACGGCATTGCAGCCCTCTGGCTTTATTGTGCCATACATCTCTTTTGATTCTTTGAGTAGCTGTGATATTAAAACGTGAACTTGTATCTGAGCCATGACCACTGTGTTCTAATTCAAAAGCTCTTATCATTTTGATAAAATCACTCAGGCATGACGTGTGAACAAGATGCAGCCTGGCCAGTGCTCAAAGGAAAATCTGATGCAATTTGCAAGATAAAATGGAGTGAAACAATCAATTATGAGAATATAGGCATGAAAACCCAGTGATTGTGAGGAAACAGGAAGATTTATGTCTGAGATGCATTTAATAATACCATGTATGATCCATTTATCACAATGTGTTACCCTAAGAGAATTTTCAGAAATAATAGGTACAACCTTGCTATGTAAGGATATATTACACAATGACATGGATTCAAAAGAACCAAGTTTCCATAGCTGGGCCAATGATAAGTATTAAGTGGAGCTCGGAGCTAATTTTCTTAGTCTTGTAGGCCCAACACACTTCGTTTCTAATTTCAGTTAGGCAGTGCCCACTGGGAGCACAGAGTTGAAGCTCCAAAGAGAACAGGATTTAGACATGTAGGGTACATTTCATTTTCCTGGTCCCTGACACGCACTTAGCAACAATCAATGAGGCACTGATAGCATTATTGATTACGGTGATAGTGTTGTTGATCTTAGGACTCATTCTCAGCCCTGCAAGCCTCTGAAAAGGGATCCTGTTTCACAGACGAGAGTGATTTTCAGATATGATGAGTTTGCCCCTTCAGCCTCTTAGAACTAGGAGTAGTCTAAGACTGAACCTGAGACTCCTCAGAAAGAGCCTTTCCAAAGCCTTTTATCATTTAAAGAAATGTTGTGTCACATAGTTGTGTCAACCCTTATAGGACTCTTTTCCCGCTGGGACACCATGCACAATGCTCAGGCCAGACTTGTCCATCCAGAGGTGCCAGGCTCAGGAATTCTGTCCTGCAACAGCCCTGCCTTGGGAGAGAAAGTTTACACTATTGCAATCACTACCTAGTCAGCATAACTTGAGTTAGAATCAGATCTTGGCTCTTTCTACTTTTCACTGACACTCTAAATGCTTTCACCCAGTGTTGCCCTTTTACAGAAACTGGACTGTAACTGTTTTATCATGGTATATTGCCCTTTCAGATAACAAATTCTTCTTAAATAAGACATTAAAATTTAATCCACAATGTCAATCCACGGCAAACTTGAAAAAGTCAAATCTTTTTTTTTTTTTATTTTATTATTTTTTTTTAAGGGATTCTACAATACAATGACAAAGTTGTTTGCAGATAACATTGATGTTACTCAGTATGTCATACAATTAAGTAATTGGTGCATTTTGCAAGTATCTATGTCCAAATTTTGAACAACCCAAGATTCCCATAGTCCAGTTGGAGAAGCTTGTATGCACAGGCATGTTGATCAATCAGGTGTCCAGACTATATTCCTGTAGTCTCATGATTCACCCCTATCTCTCCACAGCCCTTACAATCTACCACGCCTCCTCTTCCGCAATGTAAATGGTTACTTATATATTTATTTATTTATTTATTTTATATTTTTTATTTATTTTCATATGTGTATGAATGTATTGTCTGCATGTAGGTTGGTGCATCCGTGTCGTGCAATGCCGCGGAGGTCAGAAGAGGGCTTCAGATTCCCCCAAAACTGGAGTTAAAGACGGTTCTTAGCCATCATGTGGGTGCTGGGAATCGAACCCGGGTCCTCTGCAAGAACAGTCGGCGCTCTTAACCGCTGAGCCATCTCTCCAGCCCCCTACATTTACATCTTAATCTTAAAACTTAGGGGTATCTATTCTTCCTCAGTCTCAAAATAAAATCAAGTGGGGTTGAAGAGATGGCTCAGAGGTTAAAACACCTGACTGCTGTTGTGGAGGACCCACGTTCAGTTCCCAGCTCCTGCATGGCAACCAACATCCAGTTTCAGAGATGCAACACTGTCTTCTGGTTTCTGCAGGCATCTGCACATGGTGCATTTATATACAGGAAGGTAAAACACTTATACACATAAAATTAAATAAATAAGTAAAATAAGAATAAAAAAAAAAAAAAGAAAAAAGAAAAAGTCAAATCTTTTCCCAAGTCCAGGTCAGCTTCAGGCAGAACTGACTTTTCTGCTTTTCTGCCAGCTTGCCTGTCCTCCCACCTCCCTCTCACCAAGCCTGTTTCTTGCTAGCCAGTTTCTAACTCCTCCATGAAAGAGTAGGATCCAGGGATGGGAAGGGATGAGTTTGATCTAGCACGTCTGCAAGCTGGCCTCACACTGGCTGATAATGCCATCCACTTGAAGTGAACTCTAGAACACATGGCTCCCTGGCCCTCTCTATGCCTGGCGCTCCTCCTCAGATAGGCTATGATGTAAACAGCATGTTCAGAAATTCTGCATAGTAGCAGCCATGCTGTTGAACACACACACACACACACACACACACACGCATGGCACATATACACAAAGACGCACACACATCCAAACACACATACAGGTATGCACAGACACACAGACATACACATACAGACACACAGAGACACACACGCATACATATACACACACACACTGACACACAGAAACACATATCGTCTCTCATACATACACACACAAATATACATAGATAGCTTATATCTGGCATACACAAACAGACACACACACACACATTAACAGCATGTATTTCACATATACACAGACACATGCATAACAGCATGTGTCTCACATTCACACTGGACTATGTGTGTACATAGTCCAGGAGTCTCTGACCTACACAAACACACACATGCTGTGCATCTGACACACATATAAACAGCATGTGTCTGACATATGTATGTACACACACATACATAGACAGCATGTATCTGACATACACAAACACACACATAGTATGCGTCTGACATACATACACACAGACAGTGTATGTCTGAAATATACACACACATGAACACACACACAAACAGTGAAAGCCACATTTGAGGAAGCCCTCACTAGGTCTGGCGTTAGATGATGGCAGGCAGGGACTAGAGGGACAACAGTTCTCTATAACATCCCTGGTCAGGGGACACAGGGGGAGCCACACAACTAACTTTAATTCTCTATTAGGCACATTTAAAAGAAACAAGGGCAGGGGTGGGGGGGACTGAAGAGATGGCCTAGTGGTTAAAAGCACTGACTGCTCTTCAGAGGACCAGGATTCAATTCCCAGCACCTACATGGGGTGCACAAACCTACATGAAGACAGTTCATTCAAACACAGAAAAAAATTTTTTTTAAAACAAGGAAATCAACTGTTGCTAGCATACTTTCATCTCGTATTTTCGTTATCATTCCAGCATGTTATCAGTACACAGGATGGTAATGTAGAAGCGTTGCATCTTTCTCTTCGTATTGCCCCTCTGAGATCTAGCACACACTTCGGTTTTATAATTCAAGTGCATCTCAACTTGGATCACGCAGCAACTATGGCTAGTGACAACCCACAGTGTCTGCAGTGAGTGTCTACTGAAGCATCTCTACTACTGTCTACATTTTTTTTTTTTTTGGTCTTTTTGAGACCCTTTAATCCCAGCTGGCATGAAGCTCACTATGTAGACCAGGCTGGCCTTGAACTCACAGAAATCCGCCTGCCTCTGCCTCCTGAGTTCTGGGATTAAGTGTGCCACCATGGTGGGATTTTTTTGTTTGTTTGATTTTGTTTTTGTTTTCTATGTTTTTAAATGGCTACTCCAGGATAATTTACATGCTGTCAAGTCCTCCAATCTAAAGCATAAAATTCAGTGATTTTTAATGAAGTTACATAATTCTGCGACTATTGCCTCAGCTTAGTTTAGAACACTATCATCATCCCAAGGAGGTGCTTGCAACTGCTCTCATTTGTAACCTGCCTCTGTCTCTGCAGATTAACTTTCAGAGTGTCCAGATTACTCAAGTTATCACCCATAACATATGATGTTTTTCTTCTTTCACTCGGCATAGCTTTTTTTAATGCTTATCAGTGATGTTGTATATTTCAGCACTTCTTTATTATTGTGAAGTAGTTTTCCATTGCATGGATGTACCACAGTTTGTCTACTCCCTGGTTGATGGAGATCCTCCTGTTACAGTACCACTTTGGGGATATTGTAAATAGGTGTATTTAGGAACATTTGCATTCAAATCTTCTTGTGGGTGCATGCTTTACTTCTTCTCTGTAGATTTCAAGGTAAATTGCTGAAGCTTATGGCAATTTTATGCCTTAACTTGTGAAGAAACTGCCAGATCATTTTCCAAAGCAATTTCTCTCCACTTTCAGATACCTTGTAATATGCCCTGACCTTATAAGGATCCAAAGGCTAGAGAACTTGTTTTTTACAATCTCCTTCAATAATTCTGCATATTTGAAATCTGTTATCACATTACTATATCCATGCATATTAAGTCTGGAAATCCTCATTTTAACATCTTATTATAATGTAGAGTGGGTACTTGCCTTCAGTGCCTCTCTGGGAAAATAAAAACGCTATTTTAAAATGTCTAGTGAGTCTTCAGAAGGAGATAGAGGACACAGGATTGGAAAGGACAGGAAAGCAGGTCTGAGTACATGGCATCCCAACCGTGACCTTGAAAACAAGCCAGTAGAGGTATGCTTAGGCAAGCCATCTTCAACTGGAGATCCTAAAAGCTACCCTGGAAGGCAGAACATCTGCAAGAGGGACTATAGTGGGCAGCCTGACTCTGAAAGACAGCTCATTTATCTCATGGGTTCATCTCTGACTGCTAAGTTTTATATGAAAGGGGCCCAGATGGGGAACAACTGCAGAGAAACACTGGATGCCATCGCTGCAGAGATTAGAAGGAGTGCTGTTGTTTCTTGTTATCTCAGGTTAATAATCCTGCTGGGGTTTGGGAGAAAAGGAGAAGCCAACGTTTCCTGACTGCAGTGCTTTGTCTTGGTGTTCGCTGGAGGGGAATGGGAAAGACACTGCAGATTTAATCAGCATTTGATTTTTCCCAATCCCTTTGCATGTAGAGAAGAGCAGCTGGCTGTAGGTAATCTTGCTCTTGGGAATTATCGAGTAAAAGAGAGATATGCACTAGCTTCCACAAAGGCAGCTTTTATGAGGCTGAGCTAAAGAATTACCAGGGAAGCAGCTGGGTTCACCATTTTCATCCAAGTAATTACTGGGAGAGATAGATGGTTTTCAAGGTCAGTGATGGAAAGGGGAACTAATGGCCAGCCTTTCCTCTGGGAGAAGGTTCAGGGAAGAGAGGATGGATGAAGATGTCAATTTCCCACCCTACCTGAAAGAACCAAGGGCAGTGTGGTCTTGTAAAGAGAGAAGTCTTTTCTCATTGGGCAGGAAAGACCAGAGTTCAAATCTTGCCTTTATTATGTGCTCCTAACTGCTTGACTTCATGCACTTTGTCTCACTTTCTGATGTTTGGTTTCCTCACTGGGATGCAAACAAAAACACCCATCTTGCAGATCATTGGTAAGCATTAAATGAGATGATGGAAAGCACATTATATTGGCAAACTGTCATGTGCTGTTTAAGCCTGCAGAAATTGGTTCTGGGAGGGAGGAGATCCCTGGTCTCTTTCAAAATTCCTAGCCTTGGGGCAGACTCCATGCCCCCGCCCCCAACTCTGTAGCAAGGAGAAAGAAAAACAGCAAGCAACTAAAACATTGAACCTTTGAGAACAGCTAGAATGTAAAGTAGTTCCCAAAGAGGTTAGTATTGTCTATCCCATGATAGAAACATTTCTGTAGTGGGAACAGGTAGCCCTTGGAAACCCATCCATAGAGCAGACACGGCCCTCTGCCTGCCCACTCTGCACAGGGAGCTCCAGCTCTCTGCCTCAGCTTCCCCAGTTGATTCCATTGGAGAATTACAAGTGTTTCATTGGATGATGCTACCTATTTTCTCCGAGTAGTCATTTCACTAAGAAGCCTTCCCTAAGGGGACACTTTGCTCCCACCGGACTTTCTCAACAACTGGGGATCCCAGCTGCTTGCTCCCCTGGGGCTTCCCCAGTGGACTACTTACTCTTGGTGTTGCCTTTTGTTCTCTCTCATTTGGGCTGCTCCAGTTATCCCTGCTGGATGTCTTTAATGCCCAATTTGATGATGCTTTGCTATCTGTCTGCCACTTCTCTCTATCTGCCGTTTGCTGTTTAATCTTTTATGTTTTGCTTGCTATATACTTAACAAGCTTACTCATTCAAAATCAAAAGCACCGCTTACATAGTTCATTCTCAGGACCACACAGAACAGATGACCAGGTAAGGTTTACTTCATACTTCACAAGTAGGTAAACCATGTAATTTAAACACCTCCATGAAACACATCTACACTCTAACTATACTTTTCTTTTGAAATTATAATTAAAAATATTTTAGAAGGGGCTGGAGAGATGTCTTGGTAGTTAAGAGTACTAGCTACTCTTGCAGAGGACCCAGGTTTGGTTCCCAGGACACACATGCCAGCTAACAACTCTCTATAACTGTAGCTCCAGGGGAGTCAATGTCCCTCTTCTGGCTTCTGCAAGTGGTACATTTATATGCATGCAGGTAGTATACTCATACACATAAAATAGATCTGGCTGCTTTTCTTGAGGACTCAGGTTCCCAGCATTCACATCAGAGGGTTCACAATTGTCTGTAACTTCTCCTCCAAGGTATCTGATGCCTTCTTATGGTCTTGGAGGCACCTACACTCATGTGTACATACACACAGATACACAGATACAGAGACATAGAATAAAAATAAGAAAGAACAAAACCTAAAAAAATATATTAACAAAGAGCTGGAGGGTTGTTCAGTGTAACAGTAGCAGTAAGGCCTATCAAGGGAAAGCTTTCCTTCTGGTCAATGAACGGGGATCTCTGGTCTGGACAGAGAGAACACTCTGGGTGGGCAAGTCAATCATCTGGCTTAGGGTCCACCTTCAGGAGGCAAGGCCACTTTAAGTCATGGTGAAGAGATAGGGGGAATAATTATCTGTTTAATGAGATGATGTGTCTTTCTTCCCAGAATTTCTGCACCCAAGGCAGTAAGTTTACAAACTCACAGCTTCATAAGTTTGCTCAGTTTTCTGAATTTCTCAGAAAAGTATAACTTTTCCTTTACTTCTTCTTTCCAGTCTGTTTTATAAGAATGCTTTCTCCAACACTGTGGTTTTTTTCACTCTCTCTCTCTCTAATGGTCCCCTCCTCACCGAGTGGCTGCTTGTCCTGTGCCCACCCTCCATGCCAGCTGAACTCAGATGACATCTTTTAACTCTTTCTCTTCATTCTCCTTTGAGCATCTGCAAAGAATTACAGCCTGCTTACCCTGGGGTTTCTCTTTTAAAGTCTAATAAAACTGTCCTTGAGCTTCCTTTGGAGCCTTTTCTCAAATTAGTTTATCAAGGGGACTACAAAAGGGGATCCCGATTTCCCTAGTAGAATGCGTTGGCTCTGGCAGGGCTTCCCCATATTTCTGGTAGCAGTAGTGTGCACTGAAAAGATGACTGTACAGTGTCAGTACGTTACCCATCTGTGCTGAGGAATTTTCTGCTTATTGGAGGCGGGTGAACTCTCATGTATGGTGTACTTACAACAGTTTCCTGGTAATCAGTATTGCAAAGAATATGTTCCGTGCACACATAGATCAGAACCTCCTAGAACTCTGGCTAAAATTACAGATTCTTGGACCTGACCTATTGAACAGACTATGGAATGAATAAAGGGAATTTTAAATATGCTCCAAATGAGACATTCGAACTAGAGCTAAGGAGAAACCCCCATGTTGTCAGAACAGTCAGAAGATTCTGTGCACAGCTCACAGGAGTGATGCCAGGCTCCTCTGCTTCCCTGCACTGTGTTAATTCCCCGTATTTTTCTAGACTTGTTTTGTCTTGGTCATTCACAGTCATTAACGAAGCGCCAAGGAGGGACAGCAGTCTTCACAGGGCCTCAGCCATTCTGTCTTCATGAAGTCAATTCCCTGTTGCTTGCTCTACTTTCCATGGAGGATGGCTGTGATCTCTGACCTCCAGGCCTTAAAATTCTGTTCTTCTAAATATTAAAAGTAACAAAGGGGGGTGGGAGAGATGGCTCAGCTGTTATGAGTGCTGGCTGCTTTTGCAGAGGGCCCAGGTTCTGTTCCCAGCACACACAAGGCAGTTAGCAATTGTCTCTAACTCCAGTTCCAGGTGATCCAATGCCTTCTTCTGGCCTCCAGTGGTCATTGCAGGCATGTGCCTCACTTGGATACATATAAAAAATAAAATAAAAATAAATAAACAAACAAGTAAATAAGTAATTTTAAATAAAAAAAGATTATATTATCCATAAAGTTTGGGAGGAGAGTCTACTCAGAATTGCCTTTTCTTTCTTACAATAGTCTTTAATCTTTTTTCTTCCCTTATTTTCTTATTAAAAGTCATATCTTTATTCTCCTTCTCATTAGAGAAAGACCAATATACTTCCTAACTTCTTCCCTTTTTAAGTTTAAAATAAATCAATTTCAGTAAACACAGTGCTCAATATTCGGACCTCAAGCACATTTGGTCCAGTTTCCTCCTCATAACCCCTGCGGGTTTATAGATGGGACCGGCTGCAGCTTGCAGGTGCCATCGTTTACTAGGAGCCCAAGTCAAGATTTACATATGCAAATATGGATGGATGAGCCTAAACTGAGTAATTGTGCATGCAAATAGGTGATTAAATAGACAATTAACAAATCTGCATGAGCAAATGGAAGTTGTGCATATTCAAAAACAGGGGCCACCTGAACTTTTCAAGCAGGCAGCTTTCCTCAAAGCTGAGTGAAAACCTTCCTGGGGCTGCACAGTATCCCCAAGCAAATGGAGCAAGGCCAGGTCTCAAGTTGCTCTAGTGGAATTTGCACTTTGACCTCTGCTGCCTTGGGAATGACCAATGACCGGATTTGATGAGGTTACCTTCAGGAAATACCTGAGAAAGCGATGTTATTTCTGCCATGCTTTCCATTTACTGCCTTTCTAGCAGATAGTGAAACTTAAGATTTTTTTTTTTTTTTTAATGATCAAGAGGAAAAATGAGGAAGAAATTTCAGGAGAACCTGTCCACCCCTCCAAGCCAAAATTTCAAAAAAGGTATAGAGAACTCTATCAAACTTAAAATCCCATTCCACAATGGCCGTGCCTTCTTCCTAACACTCTTTCTCACATCTGCAGTGCTGAAAATGGAAGTGGGGCTTAACAGCCTTAGGTGGCATCTTCCAGTTGTCTTCATGGGGTGGAGTAACACACCCACTGGTTTTAATTCTTCCTTTCTTTACAATTTGAGATCTCAGCTCTCTACCTCCCACCTAACAGTGATGGATGGTGCTGTCAGAGGACTACATCAATGAGAAATGATTTCACATAACCAGGAGGGCTTTTCTGACAAAAGATTAGTGGCAATGCCTAGCCTAGCCCACCAGGAGCCAGAGATAAGGAGAGTGTGAGGAGGACGGAGTGCTGAAACCTTCATATTTTTACAAAGATTTTTCATCTCTAGGATTTTTTTCCACACTCAGTTCTTAGTTTTATATGAACTGCTTTAAGCCTTTTACTCTACAAAGTAAGAAATTATATTACTGCCGACCATAAAATCAATTACTCAACCCAATCAATAAACCAGTTAAGTGGAATAATTTCCTTCCTTTGCACCTGTCAAGAGCAGATTTTAAAATATTCTCACCAGGAGTCAGAAGCGAATTAGCCATGTTCTACAGTAAAGGAGCCAAGCTTCTTATGAGTGAGTGCAGGTGGTTCCATAGGATTTGCAGATATAGAGAAACATGGAGCAGTCATTATCCAAGGCAAAGCAGACACCATGAAGACCAAGCCCCTAAAAGCAGACCATCAGCATTGTATCTACACAGCTGGGCTAGTGTTTTAGCACGAATGCTTCCAGAAATGTAAGTCAGTTATGATAGTCTGTGGCCCAAAATGCATTTAGTAGAGAAACACTGCACTAGTTTAGTCTCATAAGTCAAAACTGAACCCTGAGCGAAAAGAGCTACACAGGGGGGATCTCTATACCAGACTTCAAACTATACTACAGGGCTATAGTCATAAAAACAGCCTGGTACTGGCACAAAAACAGACCTGTTGACCAATGGAACAAAACCAAAGATCCAAATCTGAGCACATACAATTTCAGCCATCTCATATTTGACAAGGGGGCCAAGAAGACACAATGGAGAAAAGACAGCATCTGCATCAAGTGGTGTTGGCAAAACTGGATCACCACTACTTATAGAAGAATGAAATTAAACCCCTTCCTCTCACCCTGTACAAAAGTCAACTCCAGATGGATCAAAGACCTCAACATGAAACCTCAAACTCTGAAGGCGATAGAAGAAAAAGTTGGCAGCAGACTACAAGACATAGGTGTACGAAAAGACTTCCTAAATCAGATAGCAGCTGGGCAAGAATTAAGGTTGACAATTGACAAGTGGGACCTCATTAAACTCAAAAGCTTCTGTACATCAAAAGAAACAATCAAGGAACTGAAGAGAAACCCCACAGAGTGGGAGGAAACCTTCACTGCAGAAACATCTAACAATGCATTGATTTCCAGAATATATAAACTACTCAAAAAACAAAGAAGAAAGAAAACAAATGACCCACTCAATAGATGGAGCAAAGAGCTGAATAGAGACTTCACAAGTGAGGAATTAGAGATTGCTGAGAAACACTTTAAGAAGTGTTCAACATCACTAATCATTAAGGAAATGCAAATCAAAACCACTTTAAGATATCATCTTACTCCAATAAGACTGGCTAGGTTCAAGAAAACAAATGATACTAAGTGCTGGAGAGGTTGTGGGGAAAGGGAACACACTCATCCACTGCTGGTGGGAATGTAAACTCATGCAGCCACTATGGAAAGCAGTGTGGAGAACCCTTGGAAGACTTGGAATGAACTTGCCACCTGACCCAGCCATACCACTCCTAGGCATGTACGGTCAAGACTCACCCCACCGCAGAGATACATGCACTGCATGGCCATGTTTATTTCAGCTCTCTTCACAATAGCAAGGAGCTGGAACCAACCCAAATACCCCTCGACTGATGAGTGGATAGAGAAAATGTGGTACATCTACACAATGGAGTTCTATACAGCAGTAAAGAAAGACAACATCATGAGCTTTGCAGGAAAATGGCTGGAGCTAGAGGACATCATGCTGAGTGAAGTAACACAGTCCCAGAAAAACAAATGACAAATGGTATCCCTCATCTGTGGATGCTAGTGCCAATTACCTAGTTGTAAGTATTTCTTGTGCACATCCCCTTGAGCTTTTGTCCAAAGCAGTTGGGAGTGATGCATATTGGAAACAACAACAACAACAGAAAGGACTGCATCAAAGAACTGACTGAAACAGTGAACTTCTGCTCAAAACAGTCAACTTCTACATGGAGAATATTGAGAAAGACTGAGAAAGAGATGAGAAGCATGTTTGGCAGAGTGCATGAGCTCTGGTGGGGTGGGGGGATGGGGGGACACGGGTCTAGATTTGATAAAAAAATATATATAAATAAAAAAAAGAAGTCAAAACTGATCTTTCTCCCAAGTATAAGTGGAACTTTGGGTCCTTTCATGTTCATGAGTATCTAAGTAAGTTTTTCACCAATTAAACAAAATTAGTTACACAAATACTGCAAAGTTAGATATATCTGCACACACTGCATGCACAAACACATATATTTCCAACCACTAAAAAGATTATGTAACAATAACAAGATATACAAGTTGCACATTATCATAAGTTCCATGTTCAACAAAGTCTACCAAATCTACTAACTATGGTGACACACATAAGCAAGAAGATCATAGTTTGGGGACTTCATAGTAAGTTCTGCCTTACTGTGTTATGTAGCACGATCCCTGTTCAGAACACTACCGCTGCCTGAGAGAAAAAGTCTAGCAAGCTCTAACAGTTGTAGTATGGACTTTTTCTTGGAGTAGAGAATCCCTTGACCAGATACTACAGCGACTAATTGAGCAGAGCAATAAAGATATAGGGAAGTCTAAGGTGAAGTAATGGAGCTAATGACTATTGACCCTCCCTACTAGTGGTGGAATGGAGGGTCACAGGATTCTCCCCAAGTGTCCAGCTATTGCTCCTATCTGCCCTCAAAATGATACAGGAATATTTATTGGGGTGTCTTTGAGAGCAACAGAGCCTTTCTCAGCTCTGTTGCACTTAGCTTGAGAGGCTAGGATCCCGGAAACTCAACAGTCACCAATGCTACTTCAAGCCAGAGGCTTTCTGGTTCTGGTCTCCCAAATTTGAAGAGTGAAATTCACAGACCACACAGGCTGAGTTTTAGAAAGGAGTATTTTATTATAGGGAGCTTAGGATAGAGAAAGCAGACCTCTTGTGCAGCAGGAGGGTCCCCAGGAATGGGACTCCCCTGAGTCTCATGTCTGGCAGGTAATAAGGATTTAGTGGAGGGAGAAGAGTGGAGAGAGATGGGCTGGTCAGTCCAGTCCTCATTCCAGATGTCCAGATCCCTCAAGGTCCTGGTCACAAGGACCTGGTCATCCTGGTCAAGTCCTCAGCATGTGGATGTGATAAAAAGCCAGGCCCCTTACTGAAGTCCTCAGCCTCTGGCTACATGTCAGAGGCATCTTTGGATTAGATAGTTCTGGCATCTCTAGCCTCAGGTAGGGACAAGCTTACTAGCAGATTCAAGGAACTGTTTCTGTCTCAGCAGGAAGAGAAACTGGCTATTACTCATTTGGGGTCTTTGCCCTAAGCTGCTTAGCCATTTTCTACCTCCTGCTCTTTTCAACAACAACAAGATATATAAAATAACAAGCTTCAGATTATTATCGTTTCCATGTTTAACAAAGTTGACCAAATTCACTAGCTATGGTGAAACACCTATAATCCTAGCACTCCAGAGGATGAGGTAGGAAGATCATGTGTTTGAGGCCCTGACTGAGACTTCATAGTGAGTTCTGCCTTACTGTGCTATGTAGCAAGATCCTGGTTCTGAACCACTACCACCCTCTGAGAGAAAAAGTCTAGGAAGCTTTAACAGTTGTAGTATGGCCTCTTTCTTGGAACAGAGAATGCCTTGACCAGATACCACAGCAACTAATTGAATGGAACAGTACAGACATAGCTAAGTCTAAGGTGAAGTAATGGAGCTAATGAGTATTGATGCTCCCTAGTAGATGGTAGAGTGGAGGGTCACAGGATCCTCCCCAAGAGTCCAGCTACTGCTCCTACCTGCCCTCCCCCAGCTGCCAGCACTTTTGGGGAGGCTAGAACATATAGGAAGTTAAAGATTAACTGAAAGGATCCTCTCACAATATAGCTTCTGGGGAGGGCTCATCCACGATGGGCTGAGATTTGTAGTGATGCCACTGTTTGGAGGTTACCCATAGCCTGTAAATAAGTCCTCCTCAGCCACACTCTGTGGTTAGTAAGCCCAGTATATCCATGGGTTTGCCAACGCTGTGATCAGGCTGTGCCAACCCTGAGTTACTCCATATATTATAACATGGTGGCTTTTCAGATGGTGACTTGCTCTGGGAGACTCTGTTTCACAATCAGCTTTAGATTCCATTTTGAAACTAGAAGGTGACTATATAGCTGGGTGGACATGTGAAATGCACTGTCTTTCTGGTACCACACATCCAACAGATTGATAAATGACTTATTCCTGGGAGTAGAAAGAGTGTAATGCTATAAATTTAGTAGGAGGATGAGTGAACTGTGACTATGGGAGAAGATAGGCATATCAGGGAAGAGGACAGGGCCTGAGGACTCATCATGTACACTAGACTGAGGAAAGGGTGAAGGTGCCGTCTCCATCCCCCCCCCCCCCCCCGCCCCGCTCTCAGCTGGACCTCATAATGAGGAGGCTTCACCAACCTGTCCTCTGACCTCCCAGTATGTGCATCAAAGGACTGGCAGGCCAAGAACTCTTGACTGTCCCAGGAGCTTCAGCTTAACTTGATCCCAGCGTTGAGGGGATCTGCTAGAATTGTGCTCTGCCTGTCGGCCTGTTTGTCCATCTGGACCTGCCATTTAAGGGCCTGCCCATCCATCTGCCTAGGCCTGGCTCTGCCTTTTTTCCCCTACAGATTGCTCCCTCAGCTCAACTCTGACCCTGCAGCTTGACTCTGTAGACAATAGCAAGGGCATCTCCAAGAGAGATAGTTATCTGCAGCCTCTCTGCATCTCTATCAGCTTTTGCCTCCCAGGACCCTGAAATTCTGTGAACTGTGTTCTGGCTTCATTAACCCTCTGTAGCCATTCTATAACATAGATAAATGATATATAGATAGATGATATATAGATAGACAGATTGATAGATAACAGAATTGCTGTATGATATATGATATGAGCTAATATTAGCAATTATGATTGGAAAAAAGAACCTATATTTGAAATGAAGAGCTGTCTCAGTGATTAAGAACACTGGCTGCTCTTGCAGAGGACCCAGGTTTGAGTCCCATATGGTGCTCACAACCATCCACAATTCAAGTTTCAGGGTATCCAATGCCCTCTTCTGACTTCCATGGATTTTGCACAACATAGATGCACTTACATACATGCAGGCTATATACTCAAACACACAAAATGAAAATAATAAAATATTTTTAAAAAGAACCTATATTTGCTTCAGCAAGAACCATCAAGGATAACAGAAGAATTGGCAAATTGCTACCAATACTTTGTGAATTATGGCTATTCAATAAATTCTGACATTGTGGAAAGACACAAATATGTTCAACTGTAATTCTGACATAGCACACTCATGACAGTTAAGTTGGACTTTGGTTGAATTGTTACTTTGTCTGTCAATGATGCCCTCTCTAGGGTGAATGGACATTAGTTTGTGTCTCTCCAGGGGGAAGGTCGGGGGAGGCAACATCACTGCACCAAGTAACTCTCTAGCTTTTCTCTTCCCATCTAATCCTGCATCTCTATAATTAGCCATAATGAATGTCCCTCTGCTAAACTCCCATATTCCTTAGTATACAGCTCATTTTGAGTTCTTTAGAATTTTTCTTCAAATGTGATTTATTCCTAACATATGAAGTTAGATAACTGAAGAAAGGCTGTCTGATCAGTGTGCATTATGGGAAGCAAATAGCATTGATCTTGTACTTGCAGTGGCTTACATGGGTGCCAGGCCAGACTCCTACCTTTGTCAGTGTTTCTGATTCCTGTGCTACAAATCTACTTCAACTATGTACGATTAACGTTTTGCAAATAATGAGAATAGGGTGTGAGATGCAATGAGCAGTTCAAGACCTGCTGCCCAGTCCCAAATCTCAGCCCAGCACTTACCAGCCATGTACTCTTGAACATGTTTCTCAAAGGCTAAAAGTCTTGTTTTCCTCATCCATGAAAAGAGAAAGATAAAGTGCACTTAATATATTATAACAAACTATCTTATTATCAAAATTATGACCAGGATTAAAGGTGTCAATGCATAAAATGTATCATCCATAATATTTGACTTGTTACAAGTGCTGAGTGTTACTCCTAATATGGTTAGCAGTTACATTATGGCTAAGTATTCTAATTAGTTTTTGGACTGTACATAGTCATCTGTTCCATAATTTTGTTATTGCTGGCAGTGAATGAGTGCATGCACAAGTGGTCAACAAGTGTTCTTCAGGCATTGGGCTCCTCTTATTCCCTGGACTATTGGGATATTTCATCTGCAGTTGCCAGAAAACCCTTTACATAGTATTATGGATTCTATTCTTACAGGCCCGGAAAGTCTTCCTGATCTACACAGAGGCCTAGAAAGTCTTTCCTTCTTGATCTTTGTCTTTTCCATACTTTAAGTGATAGTTCTCCCTCAAGCACATTCAAAGGACCTACAAAATCAAAATGATTTTCACCACAATACTAAAATGGTGTTTTGCATTTGCATTCTGATGCTTAATATTTTCATTTGTGGATAGAATTGCTGAGGGAATTGCTTGAATCAAGGCAGAGACAACAAGCCAAACCAAGAGTCACTGTGTATGACAACTAATAATAAAACATGCTTCACTTACTCTTTATCCTTAAGGATGAAAAATATATTTCTTAATAGTTAGTAAATCTCTACTTTTGAATACACTTCTTTTTTGTTGTCTGTTATGAAATAGTAAGCATACCCAGGCACTTCAATGATGCACACAGAAACCCTGTGGTTTCTCTGTGGTTGCTCCGTGGAAAAATTCTTATGTATTATTTGAGTCACAAGTCAAACTAGTATATTTTTATAAAACATCCTTGAACTTGAAAGAATAACTGACAGACTTTTTTGTGGGTTAGACTTAAGAATTTTGCAGAAAAAAAAAATTTTTTTTTGGTCTTTTTGAGACAGCATCTCCCTGTAGCCCCAGCTGTCCTGGAACTCACTCTGTAGACCAGGCTGGCCTTGAACTCACAAATATCCACCTGCCTCTGCCTCCCAAGTGCTAGGATTAAAGGCATGTGCTACCATGCCCAGCTGCAGACAAATTTTTGAAAGTGATGCGAACCTATGACTTCAAGGAAAAGAGCTTATGGTATTTGTTGCTAATAATAAAATTAAAACTTTCAGGGAAAAATCCTAATTTGTAAACATTTGTAATCACCACTATAAGGTTGATAGCTTCCCGAAAAGATAGATATTTTTTCTGATAATATTGGTGGTAATTAAAATAACATAATAGGAGTTGGAGAGATGGTGGTGGTAATTAAAATAACATAATAGGAGTTGGAGAGATGGTGGTGGTAATTAAAATAACATAATAGGAGTTGAAGAGATGGCCTAGAGGTTAAGAGCACCAACTGCTCTTGCAGAGGACCCGGGTTCGATCCCCAGCACCCACGTGGTGGCTGAGAACCGTCTTTGACTCCAGTTCCAGGGGAATCTTGACACCCTCTTCTGACCTCTGCAGCATTGCTCAACATGGGTGCATAAACCTACATGCAAATAGTACATTCATACACATACAAGAATAAATAAAAAAATTTTAAAAATATTTAAAAAAAAAATAAAATAACATAACATAATAACCAAGACTTTTTTCAGATGACCATTGCAGCATATGACAAAATTGTAGGTGGGAAAAATGCATCCAACATGCAACATAGACCAATGTCATTTAATATCATGGGGGTCAGAATGTTTGCTGACGTGGGTTTTAATTTTATATTGCAGCTAATATTAAGAAAACAAAATAATTATCCTTATATTTACCAACATATATTCTAGACACCATTCAGAAAAGAAGGTTCTCTTATACCAGATGAGAATAGTACAGAGTTCTACATGGCACACAGAAACATGGTCTGTGAATTGCTTAAGCTTAGGCAACACATCTACAATACTTATGTGTAGACATAGGCCCCAAGCATCATAGAACAAGAAAGCATCAACTACCTCTTAATTCTTGTTAAGGAAGCTCCTCCATACAACAGGAGACCAGGATGGTCTGGGTGTGGTGGCACACACCTTTAATCCCAGCACTCAGGAGGCAGAGGCAGATGGATCTCCATGAATTCAAGGCCAGCCTGATCTACATATAGAGTTCTAGGCCAGCTGGGGCTACAGGTACACCCTGTCTCCAAAAGGCAAAAAAAAATCACTAAGGATTTAGTTTTAGTGTAGTATTCAGGAATGTTCATGATTATCTCTAAAGACTATTGAAATGTTCCTCCTTCCAATTAAGTATTTCTTTTTTTTTTCAATTACATATTTCTATGACGTCAGTTCTTTTTCTAATATACTTCAACCAAAATAACATATCACAATAGATTTAGTGCAGCAGAAGCAGAAATAGGAATCTGTTTCTCACCAATCTAGGAACAATAGGCCATCACAGAATACTCAGGAATCTTCTGCTTTCTTTGAGAACCTGGAGACTTGCTGGTTAACACCTTCCCCCTACCCCTTACCTGAGCTCCTACCTACTCCCTTAAATGCCCTGACCAAAGCTATTCAGTATTGGCTCTATTTTCATTTGAGCTTAGCCCCAGCTACCATGAAGTAAACTTTATCCTGGAGTGCCTAAAACCTTGTGGTCTTTTCATTTGTGGTTTATTCATTTGGAGGCACGTGCCATGTGCCATAACCTAACAGTTTCCATGTTTCTGACTTCAAATATGTATCAATAGCTTACATCCATGAAAGTCAATGCTCATTTTGAGTCTAAAAGCTTTTAATTTTTTTAAACTTTTCTATTGAATTTTCTATGTGCTTCATACATAACTTTTCAGTGACTCTTAATCACCCTCCCGCAGCTCCTCCTCATCCCCCCACCACAAATTCACACCTTCTGTCATTTGTGCTAGGGTCCACTGCACCAAATTACTCTCCTCGCTAACTCCTGAGTGCCAAGTAATCCCCCAAGATCTTGTCAGCTTATGTAGAGCCTCTTCTCTAAAGAATACCAGGTCTGGGGCTGGAGAGATGGCTCAGCGGTTAAGAGCACTGGCTGCTCTTGCAGAGGACCTGGGGTTCAATTCCCAGCACCCACATGGTGGCTGAGAACCATCTTTAACTCCAGTTCCGGGCGGGGGGGTCCAACACCCTCTTCTGTTCTCTGTGGCATTGCACAACATGGGCACACTGGCCTACATGCAGACAGTACACTCATACACATAAAAAAAAAAAAATACCAGGTCTTCCTCACTCAAATTCCGTTTGCTACCAATATTTCCCCAGCCAAGGTTGGGCTCTGCTCTCCATTTCTGCAGTTCTGTGCTGGGTTTTCATCCAGCTGAGCTTGCATGGGTCTTGTGCATGCTGATACCAGTGTTGTAGGTTCATATGAACAAGAACTTGGATTCATTTCTGTTTGGTCTTGCATCACCTGCCTGGCTCTAACAATCTTTTGCCCCCTCTTCTGCAATATTCCCTGAGCCCTGGGTGGGTGAAGCTGAATATAGGCAGCCAGTCCCACACTGTGTAGTTTCCTAATCTTCACGGTTTGGCCTTTCAGGCATTTTTGAGTTCCTGGTCTCCTGTTGTATGGAGGAGCTTCCTTAACAAGAGTTAAGAGGTAGTTGATACTTTCTTGTTCTATGATGCTTGGGGCTTATGTGTAGATGTGTTGCCTAAGCATAAGCAATTCACAGACCATGTTTCTGTGTGCCCAGTTGTAGAACTCTGTACTATTCTCATCTGGTATACGAGAAGCTTCTTTTCTGAATGGTGTCTAGAATATATGTTGGTAAATATAAGGATAATTATTTTGTAGTTAGTAAAATGTTACCTTGGCCTAGGGGTGCATCAACATTGGGGGATTGTCTAAGATCTGTGATCTCTCTAAGATCTGTGCATCTGGCTATGTTATACCACACATAAGTTTTCTCCCACTGAGTAAGCTTTAGGTCCCATTGGTTAGCCATTGATTTCCCAAGATAGAAGTGCAGCTATTGTAGGGATGTTGTATTCTGTGCTGGTCATTGACATGGATATTTGGTTTTGAGGCTGATATTGGACCATTGATTAAAGTTCTCCCTTAGTGGCTTGCATTGTGCTCTCCACAGCTATGATAGCTAGCCTTCAAGTGTGGTAGCGTCCAAGTCAGGTCCAACTCCATTGCTCAAGATTCAGTCTCTGAAGTATATCCTGTCTTCAGCAATAGGGTCTTACCTTCAGTTTCTGGAAGACAATCAAGGCCTATGGCAATAGCCTGTGTAATTTTGGGAATCTCTTAGACTACCCTGGCTAACGACTCAAAGGAAGGTTTTTTTTCTGTCTGGTAGTGTTTCTTGAAATGTAGCCTTCATCTTTACATATGGACTCATGTAGAGGTACTATATGTGTAATTTGTCAATAGACTGGTAGACTAATATGATTCTCTCAGGTTGTTTACCCCAGCAAGGCATTATTTATTTCTCCTCTCCCCTTACCTGTTTGGCCCTCCCTCCATGTCTTCTCTGTTCAAAGGATCACAATTTCTCCTTTGATGCAGCCAGTCACCTAGGGCCCCACTTCTCATGGGCTCCTTTTTCCCCCTTATCCCCCCCTTTCCTTCCATAACCCTTCATCTCCCCTCCCACTTAGATGCCCTGATTTTATCTATTACCCCTTTACTATCATCTGTCACCTACGAGCCTTCTGCCTCAGTTCCCTCTTTCCCTTTACCTTCCTGGTTCCTTTTCATTTACCTGGTTCCCGCAGTTACATCCAGAACGAGGGACGACTTATGTCATTTGTTTTTTAGCATCTGTGTCATTTCACTTAGCATAACGGCTTCTAGTTCTATCCATTTGCCTGTAAATTTCATGATGTCTTCTTTATTTACTGCTGCATAGGACTCCAGTGTGTAAATATACCACATTTTCATTATCCACTCAGCTGAGGGACACTAATGTTGCTTCCAGCTCTTCACTATTGTGAAAAGAGCAGCAAAAAACATAGATGTGCAAGTATCTCTGCAATAGGATGAGTCCTTTGGGTATAGACCCATGAGTGGTGTGACTGGGTCAAATATTAGGTTCAATTTCAGTCTTTTAAGAGTTCTCCACACTGCTTTCCATAGGGTTGCACGAGTTTGGCATCCCACCAGCAGTGAATGATCCATGACCTCTCCAGCATTCTGCATCATTTGTTTTCTTGATCATAGCCAATCTTTTACAGGGGTAAGATGAAATCTTAAAGTGGTTTTAATTTGCATCTCCTTAATTACTAATGATGTTGAACACTTTTTAAGATGTTTCATAGCTATCTTTCCTTCTTCTCTTGAGAAAGTGCTTCTCTTGAGAACTCTCTGTTCAGATCTTTAGCTCATCTTTTAATTGGATCATTTGTTTTCTTGGTCCTTTGTTTTTTTGAGTAGATCATTTGTTTCCTTGGTCCTTTGTTTTTTGGGTAATTCATATATTCTGAATGTTAAACCTCCGTCAGATGTGACACAGGTGAAGATTTCCTCCCACATTGTGGATTTTCTTTTGCTGTACTGAAGCTTTTTAGTTTAATCAGGTCCCACTTGTTGATTGTTGACCTTATTTGCTGTGCGACTACTCTCTGATTTGGAGTCTTGTCCTACATCTTTATCTTGCAGGTTACTGCCAATGATTTCTTCTAACATTTTCAGAATTTCAGGTTTCATACTGAGGTCTTTGGTCCATTAAAAGTTGACTTTTGTACAAGGTGAAAGTAGGGGTTTAGTTTCATTTTTCTACAGATGGTGATCCAGTTTTGCCAGCACCAATTGCTGAAGATACTGTCTTTCCTCCATTGAACGTTCTTGGCCTCTTTCTCAAATATCAGGTGGGTAAAATTGCATGAACTCAAGTTTAGGTCTTCAATTTTATTCCATTGATCTATGGGTCTATTTTTGTGCCAGTACCATGCTATTTTTATGACTATAGCTCTGTCTGACTATAGCTCTTTAATATAGTTTCAAATCTGGTAAAGTAATCCCCCCTGCATTGCTCATTGTGCTCAGGGTAGCTTTGGCAATCCAGGGTCTTTGTGTTTCTCCATATGAATTTTAGGATTTTTTTCCTAATTCTGTGAAGAAAGTCATGAGGATTCTGATTGGGATTGCACTGAATCTATATATTACTTTGGGTAGGATGGTCATTTTTACTGTATTAATTCTTCCAATCCATGAGCATTGGAGAGACTTCCCTCTTCTGGTGTCTTCCTCAATCTCCTTTTTCAAAGATTTAAAATTTTCATTGTAGAGATCTTTAATGTCTTTGGTCAGGTTTGTTCCGAGATAATTTTTTTTTAGGTTATTGTGTTTCCATGTACTCTTTCTCCAATTGCTTGCTGTTGGCATATAGAAAAGCTACTGATTTTTTTAGAATTTTGTAACCTGCCACTTTATTGAAACTATTGTTTCTAGGAGCTTTGTGGTGGAATTTTTGGCATCCCTTAGGTATAATTTTGTAATTTTTTGTGTGCATGGGTGATTTTCCTGCATGTAGTTAAGTGGGACATGCACAATGCAATACCTATGGAGGCTAGAAGAGGTTGTCATATCATATCATCTGGAACTGGAGTTTAGACCATTGTCAGCTGCCATGTGAGTGTGGAGAATTAAACCCAGATCCTCTGCAAGAGCATCCAGTGCCCTTAACTGCTGAGCCATCCCTTCTGCCTGAAGTCTAAAAATTTAAGAAAGATAGCTGAAATGTAAAGATATGATATGAATATTTGGGTTCCTAAAAATTTGACTCTAGGAACCGACATTGGGACAGCAGAGCTTTAGGAGGTTATTGGTTCATAACTATGGAGCTCTTAAGAGTTAGATTGATGTCCTTATAAAACAAGTCTTAAGGAGAAGCTGAGATTGGCAATTCAGGTCTGAAGCCAAGGCAAAAGGTTCATAAAGTCAAGGCTGGCCTATACCAAGGAGAGTTCAATGCTGGTCTTTGTGATTTAGTGAGATAACATCTCAAAATAAAAAATAAAAGGGGACCTGGGACTATAGCTCACTGAAGCAGCACTTATATAGCAGGTGCAAGACACAGGTCCAGTCTCCAATACGTGAAAAAATGAAGATGCTCCAGGGAGGTTGTTGCCAGTATTAGGCCAGACATCAAGATCTCCCCATCTCCTTTTTGATTTGTCAATGGGCATGCACTCAAAAAACTGACAGAAAAAAATCTCATCCTCTAAAATACTTATAATCACTGATCTCCTATGTGTGGAACCACAATTGAGCACACCAAAAACTGATTCATTTGATGGAGCAAAAAGGTGCTGTCTGAGTACAAGGTAGATGATTCTTGACATAGTCTTCTCTCTGAATTGTCAGTGTTAAAATTAAGCAAGCAAGAACCATTTGACACTCAATGGTGAGACTAGATTCTGTTTTGAATAAATAGGGAATGGAATGAGATCCAGAAATGTATAGGGCTTCCAGGTGGCTCTGGGGTCTAGACAGAAGACTAAAGTTGAGCATCATATTTTCAGACAGTGGAATCTCAAGTACCTTTAGTACTGACTCTGCTGATACACAGATTGAAACCAGTATCTAAGCTTTTATCTAGCTGTTACGAAAGCACCACAAATTTAATTTGATCTCACTTCATTATTGTGGTGGTTTGATGCCACATTACAGTGATGCCTGAACAAAGCATCCTGACTCTTAACATCCATTAAAACCAAGAGTAGGGCCCAATCTGCTCTGAGAATTCATTCTTTCAGATTGATTTTTTGGAATTTTGTTCCCTAATAAAAGCTTTGCTCCCTCTATTGGAACAACCCATCCAACATAAGATGGGAAAGGAGAAGCAGAACTTTATTTTATCAGTAGGTGTCTCTTTCTGACACCTACCGCCCCAAAACAGCACACATGACCACAAACAGATGTTATCGGTCTAATTCCACTGGTTGTTTACTGCGTAAATGGGATTATTCATTGCTTCCAATGAATATTTTCTGCTTACATTGCTTGATATTTTCACACACACACACACACACACACACACACACACACACACACACTGTCATGGGTCAAGGGGAAAGAAGGGTCATGAGGGATAAAAGCTACATTTTTAGGTTATAAGAGGAGCCCAAGGCCTAGTAAGCCTTATAAATAAGCTGAGATAGCGTTGAAGGATCTCAAAACATGAGATTAAGTTTGGTTACAAGGTCAGATAATAGTCATATCCACACATTACATTACTCTTAGTTCTGTGCCTTAAGTCCATTATGACATGACAACATTTTATTCTGTTAATAAAGCTAGAGTCTTTGGAGTCCTAGACAATAAACAGTGAGAATGAATAATTGGCCATTTATGTCCAAATGCCACTTTGCAATGGGAATCCATCAGAATTAGTGTCATATATTTCCCCCTTTATACTCCATGATTCCCTCTCCATATACCAGCATGACCTTTATAGTTCTGAAACCATATGGGTTGAACACTATAGGAGCAACATGCAGATTTAGGGTCACAGGGACAGGAAATTCTACTCAACAGTTACTGCTGGGTAACACACAGGGGCTACACCTATACTTCGCCTACTCAACAGGGGTGTCTTCCCAGCACTGGGTGGTCCAGAGCCTTGCTTTTCTTCTTTGCCTTGCTCAGTTAGCTGTACATTATTTTAATCTGGTTCTTGGGTCTCACTTCCATTATCCAAACCAATTTTAACTAAATCCTTTCAATAAAATCCTTTTATCTCTCACAGCCAGAATCAGTTTTTCTCTTTCGGTATCAAGTTCTTATGTACTCTTCAATTTCATTTTATTTTTAAAAATTCCCATCCAGACATAATCATTTATCTTAGTTCAAACAGTATCAAGGACAAGTGTGGTCCATAACACCAGTCTTTATACACTAAACCAATTTCTATATTGCTATTTTATCCTTGTCACAGCATTCATTCTCCTGATGAAGAAGAAGCTAACCAGAGCTTCTTGGCTCATTTTGCTTGTAGAACAATGTTTGAGCATCTACCTACCATTTCAAAGCCTTTAACTTTGTCCATTTCTTAGCTTTTGAGAACAGAAGACAATTCAAGATTATTTTTGAAGCCCTGGCTCTACCAAAAAGTCTGGCATAAGATAAAGCCTGATACATGTTTGAAATGAACTAATAAATGAATGAATGACTTATGTCTTACTCAGAAACTCTGTGAACTTGATTCAGTTAGTAATTCCCAAACTACCTATAGATATATTCATGCCTTCCTGTTTTTTGTTTTGTTTTGTTTTGTTTTTGGTCTTTTTGAGACAGGGTCTCCCTGTAGCTCTGGCTGTCCTAGAACTCTCTAAGTAGACCAGGCTGGCCTTGAACTCACAGAGATCTGCCTGCCTCTCCCTCCCAAGTGCTGGTATTAAAGGTGTGCGCTACCATGCTTGGCCATGCCTTTCTTTTTTAAAAGAAAGGCCTATTTAATTTTATATTATGTGTATGAGTGTTTGCCTACATATATGTATGTGCACCATCGGTGTGCCTGGTGTCTGTGAGGCCAGAAGTGAACATCAGATCCTGGAACTGAAGCTATTGAGAATCGTAACATACCATGTTGATGCTGGGAATCAAACCCAGGTCCTGTGCAAGAGCAGTGGATGTTCTTAACCAATAAGCCTTCTCCCCAGCCTCCACTCATGCTTTTCTATAAGAATGAAAAATTATACTTTATGTGAACTTTGAGGATGTCTGTGCTGCAGGACTTTGCCTCCCTAGCTGCATGCACTTATCAGAGTGCTGCAGTCACCTTGTCTCTGCCTGCCTTGTCTGACAATGCAGGGGCTCTCTCAGGGTGGGATTCCTATCTTGTTCATCTTTGTATCTTTAATGTTTAAACACAAGAGTAGGTGTCTGATGAATCTTTGCTGGTTTTGCCTCCTAGACAGAACTCGTGTATTATAAAAGCGTGTAAGAATTCTACTTCACAAGCATCTCACTCCCCACAGCTCATGTACAAGACTTCAGTATCTCAACATTAAATATAATCTCTGCTGATATTTCTGTGAACTATTTACTGGCTTAAGATTGCCATTTGCTCCTTGTGCCTGAAAGTTATGACTTTGGGACCCTGACATTTTCATATCTGAGGCCTCTCTGTCTTTACCAATCTTTCACATTCCTGACAAAGGAGTTCCTTAAGGTACAGCACTTACACTGCAAATAACACAGACAAAATTGAAATACACTATTTCTAATAATAAAGAACATCATGAAAGGCTTAAGAATCTCAATAATTAGCTCCAATAAAATCTTCTTACCAAACTTTAAGCTCCTTTCATTTTTATTGTCTTCATTTGCATGAAATAGGTGAATGGAAGCAAAACCTGGGGAAATTATGTAATTGTTAATCCTGATTATGCTCACTCAGCTGAGTTTGGGCTTTAAAGATACAGTACGTACGGGAAAGGAATCTTTATAAACTAAATCTAACAGCAATGATCATGCTGTGGGTGACTGCCCTTTGAGTGAACCAGAGAAAGTGATCAACGTGGGCAATGTTTCTCCTGTCTTGTCTCCTGATGGACAACTTTTGAAATGTTTAGTGAGTGATTTATTTGTTCGTGTTCTTTTTCTCTTCATAGAAGTAAAACAAGGACTTTTAGTTGGCTCTTCCTCATACAATGGGAGGAGAAGCTTAGGGACTGGATTCCGGTGATTGTCAGCCTATCTTCAAGACCTTCCTTTAACAGTGCTTTCTGGGAGCCTTCTGTTTTTTCAAGGTGTCCCAGCCAAAGAAGGTATGTCACAGAGGGAGGAGAGGCGTGGATGAGCAGCAGCCTTGGCATGCCAAGTGGTGATACCTGCTCATCCATCTTTCCATTTAGATGAATGAAAGATTACAGCCCTATGAAAAAAGGCAGCCCCAGCCACACAATTCTTTTGTGCACAAAGTAAATTGCTAGTTTCCTGTGATCTTTCTGACAAGTAAATTACTGTAGAAAATAGCATAGATGAGAACACAGTGACAAAAATGCAGAGACTTGGTCCATCAAAGAAGTTATCAGACCTCAGGCAGAAGCATTTCTAAAGAACTAAAAGACCGTACCTACCCTCAGTGGAATGGGGTTTGGGCCCTCATCTTTCCATGATGTATCATGAAGAAAAATCACATGTGATGGGCTAGGGGTGAAAGGTAAATTTTTCAATAATCAAGTATTTTCCTTTTATGATCAAGAAGATGTGAAGGTATGTATCTATAGAAAGATTCTTGCTCTTGCTCTAGGGATTACTATGTCTATGATCTTCCTAACTTGCCATGGTAGACCATATTGATGGATAATATTCTGCACAAGAAAATGTAACCTCTGACAAAGGTATCTCTGTCTTTACACTCTCTGCATTATACTTGTTCAATAATAAATTGCAAAATTTTACTTTGCTTCATAATGAAATGAGAAAAATACATTTCGATAGAATTCCTTTTCTTTTACCTGTTCAAAACTAAAACTCTCAAATATCCTGTAAATACTGGATGAACCCTTGAGGCCAAAAAGAAAAAAAAAAGATTTATCAGCTAAGTCTAAAAGAGCAGACAATACATGAAAGATAATAGCGGTAATAAATAAGTCATATACATCATAAACCTCTAGGCTTTAAATTTAACAGAGAAATAACTTAAGGTTGACAGACAACATAAAATTATGGTAAAGTAGGGTTTTTAGGAATGTTTGGTGACATGAAAGGACCTCTCTAGTACCTATGACAGGGCATGCTGACACTGACCCCAGAAAGCTGACTTTCTGCTCTGTGGAGTTTCTCACTAATAAAATGAGAGTGTATTTTTTTTCCTATAAAATCTTACCAATGACTCTCATAGCCAGTAAGATCTTTAGGAAACTGCTCCTAATCTAGCTTAACTGCAATCTTATGTGATCTTACAGAAGAAGCAGAAATTCTTCAGACATTACATGGAACATGATAGGTGTAACTCCGATGTCCTCAAGTGACGGCAGGAAAGTACACACACCTGAGTAGCATACGCTCACGAGTGTTTTCATTACTTTATATTCAAAGCAATCCAATAATCCTTGTTTTACAGAATAAAAGTTACAGATGCAGAAGTTGGCCTTTGGCTGGTGAGGTATAGTCTAAATTCTTTAAGAAATACAGGATGGGCTGGAGAGATGGGTCAGTGAACTTTCACTGGCTGCTCTTGCAGAGGACTTGGGTTCAGTTTTCGGCACTCAGATGGCAGCTAATAACCATTCCTAAATTCCAGTTCCAGGTTATCCAAAGCTCTTTTCTGTCCTCTGAAGATACTGCATTCATGTGGTACACTTACAGACATGTAGGCAAAAGACTCAGACCTATAAAAATAAATTATAAAAATTTAAAAAGCACAGGAATAAAATACTAAAATGTTTCCAAAGCTGACAGCCTTGATGATTTCAAGGGATTGATGAAAATTCTTTCTTGTTCACACAGTACTACCTCAATTCCTTGGCTTGTTGCTATAGTGAGACCCCTTCGTAGTTTGGGGAGGATAGAGCCAAGAGTATAAACCACTGATGAATTTTTAGATACTAAATGTACAGTACAACTTCTTCCTTTACATTTAACAGTATAGTTTGATTTTAGTTCACAGAAACATTCTTGTGCCCTTACTGTGTAAATGAGACTTAGCATCTGCCTTTGAGGACATGCAGCCTTGTGTAAAAGCCAGACACATTATCAGAAGATGACCTTTGCCACCATGATTAGCTTCAGGTCCTCTATATCTTTTTCAACTTTATCTTAAATAATCCTCCATTGCGAGGTGCATGTGCAAAGTGCTGGTACATGGTGAGGGAGACGTGCTCCTCTATTAAAGAACAAGCAGAATGCTCACTCTTGAAAAGATTAAATTCCTTGTGCCTTTTTTTGAAAGCTGTTTACCTGAGGAGAAGAGGAATCTAGTGCATCCTTGATTACAATGAAATGTTCTTATCTGATTTAGTTGAGTGGGTGTCTCCTCCAGTTTCTAAGGTGGGGCATGAGAATTTGTATTTCTAACAAATTCCCAAGGGATGCCAATGTTGCTGATTTAGGACATTTAAGAGTTCTAAATAAGCAATCTATGAACTGAGCTGTGAGTACAGGTGGAGATGCATGGAAATGGTCCAGAAAGACTTATGATGCATTGAAGGAGACTGACTTCTAGACCTTCCATTTTTAATAGGACTCTTTCCTAATTAATAAACCGCTGAGAAATTGCAAGTGGCTCTACTTCCTGCTACCTCCTTTGCAATCACTTGTCTGTCTCCCATTTTGCAAAAGAAAGACTTAACACTGTGAGGAGAAATAAAATATATGCCAATAGCAGTAAGGCTGCTTCTTACCCAAGCTGTATTACTCTTTTTAAAAAAATTTTTATTTATTTATTTATTAATTTATTTATATGAACGTACTATCTGCATGTAGGTTTGTGCACCCGTGTCGTGCAATGTCTCAGAGGTCAGAAGAGGGTGTCGGATTCCCCTGGAACTGGAGTTCTCCTGGAATTGGAGATACAGACGTTTCTCAGCTGCCATGTGGGTGCTGGGGATTGAACCCCAGTCCTCTGCAAGAGCAGTCTATGCTCTTAACCGCTAGGTCATCTCTCCAGCCATTGTATTACTCTTAAGCAGCTTTTCAGTGTGATGCAGTCCATGTATTCGTTTTAGCTTTGCCTGTGTTTTGGGGGGTCAGAACCAAAAATTCATTGCCAAAGGTAATGTAGAGGAGTTTGCTCCTGTTTTGTTCCTGAAGTTCTACAGTTGCAGGTTTGATTTGAGTCGTGTTTTCCATACCTCTAAGAAAAGGGTCTACTTTTTTATCCTTTTGTATGAGTATATTCAGTTTTCTCTCCACCATTTGTTGAAAACACTATCTGTTCTCCACATTCTTGATCGAAATTTTCAGACCTCTTTTATATATAACTCATGTTATCTACGAAACTAATCAGTTACATTCTTATTTGTATTTCCTCTCATCTTTGATTTTTCTTTTGATTCTCTTAAGTAGTATTTTTTGAAGCACATGAACTTATAATTTCATCAGCATCATATCTAAAAATTCTTTGCTTATCCAAAGACTAGCATAATTTTGTCCCCTTTCCTTAGGCTTTATAGCATTGGATTTATATTTAGGTTCATAATCTATTTTGAATTAAATATTGCATATTTCATAGTATATAAGTTGAAGCTCTCAAAAAACTATTTATTCTTATTTATGCATACATATATGTGCCTGCTTGTCAGTATATGCACCACAACCACAATGTGTGCAGGTGCTTACAGAGGTCAGAAAAGGGGATCAGACCCCTTACAGCTGGAGGTATGAGGGCATGTGAGCTACTTGATATGGGTACTGGAGAATGAATCTGTGTTCTCTGCAAAAGTAGTAAGTAGTTCTCTCTTATCCACTGAGCCCTATTCCAGCCCAGAAGCTCTATTTAAAAAATACATATATCTTTTATATTCTATATATTATATATATAATATATATAATTAAATATAAAATCTATATTATTATATATATATAAATATAATTTTTTTTTTTTTTTTTTTTTTTTTTTTTTTTTTTTTTATTTATTTACTTTTTATATACTTATTTATTTTGGGGGGTATTTTTTTGAGACAAGGTCTCCCTTTATCCCAGCTATCCTGGAGCTCCCTCTGTAGACCAGGCTGGCCTTGAACTCACAGAGATCCACCTGCCTTTGCCTCCTTCCCGAGTGCTGGGATTACAGGCATGCGTCACCATGCCTAGCTGCCATCTTTATTTTTTAAAAATGATTCTCCATATAGCTGTGAATATTTTTGAGTTTTACATTTTTGTTCTTTTGATCAGAAATTGGTTTTCCATCTATATATGGGTGAGTGGGTGTCATAGTCTTAGTTAATGTCATGGTCTTAATTAATGCAGCAGTAAGTCTGGAATCAGGTAGTACTAGTTCCACTCTTCACTCTCCCTTTTCAAAAGTGTTTCCCTTGTTGGATTTTTGCCTTTCCATGTGAACTTTATAATCAGCTTATGAATTTATTCAAAATGCCTGATACAATTTTGATTAGAATTAAGTTGAGCATAAATCATTTTCAGAATTAGTCTTAAAAATATTGAGTATTCCATCTCTTGAATAAGATTGATCTTTTCTCTTACTTATGTCTTCTTCAATTTCTTGTAGCGATACTTAAGAGTTTTCAATATACAGATCTTTTAGATTTATCCCTTGTTTCAGTTTTTATACTCTTAGTTTCCTTGTGCTTAAAATTTTAATCAATGGTTTGTTGTTAGTGTGCAGCTCATAAATGATTTATATATGTAATTTACTTTATATGATTGATAAGCTCCTTTATGACTTTTTAAAGTCATGACTTTTTTAAGCTCATCAGATGTTCTACACTGATCAAATTTCCTTCCATTCCTAGTGTGCTGACAGTTTTTATTATCAAAAGTTATAAATTTTGTCACTATGGGATTTTAGTGTATGTAGGTTTTCAGACTGTTCAAATAGTGGATTACATTTATTGCTTTCAACTGTTATCTAACTTGGGTTTCTGGAGGAGTCCTATTTAACAATAATTATTTTTACTTAGAGTTAGTCTCAATTTCTAAAAGGGGAAAAAAAAAACTTTTGTCAAACATTGCATCAAAGAAAATATGTAAGTAACCACATGAAAATATGTTCAATATCATTAGACATTAAGGAAATACAAAATAAAATCACAATGAGATAGCATATGTGACATATGCTAGAATAAGTAAAATTTAAATGATTATATACCAAGGTGTTGACAGGAATGTAAAACAGCCTTAACTCTGAAAAACTGATGATGGTGATATGAAATTGCACTACCTCTTTGGAAAACTTATAATTTTTTAAAGTTAAACATACATATACCATCTACATAAACTTTTCCTAGGCACATATTTATCTGAGAAAAATAAAAGCATATGTTCATAAAAATTTGAATAGTAAAGTTTGTATAAACTTTACTTTTAATAGCTCAAAAGTGGAAACCACCCAAATTTCCATCATTGGGTGGATGAGTAAACTGTTATATTGTAGGATAGAATACCACTTGGAAGTATAAAGGAATGAAGTATTGATGTGAGCCAAAACATGGGTAACTATCAAAATTAATTATGAACAATAAAAGAAGCAAGATGCAAATCAGTACAATCTACTACTGAGAGGGATGGGAAAACAACTAACCTATGGTGACAAAGAGCAAGTCAGTGGTTGCTGGGATACATGGCAGAGAATGGAGAATGCCAGGGGCCAGAGGAAGGTTTCAGGTGTGAGGGCCAGGGCCTGGCCTCCAGTGGTGCTTTGCAGCTTGAAAATGCACATTGAGTGTGTTGACTTTGGCCAGCAAGATGGTGAGTCAGGTAAAGGCACTTGCTACCAAGCAATGATTTAAGTTAGATCTCCTCCTCCTCCTCCTCCTCCTCCTCCTCCTCCTCCTCCTCCTCCTCTTTTTCTTCTCCTTCTCCTTCTCCTTCTCCTTCTCCTTCTCCTTCTTCTCCCTCTCTGTCTCTCTCTCTCTCACACACACATATATACATGCATGCACACACACACACACAAATAAGTATATGTTAAAAATTAAGCATTTTAGTTTATTACATAAATTATAATTCAGTTAAAGAGGTTCAGAAAAACTTAATATTTTTTTAAAAAATGGCCAGGTGTGGAAGTGCACACCTTTAATCCCAGCACTCAGGAGGCAGACACAGGCAGATTTCTGTGAGTTCAAGGCCAGCCTGGTCTACATAGTGAATTCCAGGACAGCTGTGGCTATAGGGAGACCTTGTCTCGAAAAAAAAAAGGGGGGGGGGGCTGGAGAGATAGCCTAGCGGTTAAGAGCACCGACTGCTTTTGCAGAGGACCCAGGTTCGATCCCCAGCACCCACATGGCGGCTAAGAACCATCTGTAACTCCAATTCCAGGGGAATCCGAGACCCTCTTCTGACCTCCTCGGCATTTCACGACAGGTGCACAAACCTACATGCAGACAGTACATTCATACAAATAAAAAATAAATAAAATAAAATAAAAGAATTTTATGTATTTTTATTATGTGTATGGGTGTTTTATCTATATGTATATAAGTGAACCTGTGTGTGCAATGCCCATGGAGGTCAGAAGAAGGCATTGTATCCCTTGTAACTGGAGTTCCAGATGTCTCTGAGCCACCATGTATGCACTGGGTACCAAACCCAGTTCATCTTCAAGAACAACCAGTGCTCTTAACCACTGAGCCATCTCTCCGGCCCCTATTATTCTTAACATATGAAGAATTCCTGTAATTCATGAAAGAAAAATGTGAACCTAGCCAGGCATGGTGGCGCACACCTTTAATCCTAGCACTTGGGAGGCAGAGGCAGGTGGATCTTTGTGAGTTCAAGGCCAGACTGGTCTACAGAGTGAGCTCCAGGATAGCTGGGGCTATAGGGAGACCTTGTCTTGAAAAGACAAAAAAAAAAAAAGAAAGAAAAAAGAAAAAGAAAAATACGAACCTAAGTAGACAAACCTTGACATGATATGAACAAGAAACTTACCAACAGAAAGGAGAAATAGAAACTGTTAAAATACATCTGTTAAATGCAACATTTATCATAAAGACATTTAAAATAAAGCATATTTTTTCTTCTCTTTTTTAAAATACTTTTATTGATGAATTGTGTATTTCATTATCTTTCAGTCCAATTTAGACACATTCCCCTCTCCCTGCCCCCATCCCACCCCTGTTCATGCCTTCTGCCATACATGTCTTGCATCTTTTCTCTCAGTCTTTCCAAAGTTTTTCCCTGCAGAGGCTTGTTGTTTGAGGCAGAGTTTAACTGCATCATTCACTTCTTTAACCCAGTCTTTATGTTGTTGTTTTTTTCCTCCCCTTTGTATTGTTCCAACATATGCCTATAGAATCATCACAGAAGCATCAAAATTATGGCCTCTGGGAATAAACTGTATGCTAATTCCAAAAAATAAAATAAAATACATTTTAAAATTGAAATAGCAATGTTAAATAATAATCGTATCACATGTTGGAAACAGCATTCACATGTTCAAGAAACAGCATTCTCAGATTGTCTTATAAGAATGAAATATGATCCCAGCTTTTAAAAGAAAAGTTAGGCAATGTGTGGGAACAGGAATGCCAGAAAATGCCGGAAGCAATCAAGACCTTTGGCCTCTGCATGTCCATTCCTTGGCATTTATCCAAAAGAAATAAGCAGAAATCTATTCAGACAAATGTAATGAAGGGTCAAAATATTATAACATATAAATAAAAATTTTTGACATGCACCAATGCCGCCAAACACAGGATAACTAAAAGAATTTAGGATATGTCTAAATGATGAAATGTTCATTTAAATAAGGATAATATTCTCAAATAATATTTAACATTTTAAAAATAGCTTGCATGAAATATTAAGGATCCCCTCAATGTTGGTTCATATTAATAGGGAAACACATACAAAGATTTTTTTTCACAATTAGAAGTGCAATTTTTAAAGATATTGTTAGCCACTTACAAAAATTGCATGATTTTTTCTATTCCTCTTGCATAATTTTTTACTCTCATGCTCTTTTTACCCTAAATGCATAATTTTGTAAAGATACAAGTAAATGCTATGAGAAACACTAACTCATTTAGGTTTCTCTTCTACCATCCATACATAACCAGACTTGAAGGTGGAAAGGAACAAAGGAGACTAAAGGAAAGAGGGATATTTCTTTTTCCCACAAATTTAAAATAATCTCAGTAAAATTTTAATAAGCATGACTATATATAATGCTATTTCTTCCACCACCTCAGCCTCACCCCACCCTCTTCTTATACTGTTTTGTCATGCATCATTTCAAAGGACATAAAATCTGGCCTGGGGTTTACTTTAAGTGAGCTCAAGTGAAAGTTTTTGCCTCCAGGAAAATTAGTTTAACCCAACCATGAAGAAAACGAAGAAAGACATATAGGCAGAAGAATAGAAGTAAGGAAAAAATTTTCAAGGTCAGAGCTCCAAACTTCACTTTGAGCAAAAAGTGAAGGGAGGGAGCTGGAAGAAAGGAAGGGACTGTGGGTGACAGCAGCCAGCACCGAGGGCCTTTGATCACAGGAAAAGATGGTCCTCACCTTGTCAGAGCACCTTCTTCCAGGGCCTTTCAAAGTAGCTCTGGCTACATCTGGCTTGGGTCCACCAGGGTCAGCAAGATCGGCTCTGTCACTGGCAAACTCTAGCTTCCCCGAGGTACAATTCTGAATTATGTCACTGTTAAGGCTAGGTGACTTTTACCATACATCTTATTTTGTGGGCAAGTTCAGAATTTTCTGTAATTATAATTCTCTCCACTAATTTATACTCTTCTTTATCTACTTACAGAGAAATGAAAGATTTTTCATGCCTATTTTATATGTCATGGATTTTTCTTGGAGGAATTATTGTAGTTTTGATGTGAAATTTTCAATGTTCAAATCCAGCCCCTCATCTAACTTCAGGAAACAACCTCATGAGCATTTTTCTTGTAGACAAACTATATCCTGCATATTAGCTGGTTCTGCACTGCACAGTCTGTCACATCCTTGCTTGTCAAGACTAAGCCATAAATTTCAAAAAGTAGGTACAAACCACTTCAACTGTTCATCTTTGATCATTTAATCTGACTTCTTTAGGTCCTTCCCAATATAGTTGCTCAAGTGTTCCTGTCACAGGCTCAGGTCTGATGTCAAACACCTGGCATTCCCACAGGGGTCTGGTTTCAAATGTTCAGCTAGGTGATTACAGCATGATTATACATCTCCACTATTTACTTTCAGTTTATTAAAAAATGTTGGATGGGGTTGCAGGAGAAATGGCTCAGAGAGTAAGAGCAACGACCGCTCTTGCAAAAGACCTCGGTTAAAATCCAAGTACCCACATTGTGGCTAAACTTTCCATAACTCCATTTCCAGTTCCAGGGAATCCATCACCCTCTTCTGATCTCTGTGGGCATTGCACAACACAGGTGCACTTACACATTATGCAGGCAATACATTCCTACACATACATTTTTTAATAAATAAATTAAATATTTTAAAATTAAAAATTGTTGGTACCAGGCATGATGACATATACCTAAAATCTTGGAAATAGAAGGCAGAAACAAGGAGTTCAAGGATAGCTTAAGCTACATAATATGACCTTATCTCAAAAAAAATTTAAAACAAAAACAAGCAAACAAACAAATAAAAATCCCACAAGGACAAAATATATCACTTCTAATTATAATGTTTTGTATTTCAAAACAACTGTATACTACTGATCATAGTAAAGTGGCCTACTCACACATACACATATACACACACACACATAAACACACATACAAACACACATGTACACACATACACACATACAAACATATACATACACACATACACAGGCATACACACATATGCAGACATACAAACACATACACACATACATATACATGCACACATACACACATATGCACACATACATACACAAACATACACACATACATACACATATACACATACATACATACATATATACGCGCACACATACACATACACACATGCACACAGTAGTTCTGGAAAATTTATTATTCAACTTTTTCTGGAGCACCCAACACAATGTTCATCAATAAATCTGCAACATGGAATATCCTTTTAAAAATTCTAACTGGTGGGGATAAAGGAAGATTATACACATTTCTCAAGGGAAAAGAAATGTTCCTGTGGGCTGAAGAGATGGCTCAGCAGTTAAGAGGACTGTCTGCTCTTGCAGAGGACCCAGGTTCAATTTCCAGCACCCACATGCTGACTAACAACCATCTGTAACTCCAGTCCCAGGGGATCCAACATCTACTTCTGTTCTCCAAGGGCACTGCATGATACAGGTACATTTATACACATGCAGACATGACACTCGTACACATAAAATTTTTTAAAAACTGAATTTTTAAAAAAATGTTTTAAATTTTATTATTTTTTATGTGTGAGTGTACTGTCTGCATGCAGGTTGATGCACCCATGTTGTGCAATGCCTCGGAGGTCAGAAGAAGAGGGCATAGGATTCCCCTGGAACTAGAGTTAAAGATGGTTCTCAGACGCCATGTGGGTGCTGGGGATAGAACCCAGGTCTTCTGCAAGAGCAGTCATCACTCTTAACTGCTAGGCCATCTCTCCAGCCCCTAAAAACTGAATATTTTAGAAAGAAAGAAATGTTCTTGTGCAAAGACTCAAGAACTAGAATCACATTAAACTTTTTTTTAAATGTATTTTAACATAATTTTTATGTTTTTCTATAATTTATATAATAAAATTATTATTTTTATATTTTATGTGTATGTGGGTATTGCCCATGTGGATATAAGTGCACCCATATCATGCAATGCCCATGGAGGTCAGTAGACAGCATCAGATGCCCTGGAACTGGAGTTAAGATGGATTGTTTGCTGGGAATCAAACCTTGGTCCTCTGCAAGAGTAGAAAGTGCTCTTAACTGCTGAGCCATCTCTCCAGCCCCTCATAAGACTTCTTAACAATGAGTATAAAATGGAAGACTTGGGATTTTCTGATTGTAATTTATTTAAATCTAAAATTCTAGAGTCAGCCAGACTCTTAGTCTATTATTACAGGTAAAACAAATATTATTTTAAACCTTCAGGGTCTTAAAAAATCGACATCATTCTCTAGGAAACTCTGAGAATTTCTCCCATTAAACAATGGAAGGAGAGGTAGTTCCCCAGCAGGAGATGAACCAGGATTGCCACAGGGTCTTGGAGGAGTAGGAGACCTCAGCCCATACTCAGCAGTCTACAAAGGTAGTTGATAAACAGGAAAGAGGTGAGGAGAGTCTGGGGCTTAATTACTGATGAGCATATAGAAAACCAAGAAAGACAAATAACTTATCATTATTTACTTACTAAATACTAAATTCACATTAGGTCTTTGAGAATTTCATAAATGCATGTAATATATTTTAATCCTATTCACCCTCCACTTCTCCCCTTTGAGGTTTATTTTCAATACAACAGTAAGACATAAGAGCTATTTGTCTTATAAGGAAGTAATGTGAGACAGAGAAGTTAACTACTTTGCCTAGAGACTGGCAGAAAATATATCAAGGATTTAAACATAATCTCTCTGATTCACAAATATATGTCCTTTTCAGAATAATTTTTGCCTCTAGAAGGACTACACACCTAACATTTAAATAATCTATGTTGACCAGAAAGAAATTATACATTAAATGGAAATATGGAGATCATTTTACTATACAGTTAAAATATAAACTTAATTAAATTTAATGGGTTTATATGTTAAAATTTTTATTTAAAATCTTTTAGAGGCTGGAAAGATTGTTCAGTGGTTAAGAGTTACCTGCCTTTCCTCCAGAAGACTGAAGTTCAGATCCCAGCATCCACATCAGGCAGCTCACAACTATCTGTACCTCCAATACCTGTCTCTGCAGGTAAACACACACACACACACACACACACACACACACACACACACACACGAATTAAAAAAACCTTAAAATTTTTTAAATCTTCTTTTACAGCACCACTTTTTTTAATTTGAGAAGATGAGATAAAGAAGGGTAATGATCAGTCAGTCTAAATCAGAACAATAAGGACTTTTTTTCCATACCTTTCTGTTCTTCTTTCAACTATTTCTTAAGTCAGTGGAGTCCCTGTTATTTAACTATACATTCCTTCCTGATACAGTTTCTTCCTTGTCCCTCTCTGTCCTGAACTACGTAGAACTCTAGGTCCTCAGTGATCTTATCGCAAGGGGTGCTTTTGAAATAGACTCCCTCCCAAAACAATATCCTTTTTTTAAAATATGAGCATCTAACCTCAAGGTATATTAAAAGAAATAAATTTGAGTAGGCAGAACTTCATGATAACTATAACCAAGTATGCAACCCCCCAATTAATCTGTAAGCATGAAAAATGATTTAATTCTTGTGAAGGGGGAAAAGCCCTCCTTCCTTCTCATTCATGGTATAATGTCAAGTGGATTTTATGCCCTGTTGAAAATAGATGTGTGCTTGCCAGCTTCGATGCTTCTACTTTTTTCCCATGAGACGCTTCTTATTTGGCTTTTGGTCTGTTCACTTGGGAAAAACCATTCTATCCATATTGAATGGTAAGGAATAGTCACAGAAAGAAATGTTGTGTAACCCTTTCTAAAGTATCTTCCCTATCCCTGTCACAGACTTCCCTTAAAAGAGGCAGCACACAGAGTGTGGGATTCTTTTTTTTTTTTTTTTTTTTGTACGTGCATGAATGTTCTGTCTGCATGTAGGTCTGTGCACCTGTGTTGTGCAATGCCGCAGAGGTCAGGAGAGGGTCTCGGATTCCCCTGGAACTGGAGTTCTCCTGGAATTGGAGTTACAGATGGTTCTTAGCTGCCATGTGGGTGCTGGGGATAGAACCAGGGTCCTCTGCAAGAGCAGTAGGTGCTGTCAACCACTAGGCTATCTCTCCAGCCCCGAGTGTGGGATTCTTATCTCTGTCTTTCTCTGATGAATGTGAATACAGGTTTTCTAGCCAGCCAATAACAAAAATATCTACAATGTTCTTATTATGCTCCTGGAGCATATTAGTATTCAGTATATGTTTTTTGAATAAATGAATGAATGATATTTGTTACGAATCAGGCTTGTAGTTTACCTTATTATGTATTGAAGAACTTTCATTTGTCAGTATTTGTACATTCAGAAACACTGGAGATCTATTGGCATATATATATAATATACTTCATTTTATTTTAAATAACATATGTATTACAGAATTAAGTACTATTTTTATCTGAGTTCATTTAAAACAATTTTCTTTAAAAGACACCTGTGTGAGCTAGACTGTTTTGCTTTTACATGCATTGTCAAAATGTTTTTATGATAGAATTCTGAATAAATTATTGAGAGACATCTACTCTTTTGTAAAGGGTGGGGATTAGGGGTGGAGAGATGGCTCAGCAGTTAAGAGCACTGACTCCTCTTGCAGAGGATCCAGGTTCAATTCCCAGCACCTTCATGTAACTCCATTTCTAAGAACCAGCACCCTCTTTTGACTCTGGCATTGCAAAACCTGGGCACATATATACACATGCAAGCAACACACTGATACATGTAAAATAAAATAATAAATAGTTATAAGAATAAAGGGCAGGGATTATATTTATACATCTAAAAAGTACCTCCAGTTTAAGAACTGTTCAGTCTGTGTGACACATATTCATATACACACAGACCACAGCATCATCCATAGCAGCAATAAGTACTTATATCGTGGGCTGCCTTTCCATGACTTGGTTGACTGACCTCCTGGTATGGCTTGGAGAGAAGGCACTACAGGTCAATAAAAGCAGAGTGGTGTGGGGAAAGGACAAAGAGTGAAAGAGTGGATCACAGCTAAGGTCAGAATTCCAGAAATGCATGGGATGCCTGGAGCCTTCCTGCTGGGGACTGAAATAGTGTGTTACAGAGTGACCCCAGCTTAGGAGATTCCTGTCTCATTTATTTTGGACTGGAAACTATGGTAAAAATGGTCCTTAGCTTCAACGGAGCACTGATCTACCCTTAAATCAAAAGAAACCGGTAACAGTTTTACTTACACTCTATCATGCCAATATGCCTGAAAAAATATGTTGTGAAGGAAAAGCAAAGGGGAAAAAGCTTTCATGGGCATAACTTATCTTTGACTGTCACAAAATCAATAGGCTTTACGGAACAGAGGAAATTCAATAGCTCGGCATTCATAATAAAGATTGTTTTGGGTGATTCGTCTCTCTCTAATAAGGCAGGCTTTGGACCCAGCTTCCCTTCCTTTAAAACTCAGAGGAGGTGGGGATTTCTCTATCACAGCCAAGTCCTCTTGCTTGTCTATTGTCAGGACTTTACAATGGTGCTGCTTGTCTGGCCAGGCCTTGCTTCACCCAGGAGAACAGACCTCACATTGGGGCGTGGAGTAACAGATGCCCAGCTTTATACCAGCATTCAGCCTCCCTCAGCCAGCCTGACAGCCTTTTCATGCATCATGGATTCATCTGCTTCAATGCAAAACCCACAGCAAGACTGCAAGTATTCCCCTGGATTTTTCCCCCCTGGATACTACTTTGTAGAATGGGTCTAAATATTCACTCTGGAAACTGGACCCATTGCAGAAATATGTGAAAAAGATTCTAGTGCCCTGACCTGACCCAGCTCGCATCTGAGGAGGCTTGTGTCCAGGCAGGCACTCATCAGTGTGCTTGGCTAAGCAGAGAGAGGGAAGACAAGCAACAGTGAAGAAGCTGGTACTGGTGGGTGCTCAGTCGCCATATAACACCAAGCACAGGTCCCTGCAAAGGGTAGGAGAGCATTGCAAGTGAGACAAAGATAGCGAGTAAGTGTTTAATGCATACTGATCCCCAACCCGCGTCAGCCACTTTACATCCTAGTCCTAATCTTCAGAACATGCTTAAAAGTACATGTGTCAAAACCCCTGCCTTGCCAAAAAAGAAATAGAAAAGAAGAGAACTGAGGTTCAAAGACACAGGCAATATAAAAAGCAAGACTCCAACTACTCTCTCTTAAGGTCAGTGCCCTTGCATCTGTTCTGTGTACTTGGCTGTATTGACACACACACACACACACACACACACACACACACACACACAATTAGATAATAGCTCATGATGCTCTCAGGACAGTTGTAAGCACTGGGGTTCTCCTAAAACGGAAGCCTCCATAACTCTATTGGACTTTCAAAGAAGTCTTGTTTCTGCCACTAACTCAGGCAAATTAATGCTTCTGACCCCAAGGTTCCTTTCTGTAAAATGCAGTGAAGAATTTCATGTTGTTGCATAGGAATCTCCCTGACATGCAGACAAACCACAAGCAGATGCCATCTGCCTAAGCGTGGTTGCATCCACTCCCTTAACCCAAACTTCTTGAATGTTACAGTCCACAGGAAAGGAGGGTCAGGGAATGTCAGCCAAACCTCCAGTTGGCCCTAGTTGCACGAGGGGGAGGGGCTACAGGTATACAAGCTGAGCAAGTGGAACTAAGGTTCTCTCCTGCCTTTCAGTGTGACTATGGGGAAGTCATGATCCATGCCTGAATGGACATTTTCCAGGGTGGCCTGAGGGGAGTACTCACACCTGGAAGCAAACTCTCACCTGGTGCTCTGTAAGTAAGCCCAACAGACTCATGTGGTTTCTCAGTAATTTGGGGGTATTGTACCTTAGTTTGTCTTAGAGACCAAGGGAGGAGGGTGCTGGATGTCATCTGTGCCTCTTAGAAGGAATTTTAGCAACACACGCTATCTCCTTCAGGGAAGACTGTTCTAGCTACTAGAAAATCCAGCAATGTGGACTAGCAATAGCCATCAGGGTGAATTCCTGGCTGGGAACAGAGAAGCAAGGATGAGCAAGCAAAGAGATGAGGTTTAGGGGCACCGGGGGTCACCACTGCTTTTCCTTTCAAAGCTGTTTTAAGGAGCTCTCTTGAAAAGGCAGGAACTGAACATCGGACAACCAGTCAATAAGTAACTATTCCATGCTTGCTCAGTGTTCACCTTGATTAACCTGCACTACCTAGAGTGTGCATCAGGATGGGAGGCTGAAGCCAGAATGGAGAAATCATGTTCTCCCTAGAGACGACCCCTTGTCTGATTACTCTCATCTCCATCCCAAGCATGGTTTTGGCACAGAACTGCCAGAGCAGAGGGCAGTTGCTCTCTTTTTCATGATGAGCAGCCAGGAGATGAGCTGAGCAGGGTTTAAGGGATGAGGTGAAATTAACACACAGAAGGGCTGGAGAGATGGCCTAGCAGTTAAGAGCACCGACTGCTCTTGCAGAGGACCAGGGCTCGATCCCCAGCACCCACATGGCTGCTAAGAACCGTCTGTAACTCCAATTCCAGGAGAACTCCAGTTCCAGGGGAATCGAGACCCTGTTCTGACCTCTACAGCATTGCACAAACCTACATGCAGATAGTACATTCATACACATACAAAAATAAAATAAAATTAAAAAAAAAAGAAATTAACACACAGAATCAGAATCATGAAGCCTGATATTAGTTACTTACAACACTATGAGTAAAGGAACAAATGTTCCCATGCATGTTTCAAAAGCATAGGGCTTAAACAAGGACAGAGTCAAGAAAAAAAGGTAATATATTGTCTTGATAAGACCATCAGTGCTGTTGCATAAGTGACCAGTGTGTGTTTATTGTGGGAGAAATTAAAAATTCCATGAATAACAAAGTAGCAGCTTATGTTTCACATGGCAACAAGGAGAGAGAGAGAGAGAGAGAGAGAGAGAGAGAGAGAGAGAGAGAGAGAGACACTAAGAACTCAGTGCCCAGTCCAATGAATTCCTAGGGAGTGGCCTTTTTTCATACGATTTACCATCAACCTTCAGTTTGTGGTGATCTAGTTGTACAAGATAAAAATGCAGATCCTACCATCTCTAAACTCAAAACCTACAGAAAGAAGGGCGGGGGAAGCATAGACAATTCCCTATTTTTTAAATTAAACTTCTCCAGTGTCTAAAAGATAATTCTGGGCTGGAGAGATGGCCTAGCGGTTAAGAGCGCCGACTGCTCTTGCAGAGGAGCCGGGTTCCATCCCCAGCACCCACATGGCAGCTGAGAATCGTCTTTAACTCCAGTTCCAGGGGAATCCGATATCCTCTTCTGACCTCCGAGGCATTGCACAACACGGGTGCAGAGACCTACATGCAGACTGTACATTCATACACATAAAAATAAATAAAAATTTTTAAGAAATGGTTTGGGTGTGATTTAAAATTAAAAAAAAAACGTTAAAAAAAGATACTTCTACTTACATCCTACTGGCTCAAAGTCACAGATGAGTTGAAAGAAGAGTCTAAGCCATTTTCCCAGCTAAAATCTATCTAGTCTATCATTAAAGAAGGGGAAGACTGACATTACAACATAATTTGCAGTGTCTCTCACTTCATCTTGAGCAAAAATGATGCCCGATCTTCCTTAGCGCCCTCCCTGAACGAAGGCCTATGGCTCCTATTACACCCAGGAGGTTGATCTTTATCCTGGAAAAACTGGTCACAGACTGCACACAAATCACTGGGCATTGAAACAACCAAAGTCCCTTCAGTATAAAACTTCAGGGATGGGAGAGGAGAAGGAAGAGTGGAAAATATCAGCAATTAATTGGAAGAAATTTAGTTCTGTAAGTAACTTGGAGTAGATACCTAGAGGTCCCTGGAAGTTAGTTCTTAGTATACTACCAAAAAATACCCACCTGTCTCACAAACATAATGCCATGTATTTCTCCACCCAACCACCCACCTGCCCTCAGAGCATACACACCTTTTAAGCTCATAGCCTTGCAAGCCTACATACAGCTAAAATTGCCTGTGTTGATGCTTTAGGTGTATAATAGGTCTTGCTGACAACTACACCTTGTTTGAGAAATGCTGCCATTTCACACACACAAAAAAATGATTTACATAAATCAAGAATCAGGAACACTTTGGAAGTACGAAGCATAGAGTGGAAGAGGGAGGGGAAGCAGTTCCTCTGTGGTCACTCAGGGTGGCTGATGGGAACAGAATGATTTGAGCTTTGCTTAAAAAGCATCTTTGGGGGATTTGGGTAGTTGTGACAGCACTTTCACAGACCTGGTGACCAGCCAATCAGACCGCCACTGAATTTCTTGCTGTGTAAAGGAAAAAAAGTGCCCCCCCTTTTTTTCAGATAAACAAGCTCTGCACAGTAGATAAGCTCATGGAAGGTAAAATATGATTTAAAATATTCATTAATTGGAAAACTCAGAAAACTTTGGATTGTGCTAATAAATACAGAATCAATATAAAAACCTAGTACCTTTTGGCTGAAAGTAATTGTTTATTTTAATTGCAAATTGTGACAAATTACAACAAATTTTGGTTCCCTGTCTGGAAATAAATGCTGAATCTTAGTGAACTAATTTAGAAAGTGCTAATGCAGAAGAAATCCAATGTAGAGCAATGTTCACCAAATAGTCAATTGGTTTCTCTATGTCTCTCAGTTCTCTTACTGTTAGGCTGAAATACTGGCTAGATTTTCCCAATAAATGTGGACAGATATGATAGTATTGTCAGCCCATGGTCAATTTTATTTTTGTCCTTTTCTCTGTTATGGTGACTGGGGAGGCTTCATATCCCACACTCTATGTCTACAAATGACAGAACCTAGCCCTGCCTGGATTCCTGTGTTACTGTGTGGAGCAGAGCTCTGCTGGGGTCTACAGGGAACATATAGTGTGAATGATCAATTCGGTTACACTTTTGTGATGCAGTTGCCTGTCACCCTAGCACTGCCTAGCAGAGCTCGATGCAAGCAAGTAGTCAGCAATTAGACATCTGAGTGATAGCCAAGTTCTAAAACCCAAAAGGAAGCAATCCCAAACCCTTCAACACTCCTGGGTTCTCAACAGCTTTTGAAGCAGGGATTTTGCTTGAATTAAGTAAAATCACTGCTAAAATGGTCTATCTGGATGTAACATCAACTCTGTTTTCTCAGGTGCCAAAAGTGTTTCTGAGTTGTACAACTCCAGATTATTTATTGATCAGCTAAGTCTACAAAAGTGGTTCTTGTTCATTTGTTCATACCACTAGTTTGAATACAAGTCCAGGGTATAAATTAAAGTCCATAAGCTCTTCCCTAGAAGGGGTTGATGAGTTAGTTCTCTGAAAGGACACTGGACTGCTGCAGGCCAGGTCTTTGATGAAGGGAATTATTACAGTTTAAAAATACATTTCACAGATTTTGCCAAATTGCAAAATATATTGTGATTATCTTCTAGAGAACTGTCAGGAACTCGACTGCAAAACATTAACTAAAATTAGAAACTGAATAATATTGAACTGATTGCCTGGAATAATGAGGTGATGGGGCCCATGTCACATGCTGAGGGAGGGCTTCCATGCTCCTTAGCCTGAGGCACTGTGTGGTCAACTAGGCATACCAAGGGTGCTAATTTCGCTCTTCTCAATGCACTGGCAGCTGAAGTCATCAGCTAAGGAGTGACACTGAGTGAGCACCTGGAATGTGCTAACTGTACGTGTCTTCTAAAGTAGATTTCCATTGCACCTAGAATGTGTTAACTGTACGTGTCTTCTAAAGTAGATTTCCATTGCATAAAGAAGGCAACCCAAGGGACAGGGTAGATGCTGGAGAGGTTGTGGGGAAAGGGGAACACTCATCCACTGCTGGTGGGGATGTAAATGGGTACCACTGTGGAAAGCAGTGTGGAGAACCCTTAAAAAACTCAAAATGAGCCTACCACCTGACCCAGCCATACCACTCCTGGGTATATACCCACAAGACATATCCTACTGCAAAGATACATGCACAGCTATGTTTACTGTAACTCTCTTCACAATAGCAAAGAGCTGCAACTAACCCAGATGCCCCTCAACTGATGACTAGATAACAAAAATGTTGTACATCTACACAATGGAGTTCTATGCAGTGGTAATGAAACACATTCTTAAAAAATAATCTTTCTAGTCAGGTATGGTGGCCCAGGCCTTTAATCCCAGCACTTGAGAGGCATGCAGATCTCTGTGAGTTTAAGACCAGCCTGGTCTACATAGAGAGTTCCAGGACAGCTTGGGTTGCAGGGAGATCCTGTCTCAAAAAGACCAAATAATAATAATAATAATAATAATAATAATGGTAATAGTAATAATAATAACAATCTAGTCCTGGTAAATGCCCCTCCTTGGACTTTATTTAGACAATGGGTTGATTTTTACCTTGCATGAGCAATATTCATCTCCCCTTCACCTTCAATTCCTATTATGCTAATATGTACAGACCTTTATCCTTTACCTTTACCTAGGGTTTTGGGGTGGGTGGGGCTGAGAGCACTGACAGGGATGGTGATCTTTCTTTGGATTCTTTAACACTGCCAACTGGTTGCTCATTAATGAAAGACCAATACACCATCTCCCCAAGGGGAAAGACTTCCTGAATATTTAGGTTCCTCATCATGGGTCGGAGATGAGAGGATTCTTCTTAGTGGTTTTGTTCACTCATCCTGAGATAAGAGTCTTCATGAATACCAACTTCTTCCATGAACCTTATATCTGAAAGCTTTTGAAAAGCAATTCCTTAGAAAACTCAGCCTTGGTCTATTATCTGAAAAATTAAACCACTTCAGTTGGGCTGGAGAGATGCCTCAGTGCTTAAGACCAGCGGTTGCTCTTGAAAAGGACAGAGTTCTCAGTTACCAGCATCCACATGGTGGCTAGCAACGATCCATAACTTCAGTTCTAGGGAAATTCAAAGCTCTCTTGTGACTTCCTTGGGCATTTCTGGACATGGGTCCATTTATGTACATGCAGGCAATATACTTGTATACATAAAATAAAAACAATAAATAAAATATTAAAAATTTTAATTACTTCAAATAGGTTGAACTTTCTCAATGCAAGATGTGATGATTACTCCTCATTGTGAACTTGACTAGAATTGGAATCATTTAGGAGCCATGTCCCTGTGTGTGTCTGTGAGAACATTTCCAGAGACATTTAATGGAGGTGAACGCTCACCTTGCATGTGGGCTGCACCGTCCCATCAACTCATGCTGCACTGTCATGATCTCCGCCCTGATGACCTGCACCTCAGACTGGGAGCCAAAATAAGCCCTTCTTTCAGCAAACTGCTTTTTCCGGGTATTTTGTCATGGCTGTGAGAAAATTAACTAACACAAGTTTATATTTCCATGTGGGTAATCCTTTTCTGCATTAATAATTTTTCTTCATTTGCCACAGCACAGTGCACTGACCCCTGAAAAAGTCATGCGATTTTAAGGAAGCAGCATGTGGTCAAGTCCCCAGTGACAGCACTCCAGCTTGCTTTCTTCCAAGTCCTCTGACATCTGTGCTAAATATTCATTGCAGTTTAAGCACCTGAAGGTGTGTTGCCTTTTAAATTTGTTCAGACAGAACCTAGAATAGTACGTGGCTCTTCAAATACATCTTAAATAATGACTATTCATTTCCTTATCTGAGAATTTTTACATCTACTTTCAAATTTTCACTGATTTGGGGTTGTTTATTCTTTTTTTTCCTTATCTCCCTAACACACTTAATTTTTAAGTCTCAGTCTCACTGCAAGCATTTTTGACACATCATTCAGGATGATTTCCCATCTCTTTGAAATAATCTTCCAGATTTTCCTGAGGGATTCCAAACAAATTGTATCTATACTCTAGCTATAAATTCTACAGAGAATGTTTGATGAGTGAGCAGGTTTAGAATGCTCCCTTCTGTTGCATGTGAACATCAAGTGCTCTGCATCTCCTTACCCGTGGCCACCATGAAACCTGAACTAAGAACTAGTCACTTAGAAAGATTGCTTCTCTTTATTTCATTGTCTTTTTGTTTTGTTTTATGTCATAAGGGAGCTGGAGTCTTGATTCCCCACTTCTCCCAGAAAGCAACAGTTAGCAAAATGATGCTTGCTTTCTAGCTCCTGTGCATATGGTAGGAATCACCTTGCTTTCTGAGTACTATTTTCTTTTGAATACTTCACCTTTTCCATATTGAATTTATAAACCATCATTTTCTATACGTTTTGAGGGATTGATATTTTTTCATTTTGAAAAGAATAGTTCAAACATTTATTTGTAATAAAATCAAGGTTGTGGCCGGCCTCACACATGCCTTGAATTCAAAAGTAATGACCCAAACCCAACCCAATATTCTTTGCCCTCACTCTGCCTTGCCTCTGAAAAAGACAGGAGCTGGTTTCTGTCAGGAGAAAGCATGTCCTGAATAAAGGTTCTACTTATGATGTCTTCACATAATCCCAAACTGGAAGGGAGAGAAAAAGAAATTATATCTAGAGAGCTTTATGTAGCCACTAGTCTCAAAACTCCCAAATGAAATGGTTAGCCAGGAGGACAGGGAGTCCCCAAGGCAAGGAATTAATACTCTAGTTATAACGATAGCCTAGTTACTCATTGTGCCAAGATGTCACCCTCACTCAACCCACAGCCTTATTGCCGTGCAGCTGGGAGCATATCCCAGAGAAGATGGCCTATTCTATCTTCATCAGAGAAGAATGTAGATGAGACAAGTGAGCTCATTGAAAGGCTTGCAGAAAACCTGAAACTCATTGCAAAAGAACACAAGAGGAGCCATTAAGTCAGGAAACCTAGCTAGACTCATCTTACATCTCTGTTATCACTTGCTTGGGGTCTGCTGCTAACCTGTGCTCTGTAGCCTTTCCCTATGGACCCTTTCAACAGAAGATCAACAATGACTCTTCACTCTCCTAATCCCCCAAACAAGTCCTCAGGTGCTTTGTTTAAAATAAAATACCTCAGCCGGGCATGGTGGCACACGCCTTTAATCCTAGCACTTGGGAGGCAGAGGCAGGCAGATCTTTGTGAGTTCAAGGCCAGCCTGGTCTACAGAATGAGTTCCAGGACAGCTGGGGCTACATAGAGACCCTGTCTCGAAAAGACAAAAATAAATAAATAAATAAATAAATAAATAAATAAATAAATAAATAAAAATAAAATAAAATACCTCTTAGAAATTGTCCCATCCATGGGGCTGGAGAGATGGCCTAGCAGTTAAGAGCGCCGACTGCTCTTGCAGAGGACCTGGGTTCATTCCCCAGCACCCACATGGCAGCTGAGAACCATCTGTAACTCCAATTCCAGGAGAACTCCAGTTCCAGGGGCATCCGACACCGTCTTCTGACCTCCGTGGCATTGCATGACACGGGTGCACAAACCTACATGCAGACAGTACATTTAAATAAATAAATAAATAAATAAATAAATAAATAAATATTTTTTAAAAATTAAAAAAAAGAAATTGTCCCATCTGGCCTGGGCTGATAGTTCATTGGTTAAAGTGCCTGGCACACAAGACTGAGGAACTGAGTTGGCATCCCTAGCCTCTATGTAAAACCAGGGCATGGTGGTGGGTACCTGGGTTTAGAATACAGAGCATAATGGGCCATTCTGGTAGGAGCTCAGAAGATGGACAGCAGAGAGAAGGGGGGGGGGAATGGAGGCTAGACTCATGAGATTTCAGAGGGAAACAAGTACTCTGATAAGAACTGGACCAGAGACCATTAATGTTATAGCCTGGAAAACAAAAGGAAAATCAAACAAGCATAACAACAAAACACTAAAAAAATCAAACAAACAAACAAAAAAGACAAAAGCCCACAAAAAAATCCTGGTTTCCTTCTATCCATACCCTGAGACCTTGAAAAAAGTTGAATTCAAAAGTAATGAACGAAGTCGTTTGATGCAGGAACTTTCTAGACCACAGTTTCTGGCTATGACATGGCTGTCACTCATTGCATTTGCTTAAGTTTGTAATTAGAATTCAAAGCAATGAGATCAGAAAAATACACGCTTTGACAAGAAGAAGTATGAACATTGTTCAAGTTTGCAGACAGTGTAGGTGTGGAGACAATGGCTGTAACTACTGAAGAGATTGGCTCCATTAAAAAGGAAAACAGACTTTACACAGGGACAATAAAGAGAATGCTCAGAACAAAGACCCCATCCATCAAAGGCCTCAGAAAAAAATATGAACCCATTTGAAATAAAGGAGCCTGAATTGAAAACGTCACTGTAGTGGTGTCCTGATGGAAAGTTGCCACCTGGGGAAGTGTTTTTCCAGATTTAGTCATGAAGACTCACTGAACCCATGGCAGCTATGGTACAAGGTGGCCAATCCCTATCTTGAACTGGCAGCAGAGCTCAGTGTCATTGTCCATGTGGTGCTGGCTTTGTAGGCAGGTAAGATATAGGAGTGCAGGCTAATGCAGGCTTGCACCAAAGTTTCTGGAAACTGAGTCTAGGTATTGTGGGCCAAAGTATAATTCTCAGCAAGGGGGCTTTGATAGACCGTAGAGACCTCAGGATGTTGGAGATGTCAGAAGGTAGAACATTCACTAAGGAAAGCTACATGGATTCAGTGGAGCTGGCCTAAGAGAGGCCATCTATGCCAACAAAAATAGAGATTTAGGGCTACCTAAGGCCATGGAAGCACAGGTAATGAATGCCACCAGTAGTCTCAGACCCTGGGCAGAGATACATAATTTGGTGTCTTTCCTGCTGGGTTTCAGCTTCACCTTGGTCTGATATGTTCTTGCTTTTGGAATGAGGAGCATTGCGTCACTCCATTGTTTATTGAATTATGGAATTTGTTTTTATTTTACAGAGCCTCATTGCTTAAGTCTCTGGAAATTCCACATTTAGACTTTAGAGTAATGTTGGAACTCTTGAGACTTTGTAGACTTCAGGAGACTGACTAAATACATTTTCATTATGAGATGAACTTGAAACTTTAACGGGTCAGAGATGTAATATAGATTTAAAGGGGATTTTTTGAGTGTCACAATGGCAAGGTGGGATTGTGAGGGTTAAGCTTTACTGCCAACTGGACTGGATTTAGAATCACCAGGAAACCAGGCCTGAAGCTCCTGTGTGGCTCCTGCTTGGAATCTTAGCACCAGGAAGGAAGAGTTTCGAGGGTTTCTGCAAGTTCAAGGCCAGCCTAGTTGAGGCTGTGAGTTCCAGGCCAGCTTGGGCTAGTGAGATCCTAATTTTAAGCACCCAAAGCAGAGAACAATACACATATACAAGTCATGGAGGAGGAACTCCTCTGATTATGTCTGGAGAGTCATTTTCACAGAGGATTGCCTGAAAAAGGAGGAGCCACCCGGAAGTGGGTGGCACGATTCCATGGGATGAGGGCCCAGGCAGAAGAGGAGAGAGCCAGAACTCTGTCCACATTGCCCTTCCTCTGCCTCTCGCTGCATGCAGGCATGAACAGCAGCCTTCTACCACCTGCATCCACCACCATGCCTTCTTTGCCATGATGGACTGTATCCCCTGAGGCATGGATCAAAAGAAACATTTCCAGGGCTGGAGAGATGGCCTAGCAGTTAACAGCACCCTCTTGCAGAGGACCCAGGTTTGATCCCCAGCACCCACATGGCGGCTAAGAACCGTCTTTAACTCCAGTTCCAGGGGAATCTGACACCCTCTTCTGACCTCCGGGGCATCGCACAACATGGGTGCACAATCTTACATGCAGACAGTACATTCATACACATAAATTTTTTTTTAATTTTAAAAAGAAACATTTCCTCCTTGAATTTGCTTCTTGTAAGGGATTTGGTCATAATAAATGAGAAAATGAACTAATGTACCATTTTATCTGCACAAGTAAATCCTCAAGTGAACGCCATTTCTACCTCTATTTTGTGAATCAAGAAGCTGAATTCCATAGAATATAAGTAATTTTCCCAAAGTCCCATTTCAATTGTGAATGGAAATGGGAAGTTACAAGTTCAAAGAATACAACTGAGTCATAGAATAAGAACATATTTTCTGTCATTCAGTCAATAGTATTTTGAGTATCTACTTATGTTAAGTACTCTTCAAGTTCAGAATATGCTAGATTCTGGCCATGTTGCAGCTTGTATTCTAGCATAGGAAGTGACATAATTTTTTTAAATGACGTAAGTAATGAAGCTTAGCCTTAGAAAATGCATGCAATAAGAAAAGGAACCAGACAGGGCATATGAGAAGGGAAAGAAGGTTCAGGGGGCGAGAGTGAATTTTAGGAGACCATGATAGACAGAGAGCGAGATAGAGAGCGAGCATTGAAATGTGAGGAAATGCTTGCAGGGAGATAAAGGTTAGGCTGGTGAGTTTCTGAAGGAAGAACAGTGGCAGATCCTGTGCACTGTCCCTAAGAAGCAGAGAGGTTCAGGAGTGTCAGTGGATGGAGATGAGGTGATATATGTGGAGTAAGGATGTCAGCAAAGTCTGCATTTCGAGGTTTAATTGCTATAGCCAGTTGCTGGACACTAAGGCAGTAAATAATTTTGTGGAAAGGCAACTATTGTATAGAATATACTTCTACTAAAAACTTATAATTTTTTGTCTCATATTCATATTTAATGAGAAATCTAATTTTATTTGTTCAATGTAACATCAATCTGGATTGGAGGGTAAAGAGAAAAGTCCCAGTCCCCTACTATGTCTCTTCTTGATCCAGGGTTGTCATATTCCTGCACAGCAATCTCCCTTCCTTCATAGGAAAGATACTTCAGAGCTTATTCTCACAAATTGTGCTATCAAAGGACTCTAGTTCACATGTGTTGAGTTCTAAGTTTATGAATCAAAGGAGGGATCTTGAATAACACAATTCAAATCGGGAATACACTCATTACAGGCACTAGAAGAGACGGAGCTTGGTTCAGTACTTTCAATCACGCTGGACTGGGCAGTTCCCAAAGGAGCTGCATGCACGTGGCTTCTGTGTGGGTGGCTATGTTTAGACAAAGGGCATCCACACTTAGATCCCAACTACAATCAACAACAGTAATTACTTAGATTTTCAGATGGGTAGAAGCAACAACAATATAAAGAAAATGTCCAAAGTGCATTTCTCAAGCATGGGTCTCATGAAAGGAATATTGCCCATATAATTGTATTTCTTTATTTTATTTTAAAGTGTTGTCTTTTAAAGTAGCATTTTATTAAATAAACTGGTATCGTGGTTAATTGTTTCAACATATACCAAGAGCCTGTAGGGAGAAAAAGCATGCTTAGTGACAAATAGATATAGCTTCCTGGAACTAATGATCTCACAATAATCCACCAACCACCAAGATCTTCCACATATGGCTGATTACAATGTGAAACTTCCTATCCTGACTTTAGTGCTGCTTAAAGGGACACAGATTTTTAGCATAGAATTACAATCCCACCTGGATTGCAGACATTGGGGTCATGTTAAAAAACAGTGTTTGGATGCCCTCAAGGGCCTGCACACCTGCAGTTCGTTCTCTCAGAAGCTTTGAATACACTGGTGACAGTAATTTCACAGAATCCAAGTGATTTATCACCAGATTTTGCAATACGTCTTGCCCGATAACTGTAATTATGAGGTGTCGCCGCTCTAGCTGCCTGTCAGGGTGCCAAGGTGGAGAAGTGTCTGTGATGAAAGAAATTTACAAGCAAACTTGAGAGAGAGAGAGTGTGTTTCTCTGGCAGAAGAAGAGAGTGTGTGGGTTCTGGTGTTTAGGGTTGTGGGAGGCTGTTGGCTCCACACAGCTGAATAGAAATTGTGCCCAGGGGTCACAGCCAAAACCCATCAGAAACCACACATTACAGCTGGAAGTGTCCTCTCTGTGCTCCCTGTGGAGTTGGGGCGTCTTCATTTCATACATCATTTATTGCCCCTGTGGAGGGATTTCACAAAGGACTGGTCTGGAATAGTTATCAAGCTGCCTGCGACTGGAGCGTGTGTGGGCTCCCCATCTGGAGGACCGTCTTTCAACCACTCTGGTTTCACATACTCCCTTTCTTTCATGACAGACAACTTGACTTTAAAACAAGCCCTTACACTTCACTGGAACCATAAGCACTAGCCCTGCCCAGAGTTGTGTTCTTATATTTGGTAATGGTGCCGGAATGACATTCAGTATAGAATAACTTGATCTGGTCCTTTGTCATAATTATAAGGATTCATTGGCATATGACCAAACAGAGAATCCCTCTCAGGATCTCTGCTGAGTAACTCCACTCATCTTTAGAATAGCCCTCAAAGATGTGCTTATCAAAACTAATCTTAAGATCTACTGGGAGGTTCTGTGCTTGGAACCACTAATGGTCTGAAACTTGGCGGTACTCAGGGAGTCACTTGCCATTTCTTGCTACATGACAGAACAAGTTCAAATGCTTCTCGAAGGATCTCACTTCCCTAGCTGACCTTGAACTCATGATCTTCCTGCCTCAGCCTCAGAGTGGCACTGGAATTATAGCTGTGCACCACCATGATTTCTTATCCTGGTTATTTCTGACGCAGCAACATATTATCTAGTTATTTCAAGGGAGAAGGAATTTCAAACAGACAACATGAGGGTTCTAAAGGAGTGTAGATGTGCAATGTATTGCTCTTGAGCATTGGGTAATATCCTAAACAGTGTTTATTATCTGTTATTCTTTTCACCATTCAGTTTAAATATGGTTCTTTAAGAAGCGCCCAACAGGTGCCAGGCAATGCGTGGGCATTGTCAAAAGACAGCTTTTATGACCTCTCATCACAACCTTGAAGAGACAAGTTTTCATACTGTAGTGTTTAAACATGCTTCTACAGAGACTTTCTTCCTGATGCTATCCCCATCTCTAAGGAGTTTTTACAGTTCCTACACCCACAAATCACTGGTGCACATAGGTAGAAAGGGGGAGCCTTGCCCTCCAGCCAGCTGCTCCTGAGTTCACCAAAGATAACCCCAAGGCAGTTGGGGCCTAGGGCACCATCCCAGAGTAGATTTGTTCTCTTTGTCCATTAGCCAAGGTGCTGTTATGGAGACAAGGGTAATGGCTGTTCAGCTAGTGTCGGAATCCCTCCCCTCCCCATCTTTTGTTGTCTGTCAACTCAAACTCCTACCAGGACACATTGGGAGAAAAGCTGTCACTGTGAAAGGCTTCAGCTGCCTTGCAATGCCAGTTGCTCTGCCAGCTCCTCTGGCCTGAGCACTGGCATCAATGCTGTACTTCCATTTAGAGGGAAATGAAAGGGTGAAATGAATAGACTTAAGCCCTTTTGCATCTGCTTCTCAAGTCCACCTACCTCCAGGCACCCCCAAAATAGCCTCCTCAGGTTTTTCTTGCCCCCTTTTCTGGTAAGAAGACAATGGGGTGGAGAAGAAATGCTGGAGCTCAAATGGGAATGGCTTTAATGCTGGATTTTCTATGCAGGTCCAGAATGCTGCTAAACAGAAGAATAGGGAAATGTCCTCTTTTCATAATATTAATTTATGTAGGGTCTGCCCCAGTTTCCTTCCTCTGACTCCATTTGAAATGCCTTATACTCCCTTAATGAAATGCAGTTTTCATTTCCAACCCAAAGACCTTTGTGAGCGAGGGAAACTGGACAGAGGAGGTAAAGTAGTCCATGCTGCACTTTAAAGGTAGCAGAAATTTGCCAAACCAGGGTTTTCCAGTGGTCAAGGTAAAAAGTACAGGAAAGGGATTTGTGCTTGGAAAGAACAAGGGAAGCCTTCCCTCCGCTTCTGGACTTCTGAATTTTGCTACTTCCTTCTGTTTCTGCAGCAAAGCTTTGGTTAGCAAGCTACTGATTTTCAACTCACCTCTTCCTGGAGCAAAGCACAGATTGCCACCCGGCCCAAAGCTAGCTGCTTATCCGTTCAGGGCTTTTTGGACAAAGACATAGATGGTGTGAGATACAACTTCGGATGCTACTTCTGTTAGAGGTGGAGGGAGTGGTAAATTAGGGAAGGTGTCATAAAATAAAGGCAAGCATAAGGGAATGTTGTCATTGTTAAAGACTCCGTGTTCTCATGAGGTGCACCTGTCCCTTGGCTGTAAACAAGGGCTCCTTAGCTTACTGCTCTGTTGCACTTTTGCTGTTTTCTGACTTGCAAAGTCTTGTTTATTGCTGTGAGCTCACAATGCTTCCTCTAATGCATGTGGTTGGTACAGAGCATTTCATGGGAACCATTCATTATTTATGATGAAAACATAATCTTGAAGAACAGAGCTGAAAGGAGTTAAAAGGCCTTGTGACAATGGTCCTTTGAAACCTCCTGTGTACCCCTCCCTCCCACATTCTATTGGAACTCCACACTCCTAAGGGTGCATACACCTACCTCCAACTAATTTAATAAGCTCAAACTTGAACACATCCTTCAGTGCCCAGCAAGAAAGGAACCTCCTCTGTCAAACTTTATGTGATTTCCCAAGCACCTGTGTCCACTTCTGCTCTAAGGCATCCTGTGAAAATCTGCTGTGACTATTACCTTATGTATCTCTCCCTGTGAAACTACCAGCTTCTGATAAGGGCCTGTGCTTTTCATCTTTAGAGCTGTGCTGCCTGGCAAACAGTGGGGAGTCCGTAAGTGTTTCCCCCATATGTTTAAGTAGCTGTCTCCCCTCCTCTTTCTCACCCTTCTATTTTGCCTGAATTTCTACTAATTGACCCAGAATATTTCCTTTATCTTCATACGGCCCACTGAGATAATGATGCCTACCACCAAGCCTCTTCGAGTTTGGAGTGATAAGAATATTAAACAGGCTACTTGTGAGTGTGTTGACCGTTAAAAGCACACACACATATATGGTAGCATTTTTATTGTTTTATAAATTGGATGCTCATGAGCTGTTTTCCAACCCAGAAACAGAGTCCCAGACTCAAACTGTCCTGAAGCAATTTACTTAATGAATGCATTGACACTCCTTTCCTCATCTGTTACCATCAGTGACTGAATGCATCTCTAGGCTGTCTCTTTCAGAAGCTTCAGGAGGATTAGCCCCAGCGTGGGGGGAAGGTAAAGTTGTGCTGGGAACCAGAAGTAATAATAGAGGCCCACCCAGCCCTGTAGACTTGAGGAAGCAAAATCCCTCAAAGGGCTATTTTGATTAGTACTCATGGCCGCCAGCTGTGACTCCAGACAGGGTGACTGGGGCTCTGGGATAAAAGCCCTCCTCATTAAGAAGCCAACCTGAGAAATGGATGTGGCTGAAGTTCTGGCCAGAACAGAGAACCACAATCCAGTCTTCTCTTATTTCTTCCATTTGATGTGATCTGATGCAGCAATATAATAAACCCATCTTAAATGAATTTATTGATTTTCCCATTTAATAATATTTGATAAAATATAGCAAACGTGTCTTTTTCTTAGTATGAGTATTTTGGGACCAATATCCAAACCATACCCAAGGAGAAATGAATATATATATATATATATATATATGTACATGTATATATGTGTACATATATATTCATAACATAGCTCAGTACTTTGCTGACTTAATCTTATGGAACTTATTTCAAGCCAGGTTTATCAAAATATAACTACATGCAGAACATGACTATTAGGAAAGCATTAGCCTTTAGTGAAAGCAATGGAATGATTATTGTCATAATCCTGCTTTAAAAAAAGACTTATCAGTGAGTGTCTAAGTAGTTACTGCCAGACTCATGAAGAAATAAAGATCCTGAAAGTCTTCCAGTGACAGGGTATTTATGAGCAATGTGCTATGGCTTTTTCTGCTTTAATTTTGTTTCTTCTGAGTTTCTTCTTTTAAGAGATTTTTTGCTAGAACATTAAAAACCATAAAGAATAGATTTATATAAACATATATCTTTCCCTAAATGTAAAATCTTTCCATTTTCTACAAAATACCATCTAAGAAGCTTCAGTTTCACTCAAATGTTTTGATACTCTATTCAGAAAATTTTGATGATAGAGACTGCTGACTTTGTTGTTTCGTCCTCCAGTTCTATGTGGCTGGCTAACACCAATGTATAAAATACATTTAAATGTGCTTAAACTTGGCAAATCCCTATACGTACACATCTATGCGCATTAATATATGTACACATACACATATAGTGCTCTGGCTTTGTCTTTTGACAGAGTTGGCTATGTCTGACTATTTTTGTTTTATTTCAGTGCTCTGAACAGACACAACACCCATACTATTTTATTATAGTCAATGCCAGATCAGATTTCTGTCTTTCAAGTTATGATGCTTTAAATTCTACAAAGTCATTCACCATATAATTAAAATCCTTGTGTCCATCTTACTTTATATTTTTTTTAAAAAAACACCAAAATCCCCAGCCTAACAAACTAACCCAGTAGAGTGTAGTGGGGCATGCCTTTAATTCCAGCACTCAGGAGGCAGAAGCTGTCACATCATTAATCGAGGCCAGCCTGATCTACATAGCAATTTTGAAGTCAGCCAGAGCTATATTGTAAGACCCTGTCTCAAAACTGACTTACTGACTGACTGACTGACTAAAGCAAATTTTCAACTTTAAAGGAAATATCAGGTTTCATATTATTACCTAAATCCATTTCTTTTGACTTCTGCTATGACCACACTGAAACTTTCTCTCTCTTTTAACCTCCAAAACCCCTCCATTCCTCTTTCCTTCCTCTTCTGGGCCTTTCACTCTCAGCAAAGCACCTTCTACACTGCGCTTATCCCATTACAGAGTAACATACAAAGATGACAAGGTGGGTCACTAGTGACCTCAGGAAGCAAACATCACACTTGCCTATAGCTCCATCAATATAGTCAGATATTGACTTGGGACTAATTGCAGCATCTGTCTTTCCATAACTGGCAATTTTTTTTCCTGTAGTTATCTGAATGTAATTTTCAAACAAGTTGACTTACAAAAGTCAAAATTCATGCTGTTCCTTTCTTTAGTAGGAAGGACTTTCCGTGTAAGTGAGTAACTGTGTTTCCCACAGTTAGGAGGTTCCAGAGGACTACCTCTGTAACCAGCTTGTCCCAAGAATGTTCCATCAGAAGACAAAGGAAAAGTATCAGAATGGGGAGGACCGGAACCAACTGGAGTGAAATTATCAACCCCCAGGGAAGCATTAATAGTTTATTGGGAATGGAAGATGTGTAGCTAAGTAAGGGAAGAGAGCTAGTAACCTTTAACACTAAGAAAAATAACTATTATTATGACCAGTGTAGCATGAAGCACAAACAGAGCACTCTCCGGGCAACAAAACGTCACATGTAGCCCACCAGAGCAATTAATAAAATGAAAGCACGGCTCCTTGCAGATGGATGTGCAGGAGAATAATGGCGCGGGGCTGAGCTGAGCTGTCATGCATCAGATACTACATCTGTTATGGAAATCAGGGGAAGTGGGGGCCTTTTGTTCATGTGAGAGCCCTCCCAACAGGGATTTGGCTGGAGTAGATTTTCTTGTTATTAAACATGATTTCTAGCTAGTCGAGAGCAGATGCTTCTGCAGCATTTGGAACTAATAACCAACCTTCAAGTGTACGCCACCCCTTAAAGAAGCTGGGACTGTAGGAGAGACCAATTTCTGCTCAAAGATAATGTGCTCAGTTCGGTTTCTACTTTGCACATGAATGACACTGCTACCAGATGAGCCTTCTGGTGGGGGTGGGGGGAGGTTGCTGGAAAGGGTAAAACAATGGCACTAGCCACAAAGATCAAATGGTAATGTGTCCTACCTTTGCTCAGAAGCAAGGCTGAAGTTTCCCAGCATCCTTAGAGAGCCCAGTCAGCAGCGTGGTGGACTGCAGTTGAGAGCGGGCAGTGGGAGTGGAGGCTGCGACAGGTACCCCTGCCCTGGCTCTTCCCAGGCTCGGGGCTATGACTTGTTGAATAATTCATGAGCCCTCAAGTCACCCCTTAATTCACTAAAGAAAAGCATGGCTTCTTGATGAACCACCTAAATTAAGCTGCTCAACATCTTACCACTGAGGGGTTTTGTTTTTAATTCTGAACAATCAACACTTCAGAATTTTACAAGAAACAAATAAAATGAAACAAAAAATAAGGCAAGCATTCATTATATCCTGTTACTTAGATGGCAGGCATTCAGATGGAAATCTTTACAGTTACAAATAACTGAAGAAGCCTTCTGAAAATTTAAAATCAGTACCTGAAAATTTCTAAATCCAAAGGCTGCAAACAACAAATACATTTTCCTCAAGCTATGGGTGGTCACATTTACTGGTCTAGTTTAGAGAGTCGTGGGAAGGTGTACTCTGATTTTGTCATTAATTCCAAATCATTTTCAGTTCAAGATCTGTCCTGTAGCTACTTTTTACCTCCCTAGAAATGAGATAGTACTTCAAGGCCTGGAGTCTGTACCACTGTAACCCAGCTTGAAAGGGCAGCATACTAGACATTTCTGACCACAGACATAATATTTATATTTTGTTATTTTGATTTTTCATGGTTTTTAGAGGCCGCATCTTGAACTTATTCACCCAACTTTGTCACAGCTGGAAATATTGGCCTTAGCTATGGAAGTTTGAATTTCTCACCCCCGTCTGTCACCTAGGATTCTCTGTGTCCTGTCTTAGGCATAACCAGCCATTTTAATCTATTGAATTCCCAACTGCCCTTTAGGGTTTCCTCTTTGAAAGAGACTCAATTCAATATATAAATTATGAATTCTGAGCACATTTTGATTGAATGCAATCTAGTTGTTTGGTCAATTGATTAAATCAACCTGTAAAAATGTGCCTGTCCATTCCCAGCTGAACCATTTCAAGGAATCCTTCCTGTGTGACTGCAGAGATGACTCCTGCATAAATTAATAGCAAAGGAATAGAAATTAGTATTAGTAAGATGAGCCCCACTTATCATTTCTTTTTCCATGCTCATGGAATTGATTGGAACCTCACTATTTGGAGAAGTAATAGATGAATATTATTTCCCCATTTTCCAGAGAAACTGAGCCTACAGCTGATCAGAAGTTTCACCTGATATCACACAGCTAGGAAAGGGTGAAGCTGGAACAACTTCTGGATACTTCTTTCTGACTTAGAAAGGAAGAATCCATTGAGAGAGAGAGAGAGAGAGAGAGAGAGAGAGAGAGAGAGAGAGAGAACAACAAAAACTTTAAAATCTCTTATCTTGAGCTGGTAATGTGACTCAACCAAGCACACCCGAGGTTCAATCCTACTAAAAGGAAAACAAACAAACAATAACTAAAGTACTGTTTTATGACTGTTACTTTGATTGGCTGGATTCGGGGTTGTATGGCCTTTGAAAGCAGAATTTTTTTTAATTTCTGAGATAGTAGTTAAAATTCTTATTAAACTATCCCACTCAGTGAGCGTCTTGTAAGAAGCCAGGGCTATCTTACAAGCCCCTATGTTTTTGCCAAGTCTTTGACAGGTTTTATACTGTACATAAGAAATCTTTTAAAGGCAATGTGAACACAGACATCTAACGCACTGGTGATCCACAAAAATGGGGTGGGTAGGTATTTTTTATTATTTTTTTTTTCTGCAAACTGTGTTGTTAACCCCAATGCCCTGGCCAGCTTCCAGATAAAGGATTACAATTTGCCTTGCTAAAAAACCGTTCCCTCCTGCTTTAATTAGATATGGTCTCCCCCTCCCTTCTTGCAGTCTGTGGAACTGCTCTGTCCTGTCAGCCAGCTGCTATCCCTCACCCTGGGAGGACAAGGCGTTTCTTCTACTATCAAGAAACAAAGCTGTAACAGCAAAGCTGAATTTTAAAACAATATGCCAACTTCAATGACTGAGAATTAACATTTAAAAACTAAAATATTAGAGTAAGCAAAGAGCTTTTAAGATTATCTCTTTAAGCTGGATCATAGAGACCACATCCACGGGAAACCAGGACACCAAACTAACGAAGCCAACTCAGCTTCTAAAAACTTCACCCAATCCTGGCACACACACAAAAAATCAAACCAACTGAATTTTTTATAATTGTCTACTTATTCAATTTGTTATTTAATATTCATGATAAGAAAGTTCAGCAAAGTGCTGCTTATTCCATGCTGGTGAATAATTTGAAATTCTCTTGTATCATCCTAAATAAATGATTGAAAAGAAAACCATTTAAATCAAAAATGAAGAAAATGGGGGTTGGGGGGGAGAAAGAAAAAGCAGCATTCCACATTCTGCAAGAGGATTTGTGAAGAAAAATGAAATATTCATCATGTGTTACTGTAACAGTTTTATGAGATTATGTGCAAAGGCCATATTCCATATGGTGTTTCCAGGCTGCCATCCCAGAGCCTGGCCATAAGGTGAGGGCTGGCTTGACAGAGGCATGCCCATCTGTGTTTGGAGGTGCTGCCGCCCACAGATCAGATCTCTGTGTGGAGATGTATCTCAAATGCTAGACGTTCTGTGAGCCCACCAACACCGTTCTTCAACTTCCTGCTTCAGGCCCACTCTGTGACTACCGGCCACTGCAAAGAGAAATTCAATTTTTCTCTATATTCAAATATCTGCTGATTCCTTTTATTCATAAAGAACCTCACAATTTATATACTTCTGTTCACTAGATCCATTTTCTCCCTTTCATTCTCAATTCACCCTAAGACTGAAATGAGACAGTCGCCACATTTACTCCTTCAGGACTTTGCACTCATTCAAGAAATCATAAGGCTCTGATTTGCCTAAATCAATGGAGTTCAAATACAGAACATAAAAATGTGCTATGTTGCCTATGGCTTAGTGCATGATGCCTGTTGTGAATTTAAGGACAGCTATCATTAAGAAGCAGAAACGAGTCTAATGGGCAGCAGTGGACAGAGGAGGCTGGGACCATGAAAAACTGGAGCACCCCTTTCTCACTCCGTGCGGCAGTTTTAACTCAGCACCTCCTTCATGTGTAAACTATGGCAACTACTATAAAAATTTAAGAAGTTCTATCAAGGTCAAGCTAAACGTAAGCATGGCCCCGGGCATGCGTGTTTGTGTCCTCAGAAGAGCAATGAGAAAGGAGCACTAATGGTCAACTGGCTCACTAAACGGCCAACCCAGAGAACAGTGGAGCTGTTCAACCACACAGGTTCATTTCCCTGCCATCCCACCCAGGGAGGAAGGACATCCCCCAGCAGATATGACACATGAAGGACAAATTCAATTATGTCCGAATCTGTGGGCTTCTAAGGTTATGTAGGGCCTTTTCCAACCAAGACATTTTCTTCCTCCTGAAAGATTCTTTGAAAGACTCTAATGAAAGCAGAAATACATGGAATAGGACACTGAAAATGAAAACCTACAGCCTGTCTGATCCCATGACAGATAGGCCTGAGTAAGGAAGCAGCTGGACACTTAGCTTTTAGTTTTAAGGGTAAGAACTGACCAGAACCCTGAGAAACCCCTGTTCCTTCTGAGGTTTTTGAGTCAGGCTTCACTCATACTTTATTGAAAGAGTATTGTATCAGAGAAGATTGCTCTTTGATCCCTAGGTCTAAAATATCTCACATAGGCAGACTTCTCAATTATTCTAATTGGTTGCAATTTGAATACTCTGTTTCCATGTTCTAGGAGGCAAGGAGGGTCTGGAGGAACTAATGTCACGTGGCCAGGTCACAAGAGGCACATAGCTCAGTAAACTTGTTTACCTTATAAAAAGTAATCTTTGGGGGTTGCAAGGTTAGGTGAAGTCCTTAGTCCAGCAAAAGTCATAAGTACAAAAAAAAAAAAAAAAAGGGCAATGAAGTTTTAAAATAAAGAACAGAACGAACAGGAACACCTTGTCCCTGTTACACAAGAACTGATTCTCTGACTCGTCCCATCCAGGTCCATGGGCAGTCCACTTCACATTTCTTATTTATTTCAGCTCTGCATCAATCTAGTCACAATGATGGATTCTGTTAGTCATGGGCTGGAGAGATAGCTCAGCTCTTAAGATCACTACTCGCTCTTGCAGAGAATCTAGGTTCAATTCCCAGCACCCACATGGTGGCTAACAACCATCTATAACTCCAGTTCCGGGGGATCTGATGCTCTCTTCTGACCTCCTTGGGCATTGCATGACACAACAAGACTGCCCCTACCGACATGCAAGCAATACACTCATATACATAAAATAAAAAATAATAAATAAAATATATTTTTTTAAAAAACCCACTACAATGAGCAGGTAAAAATGGAGCTGTGGACTTGGAAGAGTAGGTGGCAGGGAAGAATATTCTTTGGCATTGTTCCTCCAAGCACATTTTGAAACCAGCGGGCAAAATTGTATCTATGTCTGTTTGTATTATTAAATCTGATCTGATTAAGATTCATTAAATTCTAATGTCTTTACCTCAGAATAACCTTCTGCCACAAATTTGTGAATCCTTTTTATTATTTTTAATTATTTTTGTGTATGTATCTGTGTCTTTGTGATTATATATCACATGTGTTCAGGTGGCTGCAGAGCCCAGAAGAGGGTGGTTGGATGTCTAGGGGGCAGTGAGCTACTGATACAGGAAGCAACTGGATCCCTTTTTAGGGTTCTTAATCTCATCCCTAAAAGTATTTAAGAAATTTTTATTAGAATTTAAGGAAAACCCTCAGAGCAGGCAAGCTGTAAATGTCAGGAACTGCTTTGAGGGAGAGAAGGAGGGGAGAAGGGGGAAGCCATGAAGGGAATCGAGGGAGAGAAGGAGGGGAGAAGGGGGAAGCCATGAAGGGAATGAGGGAGAGAAGGAGGGGAGAAGGGGAAAAGCCACGAAGGGAATGGAAGGAGAGAAGGAGGGGAGAAGGGGAAAAGCCATCATATCCACTTAGAGCCAGCACAGACTTGCAAACACATGGCAGGGAGGGAAAGGGAGCTTCCGAGAAAACGTAAGGAAATAAAGAGATTGGACAGTTCAAACTGCTAGGAAAAGCAGGCTTGGAAAAGAGATATGAAGAAGAAAAGGAGAGGTTGCTTTTCTAAAGAAGTCAGAAAAGGAGGCAAGACCTTCAGAGACCTGATGTCTGTAACCAGGTCCAGAAAAACTGTGCTCAGAGGTGAGGATTCTGGGTAGGAAAAGTTCACCATCTCATTAATGCACTAGGTATTCTGCCCAGCTCTTTAGCATGACTTAAAGTAAACCTGCCCTTCTAAGGCTGGACCCATGACCAAGGGATCTGCAAAAATTGGAAAGCTGGGTCTCCATCCAGGCCAGAGATTCTTATTCTTTAGACCAGTTTTAAGGGGGTTTTGCTACTGTAACACTAGCCATATAAGTGCTGGGAATGGAATTCAGGTCCTCTGGAAGAGCAGAAAGCTTTCTTTAACTCTGAGCCAACTTCCTTCCCTGAAAACACCATTCTTGTCTTCAAGCAGATAATAAAGAATGTATTTGTTAAAGACAATATTTCTGTATGAAGTGAAAAACCCAACTTATTAGAATGATAAATACACTTTATAAATCAAAATTCTGTTATGTAATCCATGTGGCTCATTTGGTAATGAGCTCGACTTCATGATCCCAATGACCTTGCTTGTTGCTTCAAACTCTCAATGCCATAATACCCTCCAATTATTGCCTGGGCATGCCTTCAGACTCTCAAGAATCTGCCTGTCTCTTGGAGTCGGTTCTCACTGCCCCACTTGCCCCTGTGGCTGCAGAGCGCTGAGCTAAATTCATGGTTCTCACAGTGATTGCTATGGCCTGCTGGCTGGCCTGCTGCTGCTCCTCAGGAGTCTTTGCTTTTGATGTTGCAGAACTCCCTCCCCTCTCTGAGTCACAGCAGCTCCATTTGCTGTGGAAATAAGGAAAGAAGCCTCCTTTTACCCTAGAACATGCCACATCTGTTTTAGTTGATCTTCAAAGACCCACTGTACATTTCCAGAGCCCTAGAATGCCTCTTAGAAGCTGCCCCTGTGACTCTTCCTGCCTGATCTTCTGCTATAAGCCCTCAGTGAAACTGCTTAGCTTAACCCCCTGGTGCTTAAGTAAATAATACTTTTGATTTCCCCCAAATAATGGGTAACATGCACTTCATGTGTGGAATAAAAAGTGAATTTCAGAGATTTTTTTTTAGAATTGAGGCTATGCAAGGATATCAAAGAAGCCTTAAATCTTAGTGGCTCAAAAAAAGCAAAGATTAGTTTCTTGGTCACGTGATCTAGTCATCTCAGATGTCAGTGATGATGTGATGGGTTCTGGGTCACTATGGAGGCAATCTGGTGATCCAAGGGGCACTTTTCCATAACACCTTGTTCTAGCACAGACTAAAACTGCCATGTATATTTTTGGTTCCAATTAGAAGAAAAGTATTTGGAGAATTCCTACATAGATTTGATGCTTACCACTAAAAGTGGCACTTCGCGTACATTCACAGTTCATTGGCCAAAGCAGCAAGTCATGTGGTCTAGTCATATCTCACTCAAAGAGAGCAGGGCTGTCCAGTCCTACCATATTCCTGGCAGGCAAAGAGCTAGATGTACTTGAGGTAAACTAATGATGACCATGTTTTAAAACAGACTTCTTCAAAATAAGAGCTTCATCTCCAGAGACACCACTTTTGGATTCTAAGTCCATCTTCCCTCTTCTTTCCACTTCCTAACATCCTCCAAATCTCAGAAATTAGCATTATCAACTTGTAGTTCTTTTTTGGGGGGGGGACTTTTTATTCACTTCTATAAGCTTTCTGTAGCTTTGCAATACAGAGACTGTACTGTTGAAAAACTGTCAGACCTTTATTATTATAGTAAATAATTTTTGGAAGTAACTACAGCTGTGCTCCACTTCTTCCATCATCAGCTTCTTTTTTTTCTTTTTTCTTTTTTTCTGTGAATCCAGAGTAATTTATTTATTTATTTATTTTAATTTTTTAATAAAATATTTTATTTATTTTTTTCATTTTTTAACAATAAGCAATAATTTATGACTACAAGCATCCTTCATGTAAAACCAATTTGCAAGCAGTTGTGCCTAAACCCACACAACCCAAGGGTCCCACCATCCAGCTGGGGGGCTTGTAGGTTCAATCAAGTTTATCAAGTAAGTGTCCAGTCTATATTTCTATAGTTTTACCATTCACCCCAATCGCAGCCCTTACATTCTACCACGCCACCTCTTCCACAGATTGTTCCCTAGGCTTAGAAAAGGGGCACAGGTGGACGAGAAGCAAAACAGCCTACTTTCTCTGGAGATGTCGTTTTTGGACTCTGGTCAATTCTGGCTGTTTCCTTTCATGGGCTGACAGTTTGTCCAGGAATAACCTTTCAGTCCTACTAATGAAGCACAGAAATTTAGATATATAGGTATTTAAACAGTACTGATTGTTATGGTAGGTTACTTTGGTTTAGACACAGATATTTGGATGGTATGTTAATCTATGAATTACATTTTTTCCTGTAAAATGTGACAGTGTCTTACTGTGGCTTATAATATCTCCTAACCGCTAGAGGATGTAAGCTTGTGGCATCAGCCATGGGTTATTCCTCCAAGGAGAGAGCTAATAGCCAATTAGATTTGGGATATACAAGCATATGGCTGCCACTGCTGCACAGTATTTCCAGGCAGGTAAGGTGTAGCTGGCGCTGACGGAGGAGTCTTGCTTGACTCAGGGAGACCTATATTTGCTTTATTGGTTTAGTGACCTTTGGTAACACTCTCTGGTATTCCAGAGACCAACTGAACACTTGCAAGTGTGGTCTCAATACATCTTTCCCATGCTTACATCAGGTCTTTGACAGCAGGGCCTTACCACCTCTCTTCTTGCAGGTATACCAGTTTACAGGCAAGAAGCCTTTACCTTTGGAGGGGGGTCTTGGATCCCCTAACCAACATCTCCTTGGTAGAATAATCCATTGCTGATATCAGAGTTCTCCTGTATTAATATATTTTGCTTAAGTGCACAGCTTAAGGAGACTTTAGTATTATATTTGGTTCTGAATAGAGAATAATCCTTTTCATAGTTCTTATGTCTATTAGTCAATTAAAGAAGGTACAACTTGTAGTTCTTTAAGGTGCTTCAGAAGAATGAGCAGCTATTGACAGTGTTGAAATTTGGGAAAACAGGAGATAGAATATATAATGGACTGCCAAAAAAAGGATATAAGTTTTAAGAAGTGAATTAGGAAAGAAAACCTTGATGAAATCCCATATATGGGACCACAGGGACAAGAGTGGACATCAGCAAGTGCGGGGAGACTAGGGAGCAGTGGTTTGCTCCACTGACAGGTCTGTAGGGCATCATCCTTGACATGAGCTTGAATGGCCCTTAAGAAACTGGTCATAGAAGGCCAAGATAAAGAATGTAGTCTTTGTACTACAGATAATAAAAGTCATTAAAAGTTTTTGAAGACAGATTGTTGATTGCAATTTAAAAAGATAAATCTCTTCTTGGAGTAGTTGATGGATTTGAAGAGGAAAGACCAATAGAGGAAAACTAATTAGTTGACTAGCACAGTCATCAAGGCCTAGACAAAGGTGATGACAGCAGGGATACTGGAGAGAGACTCCTGGGGAAAACTTGACCAAGGAAGATTTTCCAGAATTGTGCATAGGAGTGAAGAAAATGGGAAGGAAAAGGTAAGGAGACACATGCTTACTTATCCTGCTAACACTGGAAGAATCAGCAGCAAGCACTGTGTGTGTGTGTGTGTGTGTGTGTGTGTGTGTGTGTGTGTGTAGGAGAGGGAGAGGGAGAAAGAGAGGTAGGTAGCATGGCTAGCTCAACTTCTATCTGACTCATTGCTCTGCCTTTAAACATCTTCTGGGCTCCTGTAAAACTTTCCTTTCTATCTAGTTGTATAAATTAAGGAGGCTCTAGTTACTAGGAAGACAGATTCTGTGTGTTAATAAATTGAACAGTGCTATCATGCGGGTACCCACTATTTCTAAGGTAAATCGTAAATTTGCTTGTTAAATGCTTTATGGCTGAGCTCATAATACTCCTTTGAGATTTTGATACTTAAAAAAAAATCCTTTACTTGGGTTTCTCCACTCAGCTGTCCACTAAAACAACTGAATTTGGCTTTTCATTTACTTTGGGCCATGAATATCCCCCTTGCCAGTTCAAATAGTACTTTGGGATTTTTTTTTCACAACCCCTTGGTCAGACTTGTCTAAGTCTAGACTTCCAGTTTTGTCATTTGCTTTATCAGCTATGTATTTCCAAAAATGGAGTATTGGTATTTACAGATGTTTCCTTTTAAGTTCTTGGGGATGTTTTGCCCATGGCATTCTTCTGACACTTTGAGGACCCCTTTCTCCACCTGTAATTTTCCTGAGTGATCAAGGCAGCAGACTGGGCTGTGCTTTTGGTCCTCCACCCTCTGCACCATTGCTCATACAGAATTCACAAATAGATACTTATTTCTACTTTTGTCAGGAACAACCTACAGTCAGTGCTAGCACTTTAAAATACAACTGGATATTTGCATTTCACAACCTAAGACTTGGAGACTAAAGCGCTTCACAGCAGAGATGACAGTCAGCAGGCTTTCTAAAATGTCTGTATTTGGAGCTTTGTGGAAGAGGCCATAGCATCCAAGTCATTTGTGTGTAAGAAAGTAGACCATTTTTAGAAGAATGGCATTTTAAAGAATCATTAATATTCCCAGACCTAGTTGTCTTATAAACCCAGTTCATTGGGACGTTAAAGCAGAAAGATTTGAATTTCAAGTATCCTGCCTGGGCTGTGGTGATTTCAAGTGCAACTTGGGTGATTTAGTGAGAGAGACTCTGTCTCAAAATAAAAGTAAAAAAAGGACTGTGTTTATAGTTAAGTGATGAAGTGCTTGTCTAGCAGGTCTGAGGCCATAGTTTCAATCTTAAAACCACAACAACAATTCAAATAGTTTTGCTATAGAATACATGGTTTAAAACACATATATATTTGTCATTGAACATCAACACTCACTCAGGTTTCAACTACAAACTGAAGTAAAGCATACTAATTATGGTATCATGGTATTGTAAGAACACTAGTCATCCATAGGTAAATTATTATTATACAGGGTTTGGTTCACATGTGGCCTGGCTCCAGTGACTGCACTCTGAACTGTCATTCATGTTCATTTGTTCATAAGATGTCAAAGGACCATATGATTTTAACAGAACAGGACTGAGTGTCCATAGTAATAGATAAATGTAACATTGAAGGATAAAATAGATGGAAAAAAAACATCTGTGTCTATGGAGAATTTGGAATATGACAGTAAGGAAAAGATGAATGGTTCCATAAATGGAATTTGGAAAAATCTACTACTTTTAGGGGAGAAAATATCATCTCAAACAATATGCAAAGATACTTTTTTGAATGAATTAAAAAAGCTGTATAGAAGCCCTTCTTGGTAGTAAGGGCCATAGCTACTCAAAAGGCCAAGGCAGAAAGGACACAAGTTCAAGACCTATTTGTGCTAAGTTCAAGACCTATTTGTGCTATATAGTGAGATCAAGGTCAGCCTAGGCAACTTAGCAACCCTTTCACTCAAAATAAAAAGTGAAAAGAGATCTGGAGAGCCAGATCAGTAGCAGCACATACCTAGCATGTGCAACACCCTGGATTTAATCCCTTGCATAGAAATGAAGAAGAAGGGAATAGAAAAAAAAAAAAAGCACAACTCCAATAAGCAGTAGAAATAACATACAATTATTAAAGTTTGATTATAGTTTCATATGTAATTTACATGTTCTTATTCAAGCATTTAAAGTAAAGCTCAGGACATGAGTGCACAGAGCTTAGATTGGGTATTTCCCAGGACCACCTAAAGCACAGAGTACCAGGGCACAGGCTAAACAGGCAAATCCCCCCACCCCCAATTGCTGAGGGAGTGTCCAAGTGGATTTTTTGAGAACCTTCAGAACAGAAAGGGAAGAGTGAGTTAGACTTCCAATAGAAACCTAGACAAGTCAACACTCCAAAAACCAAAAGAAAAACAAATCAAACAAACAATCAAACAATGAGGGCATCTGAAGGAGGCAAGCAAAGTAATCCTTCAACACTGAAGAAGCATTTGGGATTTGCATTGGAATACAGGCAAAGAGAAACCCACATGCCAGGGACACAAAGAAGAGACAACATGGGAAAGGTGCAGGATAATTCCACACCAAGCTCTACCAACCCTGTGGGAGATTCCTACAGTGGGATCATCCTAGGGATGGCCCAGGAAACATATCTTAGAGGAAAAATTTCAGACATATTCAAAGAAATCAAAGAATATAAAGAGCAAGTCAGAGAACTAAGGAGAGAGAACAACAAACTCAAGAAGGACCTAGAGACAGAGATTGACAAATGCCAGAAAGAAATAGAGGGAGAAAATGACAAACTCAGGAAGGAAGTGGAAACACTGAAAAGATCCCATGTTGAAATTAAAAAGGAAACTGACCAGCAAAGCAAAGAGCTACAGGAAGAGATTGAGAAGCTCCAAAAGGAAGTGGAAATACTAAAGAAATCACTGGATGAAATGAGAAAGAAATCAAACATTCATCCAATCAAGAGGAAAGGAATGGAAAGAGCCAGAAGTAGAATGGAGGAAGCAGAACAAAGAATAGCAGACAGCAGACCTGGAAGATAGAACAGAACAACTAAAAACCTCATGTAAAGATTATGAAAAATTAAAAAAACACACAAAAGTGGAACAACCAGGAATTGTGGGACACTATGAAAAGATCAAACCTCCACATCATAGGGATACAATAAGGAGAAGAATCCCAAGACAATGGTATTGATCAGATCTTCAACAGAATAATAGATGAAAACTTCCCCAAACTAAAAAAAAGATAAACCAATACAAATACAAGAAACACATAGAACTCCAAACAGAAAAGATCAGAAAAGAAACTCCGCATGCCATATCATAGTTAAAATGCTAGACAGCCAAAACAAAGACAAAATTCTGAAAGCAACAAGAGAAAAACAAATTACATATAAGGGGAAACCCATCAGAATTACAACTGACTTCTCAAAGCAAACTAGGAAAGCAAGAAGAATGTGGAGCAAAGCATTCCTGGTGTTAAAGGACTATAAATGCAAAAATGTGGATTATAGTGGAAGGAGAAAGAAAATTCTTCCATGACATAAACAAGAAGATAGATTACATGTCCAGAAATCCAAGCCTTCAGAGAATACTTGAAGCAATTCAAAGGACAGAAGAAAGGAGCAATTATCCCCAGGCACCTAGAAAGAGAAATTAATAAAAGCATAACTGCAGAAGTAGAAACCTAGACCAAAAATGCAAATGGATAATAAGGTGAAAGGAAGGAAGCAACACAAATCTTTCAGTTATAACCTTAAACACTAATGGACTAAACTCCCAAATCAAAAGACATAGACTGGGAGAATGGATTAAGAAACAGAACCTATCTATATGCTGTCTACAAGAAACACATCTCAACTTCAAAGATAGGCACCTCCTTAAAGTGAAAGGTTGGGAAAAAATATTTCAAGCAAATGGGACCAAAAAGAAAGCAGGTGTTGCTTTTTTAATGGCAGGCAAAATAGACTTCAAAGTACAAGAAATCAGAAGAGACAAGGAAGGCCATTACATCTTTATCAAAGGAACAATTGACCATGAAGATTTCACAATCATGACGGTATATGCACCAAACTCTGGTGCACCAAACTTTATAAAGACAATTCTCTAGGACCTCAAGGCACAGATTAACCCCAGCACACTCATAGTAGGGGACTTCACTACCCCACTGAGCCCTTTGGACAGGTCAACCAGACAAAGAATAAACCGAGAGACATCTGAACTGAATGATATGATACAACAAACGGACCTCACAGATATCTACCAAATATGCCACCCTAATACCAGAGAATACACTTTCAACTCAGCACCCCACGGAACATTCTCCAAAATCGACCACATACTGGAACACAGAAAAAACTTCCACAAATACAAAAATATTGAAATAACTTCATGCATTCTATCAGACCACAGCACAATAAAGCTCAATATCAGCACCAGGATAAGTCCTACTGTCTATAAGAACACATGGAGACTAAACAACACTTTCCTGAATAATGAATGGGTCAAGGAAGAAATAAAGAAAGAAATAAAAGCATTGCTGGAACTGAATGACAGTGATAATACAACACAGCAAAACCTATGGGATACTTTAAAAGCAGTCCTAAGAGGGAAGTTAATAGACCTGGGTGCATACATTAGAAAAACAGAAAGAGCACAAGTGAATGATTTAACACTGCAGCTAAAAGCACATGAGAGACAACAATAGATGAACCCTAAATGCAACAGACAGGAAGAAATAACAAAAATCAGAGCCGAAATCAATGAAATAGAAACAAAGAAAACAATACAAAAAAATCAATGAATCCAAAAGTTGGTTCTTTGAGAGAATAAACAAAATAGAAAGAACTCTAGCCCAGTTAACCAAAAGAAAGAAGGAACAACTCCAAATCAACAGAATCCCTGATGAAAGGGGAAATATCACAACAGACTATGAAAAGATACAGACAATCACATGGGAATACTTCAAAAACCTATACTCTACTAAGTTTGGAAAATCTAGGAGAAATGGATGAATATCTGAAATCCTGAGAATCACCAAAGTTCAACCAAGAAGAGATCGACAGCTTAAACAGACCCATAATATATGAAGAACTTGAAGATTAATAAGAAACCTCCCAACTAAAAAAAGCCCAGGCCCAGATGGTTTCATGGCAGAATTCTATAAAACATTTCAAAAAGACTTACAACCATTATTACTCAAATTGTTCAGAAGGATATAAACAGAGGGAATTCTCCCAAATTCCTCTCCCAAAAACTCCACCAGAAAACTCCTAGAAATGATTAAGAACTTCAGTAAAGTGGCAGGATACAAGATTAACCTAGAAAAATCAGTAGCCTTTCTTTACACCAACAACAAGCAACTGAAGAAGGAATACAAGTAGACCTTCCCCCTCACAATAGCCTCGAAAACAATAAAATACCTAGGAACAAACCTAACCAAAGACACCAAAGATGTCTACAAAAAAAAATTTAAACCCCTGAAGAAGGAAATTGAAGAAGACATCAGAAGATGGAAAAACCTCCCATGTTCATGGACTGAGAGAATTAATATAGTAAAAATGTCCATTCTACCCGGACTCTTGTACAGATTTAATGCAATCCCAATTAAAATCCCCAAGAGTTTCTTCACAGGCTTCGAAAATAAAAGTCCTTAATTTCATTTGGAAAAACAAAAGACCCTGAATAGCCAAAGCGACTCTGAGTGAAAAGAGCAATTTGGGGGGGGGGGAGTATCTATACCAGACTTCAAACTATGCTACAGCGCTATAGTCATAAAAACAGCTTGGTGCTGGCACAAAAACAGACCTGTTGACCAATGGAACAAAACTGAAGATCCAAACTTGAACACATACTATCTCAGCCACCTTATATTTGACAAGGGGGCCAAGAAGACACAATGAAGGAAAAATAGCATCTTCAGCAAGTGGTATTGGCAAAACTGGATCACCACTTGTAGAAGAATGAAATTAAACCCCTACCTCTCGCCCTGTACAAAAGTCAACTTCAGATGGATCAAAGACCTCAATGTGAAAACCCAAACTCTGAAAGCGATAGAAGAAAAAGTTGGCAGCAGCCAGAAGACATAGGCATAAGAAAAGGCTTCCTAAATCAGACAGCAGCTGCACAAAAATTAAAGTTGACAATTGACAAATGGGACCTCATTAAACTCAAAAGCTTCTGTACATCAAAAGAAACAATCAAGGAAGTGAAGAGAAAACCCACAGAGTGGGAGGAAACCTTCACCACAGAAACATCTGACAAAGCATTGATTTCCAGAATATATAAACTACTCAAAAAACAAAGCAAGAAAACGAATGACCCACTCAAAAGATGGAGCAAAGAGATGAACAGAGACTTCACAAGTGAGGAATTAGAGATGGCTGAGAAACATTTTAAAAAGAGTTCAATAGCACTAATAATTATGGAAATGTAAATTAAAACCACTTTAAGATATCATCTCACTCCAGTAAGACTGGCTAGGATCAAGAAAACAAATGATACCAAGTGCTGGAGAGGTTGTGGGGAAAGGGGAACACTCATCCACTGTTGGTGGGAATGTAAACTGGTACAACCACTATGGAAAGCAGTGTGGAGAACGCTTGGAAGACTTGGAATGAACTTGCCACCTGACCCAGTCATACCATTCCTGGGTATGTACCCACAAGACTCATCTTTCCACAGAGATACATACACAGCCATATTTATTGCAGCTCTCTTCAAAATAGCAAGGAGCTGGAACCAACCCAAGTGCCCCTCAACTGATGGGTGGATAGAGAAAATGCGGTACATCTACACAATGGAGTTCTATGCAGTGGTAAAGAAAGATGACATCATGAGCTTTGCAGCTAGAAGATATCATACGAAGTGAAATAACAGAGTCCCAGAAAAACAAATGACAAATTGTATCACTCATTTTTGGATGCTAGTGCCAATTACCTAATTGTATGGCAAACTGAGCATCGTTAATGTGATCTGAAAACAACTGTGCTCGTATATTGTGACTCCTTTTAAAAATAAATAAAAATTAAAAACAAAGACAAAAAATATTATATGTATATATGCTGGGCATGGTGGCACATGCCTTTAATTCTAGCACTTGGGAGGCAGAGGCCAGCCTGATCTACACAGTGAGTTCAAGGCCAGCCTGGTCTACAGAGTGAGTTCCAGGACAGCTGGGGCTCCAGGGAGACCCTGTTTCGAAAAGACCAAAAAAAAAAGGAGTGGAGACAAAATTCTTGGAAGCTCCCAGGATGGTTAGGTTGATACATGGAGGGATGAACAACAAATACACCTCTCCTGAAACACAGCAGGTAGTGATAACCAACATATGAGGCTATCCTTTTATCTCTGTACCACATCATGACACATGTGTGTTCTCATTCACATACATGAATATGCATAAAACATGCATGTCCATATACATAAAATAAAGTTTTATATTTGATAATATGGGAGAATATCTATAGGAAGTTAAAATTAATTTTCTGATCATGTAAATACAATTCCTTTACATAATGTGTGCCTAGATGCACCTATGCATTCACATGTGATCCTCTATGTACAAATATATGTACATATTAATTATGTGAATGCATGTATTTATACACACAGTTGCATGGAAAAGGGTATTCTTGTTAACAAGAGACAGTAAGAAAATAATTTGTGGGAAATGTGTATAATTTCTTTGTCTACTGTGTTTTCCTCTACTTCCTATATTATATTTTTATTTTTTAAAAATTCAGCAAATTATTACCTTTTAAATAAAAATGACTTATGTCATCTTTTCAAATAAAATATATTTGATTTACTTTATGCTAGTGAAATAAGACAAGCAGAACACCAGTTACATTCAGATTTACTGATTCATGCCTAGCTTGTCAGCTTGCAACACATCCCTCTAACGTCTCCACACAGAGGACACTGGACAGCAAATACTCCAGCCCACAGCCATGTCAGCGCAAATGTCACTTGCTCTGCAGATCCTCTTTCTAAATCATTGTGATGTCTTTAAGTGCCCTTCATTTTTAGCTCTACCACAGCACAAACCATACTTGGAAGCTTTTACATCTTACTGAACGTTTGTTTTATTGTTCTGTAGACATCTCGAGAACAGGGCCTGGGTCCATTTTGCTGCATATTAGACTTTAACATTGGACCCAGCTCCTGGTAAGCAATAGATAAGTGTTAGCAGTAACTATTGAACAAATGAATGAATGAGTGATTGAATTGCATGAATGACTAAATTGCATGCATAAATGAAGAAATACAATACTAAATAGAGAAACCACTAATTGTAATAGATATACACTAAGTAGAAAATAGAAATACAAATATCATTTACATATACCCAGAAGGGGATTTAAAAACAGGTACCCAGAGAAGAGAAAAAGTGAGCAATGAATAAACAGTGTCTCCTGACTTTCCCAGGCTCTTTCCCAGCAAGAAGCATGCCAGGAAGCACTGATGGATAAAGGTCAGACTTACTATTTACAAAGCTGCCTGCATTTTCCAGCCGTATTCCAGGTCAGGACTGGCAAGATAACAAGATACCCAGGAGAGTTCTTCTTTGATTCTGTAAATGAATGTTCTAAAAGAAACATACTGGTGAAAGACACAGCCCTCAGACCCTGGAAGGACCATAATGCAGGGCTGGCCTGAGGGAGGGGAAAATCAATTGCTTCAACAGCACAAGAGACCTGCTTCTTTAGAGTGAATGTTGGCAAAGGGGGAGCCCTCAGGGGCCCTGAGATTGGCACTGTCTCCATCAATTTCCTCTGGCTCTGCTTGGTAGCAGATAACAGCAGGGCCAGAAATGCAGAGAGCTCAAGTGAGCCAGGGAGAGGAGCACGGAAGCCCAGCTGGCTGGCAGACATGATTTCCTCCCCTCAGGTCCTTCCTCCCAGCCTTTGGAAGCCCATGGGGCATCTACCTACCAGGCAAGAGTCTGACCCTGGGAACATTAATTATATTCTTGAAAGGAAATTAGAGCTCAAGTCTTGAGCTTCCCCTCCATCAGCTATTGTGTTATGTCACATAATGGGGGGGGGGATTAAAAGATTTTCAAAATTAAGATTCCATCAGTGAGACTGCTGCCTCTAAAATGATGAAAAGAACTCTTAGGTCTCATCCTTTTCCATCCAGTTGGTTACAATGCAAAGATCTTAAACCCCTAACTCTTGTCACAATGGTCTGGATTCCTTCCAACAAAATGGAAATGGTTTTCTATGACAGTATAGATGAATCAAAATCAACAGCCATATAAAAACAATTTTTTGTTTGTTTTGAGTGACGAGAGGAAAAACTATCTGGCAAAAGAAGCCTACATTTCTGCAGGCAAACTTTCTCAGCCCAGTCCAAACTGAACTGTCTCTTCAGCAGGTAAGCCAGTGTTCTTTTCTTAAAACAATGACATCATCTAACCCTCAGTCACTAGTATAGTCTGAGTTTTTGTTTATTTTTTAAAATAGGCAATTACTTTAGATTCCAGGCTTTCTTTCCTGGTTTTAATTATGGTATCAGTCTAAAATCACACAGTTGAGAAAAGCTGGTCATTTCATCATTAGCTGTCTTTTGGAAGTAAAAAACAAAAAGTCTCCACAACCATGTCTGTCTCATCACTCCCTGAGAACTACTTTGTCCTCAATGCTGAGTGAAATGCATGTATAACATAATTTCATTTCTAGATCTTAGCATTTATGGGTTGATACATAGATTATAGTATAAGGTAAAAGCAATCTAGAACTAGGGAGAATTAACATTGGATAAGTTTGACTTGAGGTTTTTAATATTTAAAGATAACTTAGATTGAGAGAAAATGTTAATGTGAGAAGAGAGACTTCTTTATTTTTTCATTTTCTAGCATCTAAATCTCAATCTAAAGCCTAACTATAAACCAGCAGTTTCTCATTTTCTATTTATAGAGGAGAAATTATTACTATTCATGCAATGCAGTGAAGCCTGTGCCAGTGTCTGTACTGGGCTCTTCTGATTTATTGTGGTTGTTCCGAGAGTGAAACTCGGAGAGAGTCCACCTGGTATCAGTCCCAGAGACACAGACATCTGCCTTACCATGGCTGAGATTTGTGGAGCTGAGGTTGTGCCTGTGATCCTTGCTGATGACGAGGAAATTTGAGCTTGACTTGGCTTAAAGGAGGGAATTCAAATAGAAGTCAGTTCAGTCATTTCTCATTCTCTCATGAGGCCCCATATCAACATTTTTTAAATGTAAAACATGAGCTTTCAAGGCAAAGGAAGAAGGCAGGACAAAACAGTACTGAATCTACTTGAGAAGCAGTTCTGGGTTCAAGTCTTATTAGCTACATAAACTTAAGTAACATTTTTTATAGTTATTTTTTTTTTAAATCATGCATGTGAAAAAAAAAAAAAGGGCCAGGCGTGGTGGTGCACGCCTGTAATCCTAGCACTCGGGAGGCAGAGGCAGGGGGATCTCTGTGAGTTCAAGGCCAGCCTGGTCTATAGAGTGAGTTCCAGGACAGCTGGGGCTACAGGGAGACCCTGTCTCGAAAAAGACCAAAAAAAAAAAAATCATGCATGTGAAGTCCTTGAAACATCACAGTCTATGTTTGTTATTTTAAATATATTTGGTTTCTATTACGTTAAAATACTATGGAAACAAACTTACTTATTAGTTTCTAATAACAAGCAGACAGTAAATCTTCCTCTTTTCCTTGCACATGTATTTGGACAGAAAGCCTAAAGACTCAATATTGGACATTAAATGAAAGCAATTTTTTTCTAAGGCAACTGTGGTTGACAGCAGAACAGGATGAAATGCTTTCTCCGAATGCACTAAGTATGCGACTCTCTGTGTTGTAGAACTAGGAGAAGCTGTCATTCATTATGTGATAAAACCAGCAAGGTTGATCACATCTTCAGAAAGCTCTAACCCAACCTGTGAGTTCTCCTGTTAATCTGCATTCCTTTGCAGGTGGCCAGCCACATGGACCTCGTCCAACTTACATTCACTTATTCACACATGCACATATTTGTGCTTTCATGAGAAAAAAAGAGTCTTAAATTGCCTGATTTACATGGAATGTTAGAAAAACTATTTTGAGAGTTTTGAGAGTGGACCTATATAAGGGACCTATATAATTGTCTATTATTTTAAAAATTAGTGTATTTACCCTTCAGTTTGTGATGTGAACAAATTCATGGAGGAAGGCATTTGAAATACAGACTCTAGGACTGGAGATATAGCTCAGTAGTGAAGAGCACTTGCAGAGGACCTGGGTTTGATTCCCAGCATCCACATGGTAGCTAACAACCACCTATTTACTCCAGTTCGAGGGGATCTGATGCCTTTTCCTGACCTCTGTGTATTGCAGGCAATATACTAATACACATAAAAAATAAATAAATCCAGACTCGAAAAAGCACTCAGTACTATTCAATTATAACTTTTCAGCAATGATGACTGGTAACCATGACCTTTAGTTTTCTATACATTTGGCACACACAGTATATTGATGGATATTGCTGTCAAGTCGACAGAGTCTAGAATCACCCGGAAGGGATGCTAGGCATGTCTGGATGAGATTATCATGATTGCTTTAATTAAGGCAAGAAGGCCCACTCACTGTGGGTAGCATCATTCCCTGGTTGGGGTCCTGGACTATGCTGAGTAGAGAAAGTAGCCAATCAGCAACTTCCTGATTAGATTGTGTATGGGATACGACCAGCTGTCTCAGGCTCCTGCTGCCTCGACTTGCCTGTGAGGACGGACCGTGCCTTGAACTGTGAGCCAAAATTAATGCTTTCTCTTTTAAGTTGCTTTTGTCAGGATATTTTACTACAGTAACAAGAAAAGAAACTAGGACTGTTATATTACATTATACATGCATATATGTTAATTTTAAAAAATATGTCATATAATTTAGCAACTGCCATCTACTTTAAAAAAAACAGAAGTCCTAACTAATAGTAGTCTATAAGAGTCCTTCAGTCACAGTGACAGGGCACACAATGTTCTTCATCCAAATGAGTGAAATTATTGGGTCTTGTAGCTAAAATACTAGTAATCTGAATGATGGATTAATGCATTTGACCACTTAACACTTAGACAATCCTGTGAGCTACAAGAACTGTATGCTATAAAGACAAAAACAGTCATCTATTACATAATATAAGGTACATTTTTTTTTTTTTTTGGTCTTTTCAAGACAGGGTCTCCCTGTAGTCCCAGCTGTCCTGGAACTCACTCTGTAGACCAGGCTGGCCTTGAACTCACAAAGATCCACCTGCCTCTGCCTCCCAAGTGCTAGGATTAGGTACATATTTTTACATATGGCTGAAATAAGTATCTTTACATATTAGTATGCATACTTTCATAACTTATCAGGGAAAATATTCTCTTTGTATATATCACCATTTATTGAACCAATTTCTTATTGTTTGGACATATCTAGACAACATAAAATTTTCAAAATTATTTATTTATTTATTTATTTATTTATTTATTTATTTATTTATTTTGTCTTTTTGAGACAGGGTCTCCCTGTAGCCCGAGCTGTCCTGGAACTCACTCTGTAGACCAGGCTGGCCTTGAACTCACAAAGATCCACCTGCCTCTGCCTCCCAAGTGCTAGGATTAGGTACATATTTTTACATATGGCTGAAATAAGTATCTTTACATATTAGTATGCATACTTTCATAACTTATCAGGGAAAATATTCTCTTTGTATATATCACCATTTATTGAACCAATTTCTTATTGTTTGGACATATCTAGACAACATAAAATTTTCAAAATTATTTATTTATTTATTTATTTATTTATTTATTTATTTATTTATTTTGTCTTTTTGAGACAGGGTCTCCCTGTAGCCCGAGCTGTCCTGGAACTCACTCTGTAGACCAGGCTGGCCTTGAACTCACAAAGATCCACCTGCCTCTGCCTCCCAAGTGCTAGGATTAGGTACATATTTTTACATATGGCTGAAATAAGTATCTTTACATATTAGTATGCATACTTTTATAACTTATCAGGGAAAATATTCTCTTTGTATATATCACCATTTATTGAACCAATTTCTTATTGTTTGGACATATCTAGACAACATAAAATTTTCAAAATTTTTTATTTATTTATTTATTTATTTATTTATTTATTTATTTATTTTGTCTTTTTGAGACAGGGTCTCCCTGTAGCCCGAGCTGTCCTGGAACTCACTCTGTAGACCAGGCTGGCCTTGAACTCACAAAGATCCACCTGCCTCTGCCTCCCAAGTGCTAGGATTAGGTACATATTTTTACATATGGCTGAAATAAGTATCTTTACATATTAGTATGCATACTTTTATAACTTATCAGGGAAAATATTCTCTTTGTATATATCACCATTTATTGAACCAATTTCTTATTGTTTGGACATATCTAGACAACATAAAATTTTCAAAATTNTAGGAAGCCCTTTGCTTCAGGTTCTTGCTTCTGTCTGTTCCCTCCTTTGCAGCCCCCAAATCAGAACTGGACATTAGTGTAAACGGAAGACATTTATTCAATGCCCAGAAACCTTACAGTGCATGGCATGTGCCCTGCCCTCTGACTAACCAGTGACTGTGGCACGAGACAACCACCTAAACCTGTTTATTTCCAAATTTCTAAGCACCATTCTGCAATGATCACGTCAGATCCTCTTTGTGTGTTTTGATATTCTTTATTTAAAATAGTTGCGTACTCCCTAAACCAGTCAATAAATGCTTTCCCCTTGCTTCTAGAGCAAACTCTATATTCTGCTAGTGCCCAGTTATAGAGCTCTCCACACTCTCTTCTTTGTTGAGCCACATAATGGTCTGCTTTCCATGCACCTAAGCTTCTTTCTAACCTCAGAGCCTTTGACTATATTTTCTTGACTTGTAATCCTCCTGGTCACTGTACTACTTTGAATGGCAACTTGCCATTATAAGTAAGTACATCTCTTCCTTAATAGAACTTTCACCATCAAACTACCGGAAATCACCCTTGTTTCTCCCACTCTCCATATTCTTCACTTCAGGCCCCAGTGTATAGAAAGTATTATTAAAGCCAGCCAGGGACATTGTGCATCTATCTCCTCAAGGTGTCTGTGACTGTGAGATATCTTTGTAACAGAATGTCGGGTTTCCTATCAAGGTGAAGAACTCAAAGTATGACTTGTCCTTACAAACCAATATAGCTAAAACAAGTATTGTACAAGTAAGCAGACATGATGTCACACTAGCTAAAATAATGAAATAATAATTCAAATGGCTCATAGCTCACTCTATGAGGTACTGTCTACTATTGTAAAAACAACTCGATTATTATTAAATTTAAAATATAATTTGACTTTTCTAATACATTTATACCTTTTAACCTCTCCCCTGGAGGGTAAGCACATTTCTTTATGTTTTAAGTTTCCGAGAGTTATTTTCGCTACAGTTCATGATGAGCGGTCACATAAAATGTGAAATTAAAAATTTTAAGGAAGGTAAACACTGATTAGCTTGACAGAATAAGCCTGTCTCTCATTCTACAATCACGAAGTTTACTAACTAAAATATACAAATATATTTTCACCTCGAGTCATTACACTTCAGTGGCTGTATACTGGATGATCGTAAAAATAGCGCTCTTGAATGCAAAGCTACACTCCAAAGACTGTCTTAACATCTGTGAATTTCCAAAATTTTGCCAATATCTAACAGTGGGCTGAAGGCTGTTGGATAGCGTATTCGGGTAAGTATTACTCCATATCTCTGTATGTTTTGGCATATAGTGCATTTGCTATATTGGGAAAAAAAATAAACGTTGTCCAACATAATGAACTAGAGGACGTGCGAAGATTCTTACTCATCAAGACAATTTAACTCTTAGAACTTAGAAATCTCATTTATTCCGTTGGTCTCATAGAAAGCATCACTGGGGCTGGAGAGATGGCCTACACGGTTAGGAGTCACCAACTGCCCTTTATACAGAAGGAACCGGGTCGACTCCCAGGCACCCACACATAGCGCCAGCTCTGAGAACCATCTGAAAACTCCATTCCAGGAGAACTGTGGCCAGTTCCAGGGGAAATCCGACAACCTCTTCTAACCCCCGTGGCATTGCACGACACGGGATCACAGACTTGCATGCAGACAGGCTACTATTCATTCAAACACGGACAGAAATAAATAAAAATTTTTAAAAAATGTAAAAAAGAAATGCCATCAACCTACAGGTGTTTAACGGTGATATAACCAAAACGAAAAGTCAAAAAGGAACTTTGAAGATGAGTTTATTTTATTTATTATATTATTTACTATTTAGTATTTCATGCATAATATAGCTTGCATGCAGCTAAAGTGTACCTGTGTCTTGCAGTGCCTCCAGAGATTAGAAGAGTGTGTCAGACAACCTGGAACTGGTTTAGGTAGAACTGTAGATTAGACATGATGTAGAAGAGCTGGGAATCAAAATCAGATCATCATGCAGAAGCTAGCCAGTGCTCTAGTACCATCAATACCTTCTAACTGTGGAATTATACCTGCATCTAACACATTTATTGTGAATACTATAGTCCTCTTTTAAATTGTGATAGAGAGAAGGTATTAAAAGGGGGATTAGATATTTACTTCCAATTTCTAAAATTGAGTATTATTTTTCTCCAAAAGTTTTCCCTGATTTTACCTATTTTGATTGTTATGTCATATGTAGCATGATGGACAATTTGTCCTCTCAAAAAGTTCATATTTTGTTAACAATAAAATCTATGTAGGGGAAACTAGAAAGACAGTCCTGATGTGATAATGCTAAAAAGCAGTTATCACGCCTCAGAATTCTAAAGGTTTGAAAGGGCACAGAACTAAGTCTTGAAAACACCTTACATTGTTCCATGCCATGATCACATCAACTGAATGCCTACAAAACCACCTTAATGCCAGTGTTTCCAATGTATGGCCACTATCCAATCTAATTATTAATACTACCTCTTTCAATCACTAAATATCTGTTTTGAATATTTCAGTCTTTACATTTAGTGCACTCCTGAAGTTCAAGGTGGCAGATAGGAAACTAGGTAAATTACTTACCTTTCTTCCTCATTCTTTTTAACTACCATGAGTCAGACATCCCTTTCCCTTCAAAAACATCTAAAGGACACCACCAATTATACGCCTAGGTTAACTAAAGAAATGCAAACTTCATATATTCTCTCTATTAAAATGCTTTAAGGTAAAATTCTCTTTTACCAAAGCTCAAGATACAACCTTCTAATTTCATCTCTGATATAATTATGACCCCAAGAGCAGTTTAGTGATGCCTATTTATAAATTCTCAAATGACTCTTTTCTTTTCTGGGAGACTTTTTTAAAGAAGTGAATAATGCAACAACAGCCAGAGATTATGGGGTACTAATTCATAGTGAGATAAATTCTCAAAACTCTATCACATTTTTTCTGTTAAATATGACAAGGTCTTACTGGGGCTATAACATCTCCTAACCTTAGCTAGGATGTAAGCTTGTGGCATCAGCCAGTGGGTTATTAACAGTTAACATACCATCCAAACACTGTGTCTATACCAAAGTAACATTCCATAATTATAGTAACTGTTTAAATACCTAAATATCCTAATTGCTTGTGCTTCATTAAGTAGGATCGAAAGGTTAAGACTGGACAAGCTGGCAGCCAATAAAAGAAAACAGCCAGAAATGACCAAAGTCCAAGACAACAGCTCCAGAGAGTAGACTGTTTTACTTTCTCATTCACTTGTGCCCCTTTTCTAGCCTAGAGAACAACCTGCGGAAGAGGAGGCGTGGAAGAATGTAAGGGCTGCGATTTGGGTGAATGGTGAAACTACAAGAATATAGACTGAACACTCATTAGATCAACTTGATTGAACAAATAAGCTCCCCTGCTGGATGGTGGACCCATGGGCTCTGTGGTGTTTGGGCACATCTACCTACATACAGATTGGGTATGTACATGAAGGATGCCTTGTACTCATAAGTTTAACACTCCAATTGGCTAAAAATGAAAAAAAAACTATGAGAGAAAGAATGCAAGGAGAGTTATGGCAGAATGCATGATCAAGGATGGGTTGGAAGAGGTAGGTCGGAAGGGAAAGGGAAATATATCTAAACTGAACTGTATACTGCGAAAATGATGGTAGATCCAAATCATCAATACAAGAGAAAAAAAGAATATTATAGAAAATAAAAATAAATAAAAAAAACTCTATTCACCTGCAAGCTCATGAGAGAATTGTGTTCCTAAGTATATGGGTAGAAATGAAAGATTCATTTCAGCTCCCCAGACATCAGATAAGAAAGTGAGTGTGTGTTATGTTTTGGTGTGTATATATATTGCCACATTCAGTGACAGAATCGCATAATGTATTGTGTTTCTTGGTCCTGAATCAATTGTTTACTCACATTTAGAAGTCTCAGTTAGCTTTACAGAAAAGTGTAGAAGCCCTTGTTTCTCCTCCTTCTCATTCTCCTGGATCTATATAATTAATTGTTGATTCAAACGAACTTCAGAAATAGCTACCCATCTAAAAAGCTACCTCAAAGTATAATACGTCATAAAAACCAACCTGGACGATGATGGAGGTTCTACAACCCACTGCGCTGGTTGAACAGTGGTCGTCTGCGGCAAATTTCCACCTTTGCAGGATGGCACGTCCCGCCAGTTTCTTCACTAGATTGACGGCTGCGTCAGGGGTCCAACTTAACAATTCACATTTATTCAGAACACACGGGGACTTATAGACATGCCCTAGTTTGTGCCTTCTTCCCCGATGAGGATTAGAAAAAAGGAAAAAAGAGAAGCTCTTAAAATCGAAAAAAAAAAATTAATTGTGTCCGGCCTGGGATTTCTTACACACTAGACGATACTATGGAATTCTGCTCCTCAGACAGAGAATCACTAAGCCATTCTATAATAACCTATCCTCCTCCAACCAAACAAACCGAAAGAGGCAAAAGAAAGATAAGAGTTAAACAAAAAAATATTATATATATATATAACTATTAGAGTACCCTAGTTGATACAGCTCTCTTTTTGGAGGAAAGACAAAAGACTTCTACACTTTTCTGTAAAGCTAACTGAGACTTCTAAATGTGAGTAAACAATTGATTCAGGACCAAGAAACACAATACATTATGCGATTCTGTCACTGAATGTGGCAATATATATACACACCAAAACATAACACACACTCACTTTCTTATCTGATGTCTGGGGAGCTGAAATGAATCTTTCATTTCTGACCCCATATCTTAGGAACACAAATTCTCTCATGAGCTTGCAGGTGAATAGAGTTTTTTTATTTTATTTTTTATTGATGAATTTGTGTATTTTCATACATATCATTCCAAATTCAGTCAGCAGCATCATTTCCCTTTCCCATTCCGCCCAAATACCCATTCCACCCATCCCAGATCATGCATACATGGCCATAACGTGACTCACTGAGGCATCTTTCTCTCAAGGTTTTAATTTTTCATATTTTGTTAGCAATTAGTGATACTTATGAGTACAAGCATTCTTCATGTATAACCAATCTGTATGTAGGTAGATGGTGGCCGCAAATAACAACACAGGCTCCAATGGTTGTTCCCACCATCCTCAGCCTAACACGGGGAGCTTATTTGTTTCAATCAAGTTGAAATTCTCAATATTGAATGTTCAAGAATATAAATTGCTATAGTAAGTTTCACATTCACCTCCTAATGGCAGCCCTCGTATACAGTTCTTATTCTACCACACCCCCTTTTCCGTGGGTTGTTCCTTAGGCTTTAGAAAAAGGGGCACAAGTGGATGAAAATCAAAAAAACAGTCTATCTTGTTCTCTGGAGCTGTGTCTTAGGACCTGGGTCACTTCTGGCCTGTTCTCTTTCATGGCTGCACAGTCTTGTTCAGGAATAACCTCTAATCGGATCCTACAGATGAAGCACAAGCAATTAGATATTTTTATGGGTATTGTAAAACCAGTACTAAATAAATTAATGTAATTTTTACTTATGGTATAAACAGTGGAACTAGTTTCTGAGTGATGGGTAATAGTTAATCGTCTATAACCCATCGACCTATGCCGATAACAATTGCAATTCCATCGGGGAGTGAAGCGAGCTTCAACATTCTATAGGGTAATTAGAAGATTGTTATAACCAGTAAGACTTAGTCATTTGCTAACAGAAAGAAACACCACCTGATGCAAATAGAGTTATTGAGAATTTTCTCGAACTAGTTAATAGTCCCATTGTATTAAATATACTCTGTGATGTGTTTGACCACAAATTTACTTCAACTGTTTTTAAAAAGTCTCTCCAGCAAAAGAAAAAAGAGTCATGTTGAGAATTTATAAATATGGCAGTCACTAAATTGCCTATCCGGCGGAGTCATAATGTTATATCAGACAAGAGATGAGTAAATTAGAGTAGGTTGTATCGTGAGCTTTGGTAAAAAGAGATTACTTAAGCATAATAAAGAGAGAACTGTTACACATAGAAGTTAGCATGTTTGAGATTACGGGTAGGCATACGCAGTAGGTGGTGTCTTATTTTGAAGGGAAAGGGATGTCTGACGCAGTAGTTAAAAAGAAGAGTGAATGAATGTGAAGTCTAATTTACCCATGTTTCCTGATGTATGCTGCCACCGGAGGATTGGGAATCTTTACAAAAGGAGTTTGGACACTAAATGTAAAGACCTGAAATCACTTCCCCCAAAGAAAATGTATAAAATTTTAAGTTGCATGAAGAGAATGGATAGTATTAAAGTACACACCTAGATTGATAGTGGCCATACAGAGGGCTGGAAACCACTGGCATTAAGAAGACGGTGTATTTGTCAGGCATTCAGTTTGATTGTGATCATGGCTATGTGCACACAGAATTCGTAAGGTGTTTTCAAGACTTAGTTCTGTGCCCTTTCAAACCTTTAGAATTCTGAGGCGTGATAACTGCTTTTTAGCATTATCACATTACAGGACTGTCTTTCTAGTTTCCCCTACATAGATTTTATTGTTAACAAAATATGAACTTTTTGAGAGGACAAATTGTCCATCATGCTACATATGACATAACAATCAAAATAGGTAAAATCAGGGAAAACTTCCTCTGGAGAAAGATAGATACTCAGATGAGGACCAAGTGTTTAGAAAATTGGACAGTGAAATATCTAATCCCTGCCTTTCTAAATACCTTTACTCGTTATAGTCTTTATCACAATTTAAGAATATATGTATCACAAGTATAAGTGTGTTAGATGGCAAGGGGTAAAGGAAGTTAAGGTATCGGTGATGCTCTTTTCATCTCAGTGAGCCACCTGGCTGCTTCTGGCACAGAATTACTGGATTATTGATATCCCAGTTTCATACATCATGACCTACCATCTGTCCTTAACTAGGGTCCTTATGTTCCAGGGTTGGTCTGACTACATATGCACGTCACCTTTTCTCTAAGACTCCTTGGCAGAGCTTCTATTAGAGCAAGAAGGTGCACTGTTAGCGTGCATCGGCAAGCTATATACCGTGAAGAGTACACATAAACTTCTTAAAATTAAAAATAAAAATAAAACTCATATCTCGGCTATCGTAAGTCTTTTGACTATTCGTTTTTGGTTATCAGTTAAACCACACCTCAGTCATGATCTGGCTTTCTTTTATTGATTTTTAAAATATTTATTTTTTTTTTTTTTTTTTTTTTTTTGTGTATGATTGTACTTTTTGCATGTAGGTTAGTGCACCTTTGTCGTGCTAATGCCACGGAGGTCAGAAGAGGTGTGCGGATGCACTGGAACTCGGAGTTCCTCTCTGGAATGGAGTGTTCAGAGGTTCTCGAGCTGCCATGTGGGTGACTTGTGGGTATCGAACCCGGGTTTCCGCTGACTGTAAGGTAGCATTGGTCGCTCTACTGTCCATAGCATCTCTCTCAGACGAATCTCAATGTAGCAGTTATGCAGCTTGTTCTCTTATGAGACCAACAGAGAAATAAAATCGAAGAAGTATGTCTCTTAAGCTTACTAAGGTTATTTCTGTTGGAAAGAATTTCGCCACAAAATACTCGGATACTATGTCCATATGTTTGGAAAGTCTTTATTTTTTTTGCCAGATAGCGAGAGAATTATGCAACTACGAGGAAAGTGAAACTTTTACGCAGTCATGTCCACAAGTCCTTCAGAGTCCACGTGTCGATGATTAGGTCCATTAATTTGAAGGATTCACAGATGAGTATCGACAGTTTGTTTACTTCTGCTTCAAGCACGATTTGTCTTACATGAAATGCCACCTGGAAGTATGCAGTACATTACAGACTAAGTATCAGATATTTATTGTTAGTCAACTTTGATCTAATGGATAGAGCAGGCCTTCAGTTCTGACCAGCATCATATTTACTCCTTTTACATATTTTATGGCCATTGTACTTCCAGATGCATCATGAAGTAGCTAATATAACTCGGAAACTCTAACATAAAAATTGTGCTTACCCTCAGGGTAAAATGTTATACTATTTTAAAAGTCAAATTTTTTAATATTTAAAATCAATTTTTTAAGAGATGGAAAGTTACAGAGATGAAGCTTCCAGCATAGGCTTTATATTATTTCTTAGTGAGAGGTAGACGTCGATATAATTCTCCCTACTGTAATAGACCATTGACTTGTAGTAATTGTGTGTAGGACAATAGATGCTTGATTCTTCCTTGATAGGAACAGCATTCTGTTACAAAGATATCTCACAGTCACAGACACCTTGAGGAGATAGATGCACAATGTCCCTGGCTGGCTTTAATAATACTTTCTATATTACATCCGGGGAGCCTTGAAGTGAAAGAATATGGAGAGTGGTGAGAACTAAGGGTGATTCCGGTAAGTTGATGGTGCAAGAGGTTCTATTAAGGGAAGAGATGTATCTTACTCTATAATGGGCAAGGAGTTGCCCTTGAGAAGTGAGTAACAGTGCCAGTGAGGATTACGAAGTCAAGAAAAGTATAGTCAAGGCTCGTGAGGTTAGAAAGGAAGCTAGCGCAGGAAAAAGCAGCGAACCATTATGTTGGGCGCACGAACAAAAGAAGAGAGTGTGGAGGCTCTATATCTGGCACTAGCAAATATGAGAGTTGCTACTACAGAAGCAAGGGGAAGCATTTTATGACTGCATAAGCGATAGGTGGTGTTAGGGAGGTCGAGACAACTATTTTTACTAAAGAATATCAAAACACACCAAAGAGTGATCTGACAGTGATAATTGGAAAACAGGATAAGATGGCGCTAGAAATTTGGAAAATAAACAGGTTTAGGTGGTTGTCTCGTGCCACAGTCACTGGTTAGTCAGAGGGCAGGGCACATGCCATGCACTGTAAGGTTTCTGGGCATTGAATAAATGTCTTCCGTTTACACTAATGTCCAGTTCTGATTTGGGGGCTGCAAAGGAGGGAACAGACAGAAGCAAGAACCTGAAGCAAAGGGCTTCCTATGAAGGCCAGTCTCAAAAAGCCATGGTACCTCAACCAACACAAGCAAAAAATAAATTAATTGGATGACTCACCCTGAGAGACAAAGCACATGGAGGAGATTTCTTAAACAATCATAAGTCTCTGAGATACTAAACATTAAGTCAAAGGCCATGGTAAATAAAGGCAGCAGTAATCAGGCACCTTCAATTCTTCTTCTCTATGGGGGGGGGACTGAACTTTGTCAATGCATAAAATTACTATGGTTGATATAAAATCATACTGAGAACAAAATGAATTGAAAAGCCAGTACTACACTTGGCTTCCGGGTAGTAGGAAAGAAGGAGCAAATAGCAAGCAGGAAGGTAAAACAGCTGCCAAGATTCTAGGCAGTGACCCAGCTGGTCACTCTCTGCAGATGTTACTGCTTGTGTGGTCCCAGAAGTACGATTTTTTTCTTTTCTATGTTCGCTTTTACATTTCTTCAATTTTCACTAACTGTGCATATTGTCCATTTCAAATTTTCTCTTTTTATATCTCAAGTGTTTGCTTGGTGGGATATGCGGTACTCTGCAGGCAAGACATCTTATCATAATCTGCATGAGCTTCAGACATTAAAGACAATATAATTAAGATTCGCATGACACACTCGAAAAGCACTCAACGACTTGGATCTGCTTGATTCAATATCTTTATCAACCTATCCTTGTTCAGACTATAGTATAGACTGGTAACCATGACCTTTTTTTGTTTTCTCACTACATTTGGCTACACTACACGTATATTGTAGTTGGAGGTTCATTGACTTGTCAAGCTTACGACAGATGTCTAGATATCTACCGTCAGGAAAGGGATGCTAGGCATGTCTGGATGAGATTATCATGATTGCTTTAATTAAGGCAAGAAGGCCCACTCACTGTGGGTAGCATCATTCCCTGGTTGGGGTCCTGGACTATGCTGAGTAGAGAAAGTAGCCAATCAGCAACTTCCTGATTAGATTGTGTATGGGATACGACCAGCTGTCTCAGGCTCCTGCGCTGCCTCGACTTGCCTGTGAGGACGGACCGTGCCTTGAACTTGTTGAGCCAAAATTAATGCTTTCTCTTTTAAGTTGCTTTTGTCAGGATATTTTACTACAGTAACAAGAAAAGAAACTAGGACTGTTATATTTACATTATACATGCAATATATGTTAATTTTAAAAAATATGTCATATAATATTAGCAACTGCCATCTACTTCTTAAAAAAAACAGAAGTCCTAACTAATAGTAGTCTATAAGAGTCCTTCAGTCACAGTGACAGGGCACACAATGTTCTTCATCCAAATGAGTGAAATTATTGGGTCTTTGTAGCTAAACTATATACTAGTGGATTCTGAATGACTGGATTTAATGCACTTTGACCACTTAACACTTAGACAATCCTGTGAGCTACAAGAACTGTATTGCTATAAAGACAAAAAAGTCATCTATTACTAATTAATTATTTCTTTTTTTTTTTGTTTTTTGGTCTTTTCAACGACGGGTTCTCCCTGTATGTCCCCAGCTGTCCTGAGACTACACTACTCTGTAGACCAGGCCTGGCTTGAACTCACAAAGATCCACCTGCCTCTGCCTCCCACATTGCTAGGATTAGGTACATATTTTTACATATGGCTGAAATAAGTATCTTTACATATTAGTATGCATACTTTCATAACTTATCAGGGAAAATATTCTCTTTGTATATATCACATATTATTGAACCTAATTCTTATTGTTTATTTGGACATATCAGACAACATAAAATTTTCAAAATATTTTTATTTATTTATTTATTTATTTATTTATTTATTTATTTTTATTTTTGTCTTTTTGAGACAGGGTCTCCCTGTAGCCCGAGCTGCCTGGAACTCACTCTGTAGACAGGCTGGCCTTGAACTCACAAAGATCCACCTGCCTCTGCCTCCCAAGTGCTAGGATTAGGTACATATTTTTACATATGGCTGAAATAAGTATCTTTACATATTAGTATGCATACTTTTATAACTTATCAGGGAAAATATTCCTCTTTGTATATATCACCATTACTTGAACCAATTTCTTATTGTTTGGACATATCTAGACAACATAAAATTTTCAAAATTTTTATTTATTATTTATTATTTATTTATTTATTTATTTATTTTGTCTTTTTGAGACAGGGTCTCCCTGTAGCCCGAGCTGTCCTGGAACTCACCTCTGTAGACACAAGCTGGCCTTGAACTCACAAAGATCCGCCTGACTCTGCCTCCCAGGTGCTAGGATTAAAGGCCGTGTGCCCACGACGTCCGCTATTTATTATTTTTTATGTCTAGATGTACTGTCTGACCATGTAGGTTGGCGCACCCATGTCGTGCAATGCCACGGAGGTCAGAAGAGCGGCATCGGATTCCCCTGGAAACTGGAGTTAAAGATGGTTCTTATGCACATGTGGGTCTAGGAATTAAACCCAGGTCCTCTGCAAGAGCAGTCGGTGTTCATTAACCCTGAGTCATCTCTTCCAGCCCCAACAACATAAAATTTTTATTATAGAAAGATTAATTCACCAGGTATGAGGATGCTTGCCATAATCACAGGACTTTTGAGACTTAAGTAGGAGGATCTCAAATTTTAGCCTGCTTGGGCTGTACAATGAGACTTTTGCTTCACACACAAAAAAAGCTCAAGATTTTGACAAATATATTTAATCTGTTTTTTTTGTCTCCATGTAAAAGATTGCGAAATAATACAAATTATGACTTACCTAATGGATTATTTTTAATGTTGGATTTAATTTATGTAAATCGTTCACAGGTTAAACACACAATAGTTAAGTATTATTTATTATTCATTCATGCTAGTATTAGTCATATTAATCTCATAGTTGAGATGTTTCCAAATATGATATGAAACTTTAGCAACCATTTCTTATTCTCTTTTCTTCTTTATATGAACTATATTGCTATTCTATACAGCATTTATTTTATATTTTTATAATCTTTTTTTTTAACTTAAAAACTGAAAGTGCATGCTTTTAAACTGTTTTTTTATTTATTTTTTTTTTTTTTTGTCTTCCCTCTTTTTTTTTTTAAATTTTTTAATTTTTTTTTTTATTTTTAAGGGATTCTACAATACAATGACACAGTTGTTTGCAGATAACAATGATGTTACTCAGTATGTCATACAATTAAGTAATTGGTGCATTTTGCAAGTATCTATGTCCAAATTTTGGACATGTTGACAACCAGCCCCTTTATGACATGACCTCTCATGGCACATTCTCTTATTTTATATCTCAAAGTATACACTGAAGTTGTTTTATTTTTCAAGGAAATAGATAGGTATTATATGTTTTCTGTTTGGCCATATCTGAGTATTCCTTCTTGATTCCTTTGCACATAAAGTGACAATGGATTCAATATTTCAGTATGTTATTCTTATTAGTGGAGATTGAACCTAGGATCTCATGTATGCCGATCAAGTTCTTTGCCATTGAGCTACCACTCCTAGTAGAATGAAATTATTACTTTTCATAGATTTATTTTATTTTTACTTATGTACACATGTGTGTCTATGTGAGTAACTGTGTATCTGCCAGGTATCTGCAGTTGCCCATAGAGGCCAGAAGAGGGCATCAGAATCCCTGTAGCTACAGTTATAGCTGGTTACGAGCTGCCTGATATGGGTGCTGGGAACTGTCTCAAGTGGTCTACAAGAACAGCAGGCACTCTTAACAGCTGAGCCATCTCTCTAGTCCCATAGTATGCAGTTCTTGACTTGCAATTGTCTTTTTTTCCAAACCCTGCATATTACACTGATACTATTTTTTTTATATTTTGTGACACATACTGAGGTTAAATTTTATACGTAAACTATCTTCTTTGAATCTTATATGGTTTTATTGTATATTTTGGCCAAAATCATTTAGGTGAAAGTATTTTCCATTGACATTACCACTATGTGGTGATCCCAGATAATGTGTGCCTTGTTGAAGAATGTTTTCTTCTATGATTATTTTGGTACATATTGGCTTTCTGTCAGTCCCCTTCCACATGATGCATTGTGGTGAACAGTCTGCATTATTATCTACTATTCTATGCCTTAAAAAACTATCTTTGTGACCTTCTGATTTGTTATTCTTGGCCTTCTGCTTTCCAGTTTTGACTGGCCAATAAGACACCTGCATGAGACTGGAGAACAAGAAAAGTTAATTCCCTCCCTTGGAAAAGGCATGGCAGTTCCTGGCATTTTGCATCTACAGCACAGTTTTTATTGTGTTCTCGTTCTCCGGGTTTCAACAGTGTTGTGTCCTTGCCTTTTGGGTATGAAGGGTCAACTCCTTTCCTCCACTGCCGCTTCCATGCGTTCCACTCCCCATCTTACCCTTACTTGTCCCCATTTTACTGTGTGTAGTCATTTAATTTCAACCTCTGATTACTTTACTTCCTGTCAGAACATCTATTCATTTCCTGATATAATAGTTTTCTTGTCTTATTTTCTTCATATCTATATTTCCTCTTCATTCTATAAAAGTTTGTCAGCTTTTATCTATGGATAATGGCTCTTCAATGTCTTCAACTTAGGTATTAATTTTAGTACTACGATTTTTAGTATCTGTGCATTGCTTGCTTCTCCAGTTTCTTTCCCTTCAAGTCTTGTTTAGCTCAACGTGTCCAATTTTCAAAACTGTCAGTTCTTGCTTTCTAAAAGACATTATTCTGGGGCTGGAGAGATGGCCTAGTGGTTAAGAGCGCTGACTGCTCTTGCAGAGGACCCGGGTTCAATCCCCAGCACCCACATGGTGGCTGAGAACCATCTTTAACTCCAGTTCCAGGGGAATCTGACACCCTCTTCTGACCTCCTCGGCATTGCATGACATGAGTGCACAGACCTGCATGCAGACAGTACATTCATACACATAAAGAATAAATAAAAAATTAAAAAAAATAAATAAAAGACATTATTCCTTGCTTTGTGTTAGCTTTCCAGATGCTTATTGAAATTTCTCTCTTCAGTCTACAGATGATTAATTCCAAGGCAATATCAACCATCTTGCTGCCATTCTTTCAATTCCTTTAAAGAGAAGGGCTCACTCTGTAGTCCAGGCTGGCCAGGAACTCACTATATAGTCTACATGTAGTCCAGGCTGGTAGCAATTCTTCTGTCTCCATCTTCTGAATGTTGCCATCTTTTTTGTTCAATCTCTCCCCCTCCCCACATGCTCCTGTTTAATCTCTGTATTTCTCCTGGACTGAAGTTTAGAATTTCCACTGTAACCAACTTGTCCCTCCCCACACTTTTGTCTCGCTTATTTTCTGGTGTGTATTGTGTATTAGTCATGTTCTCCAGAGGAGCAGAACTGATAGAATAAGCATATATATTAAAAGGGGATTTACTAAATTGGCTTACAGGAGAGGGTCCAGGTAGGCCAACAATGGCTGCAGTATACTAAAGAGGCTGAGAATCTTGTAGCTGCTCGGTCCACGAAGCTGGATGTCTCAGCAGTCCTAACCCAGCACTGAAGGCCTGAAGGATTCCTAGAGACTGTATGGTTTTCAGTTAGAAGCAGGAAGGAGCTGCTGGTTCTAATGACAGCGAAGGAATGCTGTAGCGACAGGATGCATGGCAGCAAGAGTGAAGGCAAGCAGGAAGACAGCAAAGCCTTCTTTCTTCCATGTTCTTGCATCTGAGTTGTCACCACAAGATCCACATTTAGGTGGGTCTTCCTGCTTCAAGTAATCTGATCAACAAAGTGGCTCACAGGAATGCTCAGAAGCTTGTTTTAGTTGATTCCAGGTCCAGTCAAGTTGACAACCAAGATTATCTGTTACACAAGGAAATATACTGACAGTGAACATGATCCATTGCATAAAACACCCAGGGACCCAGGGACCGGCACCAGTGAGTGCTCAGCTCTTCACTGTTACAGGTTCTAGGCATTGTAGTAACAGAACCATATTAGGAGAGATATGGAATATGTCTGTACTGTCTCCAGGGGAGCCCTTTTTCAAGAATCTGTGATATACCAAGAAAACTGTGATATACCAAGAATTATTATGTTATGGGCTAGGACTTCAGGTGTTATTTCAGTAGTAACGAGACTATATCCTAAGAAACCCAAAGTAACTTGAAAATATCCTAGTTCAAAAATGCATTTAATACAACGTGATCCATCAAAGCTTAAGTGTGCTCAAAACATTTTATTCACCTGTACTTGGGCAAAAATCAACTAACAAAAAGCCCATTCTATAACAACACTGAATATTTGTGTAACTTACTGAAGGAAGGCTGTACTGAAGGCGAGAGCAAAAGGCCTCCCGCCATGTCGTATGCCACCGGCGAGATCGCAGTCAGAAGTCCAGCCATTAAGCCAGGAACCACTTGCATAGGCAGTCTTAATTTAAATGGCAAGGTCAGCCCTGTGTGGTGGTGCACATCTTTAATCCCAGCTCTCAGGAGGCAGAGGCAGAGGCAGGCAGATCTCTGTGAGTTCAAGGCCAGTCTGATCTACATAATTCCAGGAAAGCTGGGACTACAAGGAGACCTTGTCTCAAAAAGACCCCCCCAAAACAAACAAACAAATAAATAAATGGCAAGATCTCCATTTATCAATTGTGTGTCAATCAACTCTCTGTGCTTCCGTTTTCCTCAAAGGAAAAAAGGGCAAAAATAATAGTAATTTATTTTCTTTGTTTGTTGTGTACATCAAATGATTAATGAAAATAAACTTCTTAAAAACTGTGCTGGGCATAGAGTAAACACTACAGAAATGCCATTATTACTCTGAGTTTCAGGCTGGGAAGTTTTTTTTTTCTCAATCTGAATTCTATATAATTAAGCTCAATTATCTAAGACCTTAGTGGTGAGTCTTTCCTGAATTATAGTTTTTGCTGTTAAGTATTCTGTTTTGTCTTTGTCATCCATGTGCTTTAGGGAAAGGTTTGAGAAGTTTAACAATGATCTTCAGACCTTCTTGGAATAAGCTAGCCCTACCAGTAATCTCTGTGTCTGAGCTGTATCTTCTAAATATTCTGCAGAACATTTCACTTAAATGGGTTTTGAGTAATTCACTAGCCTTTATTTGAAGGAAAGAAAACTTTAGTACATGAAACCTAATGTGACAGTTTACAAGTCTGGAGGCATTTCATTCTGTAAAATCATGAAGCAACAAATAGGCAGTTTTAAAGAAACAAAACAAAACTGATTTTAACGCCATATGTGTGGGTTTTCCACACCAAGAAATGCTCCAATGCTCTCTGGACACCAACTGATATCCTACAATTTAACTCAATTCTAATAGTAACTACTCATAGTAAGTATAGGCCCCACAAATGAAGGGCTCTGTTCTACAAAAATGCTCCCACTTTATACACCAATTGCAGATCTCAAGTGGTGACTATTCTGAACAACTGGCAGTGTCTACCTCCCCTACATCAGTTATTTGTTACAATGACTAACAACTCAGAAAAAATGTGCTACCTCCTATTACCAGTTTATTACAAAAGATGCAACTCAGCAGCAACCAAATAGATGCATTGAGACAAGCTGTAGGGTGGGGTCCCACAAGCTTCTCCGCCCTCCCTGCTGTCCCAGCCTCTTAGCCTCTTGATTTGTTCACTGACCCAGAACTCACCCAAGTGAGTTGTCAGAGTTTTTGAGGACTTCATTACACAGGACACATTCAACCATTGGCTGATGGTGACTAGGTCAATCTTCAGACTCTCCGCCTCTCCTCAGAAGGTCGAGAAGTAGAGCTGAAAGTGGCTCCTCTAATAACCACTTCCCACTCCTAGTTTCCTCATTAGCATAAACTGCAATATGATGGAAGGGTGGTTTTTATGAAGCTCACCCCTATCGCACCCAAAAGATTCCTTTTTTTAATAAACAATTTTATTACTTATTATTTTATGTGTATGAGTGTACTGTCTGCATGTAGGTTGGTGCACCTGTGTCATGCAGTGCTGAGGAGGTCAGAAGAGGGCGTTGGATTCCCCTGGAACTGGAGTTAAAGATGGTTCTTAGCCACCATGTGGGTGCTGGGAATCGAACCCTGGTCCTCTACAAGAGCAGTTGGTGCTCTTAACTGCTAGGCCATCTCTCCAGCCCTGAAAGATTCTTTTTTTAAGATTTTTTTTTTGTCTTTTTGAGACAGGGTCTCCCTGTAACCCCAGCTGTCCTAGAACTCACTATGTAGACCAGGCTGGCCTGCCTTGAACTCACAGAGATTTGCCTGTCTCTGCCTCCTGAATGGTGGAATTAAAGGCATGCACCACCACACCTGGCACTACTTTTTTTTTTTTTTTGAGGGCAGCACATGTCAAGCAAAAGCACGAGCACCCAATCAGCATGCTTATGAACCAAAAAAGGATCGACTTTTTTTTCTTGTATTTGTGTGTGCACATCCTCATCTGTGTGTGTGTGTGTGTGTGTGTGTGTGTGTGTGTGTGTGTGTGTGTATGCCAGTGAAAATCAGAGGGACGCAAAAAACTCCACCGGAAAACTGCTAGAAACAATTAAGAGCTTCAGTAAAGTGGCAGGATACAAAATTAACCTAGAAAAATCAGTAGCCTTTCTTTACACCAACAACAAGCAATTGAAGAAGGAATTCAAGGAGACCTATCCACTCACAATAACCTCAAAAGCAATAAAATACATAGGAACAAACCTAACCAAAGACACCAAAGATCTCTACAACAAAAATTTTAAACTCCTGAAGAAGGAAATTGAAGAAGACATCAGAAGATGGAAAAATCTCCCATGCTTATGGATTGGGAAAATTAATATAGTAAAAATGTCCATTCCACCCAAACTCTTGTATAGATTTAATGCAATTCCAATTAAAATCCCCAAGAGTTTCTTCACAGGCTTGGTGAAAAAAGTCCTTAATTTCATTTGGAAAAAGAAAAGACCCCGAACAGCCAAAACAACCCTGAGTGAAAAGAACAATACAGGGGGGATCTCTATACCAGACTTCAAATTATACTACAGGGCTATAGTCATAAAAACAGCTTGGTACTGGCACAAAAACAGATCTGTTGACCAATGGAACAAAACTGAAGATCCAAACTTGAGCACATACAATTTCAGCCACCTCATATTTGACAAGGGAGCCAAGAAGACACAATGGAGGAAAGACAGCATCTTCAGCAAGTGGTGTTTGCAAAACTGGATCACCACTTGTAGAAGAATGAAATTAAACCCCTTGCTCTCACCCTGTACAAAAGTCAACTCCAGATGGATTAAAGACCTCAACGTGAAACCCCAAACTCTGAAGGCGATAGAAGAAAAAGTTGGTAGCAGCCTACAAGACATAGGCATAGGAAAAGACTTCCTAAATCAGACAGGAGCTGAGCAAGAATTAAGATTGACAATTGACAAATAGGACCTCATTAAACTCAAAAGCTTCTGTACATCAAAAGATCAATCAAGGAAGTGAAGAGAAAACCCACAAAGTGGGAGGAAACCTTCACCATGGATACGTCTGACAAAGCATTGATGTCCAGAATATATAAACTACTCAAAAAACAAAGAAGAAAGAAAACAAATGACCCACTCAAAAGATGAAGCAAAGAGCTGAACAGAGACTTCACAAGTGAGGAATTAGAGATGGCTTAGAAACACCTTAAAAAGTGCTCAACATCACTGATAATTAAGGAAATGCAAATTAAAACCACTTTAAAATATCATCTTACTCCAATAAGACTGGCTAGGATCAAGAAAACAAATGATACCAAGTGCTGGAGAGGTAGGTTATGGGGAAAGAGGAACACTCATCCACTGCTGGTGGGAATGTAAACTTGTACAACCACTATGGAAAGCAGTGTGGAGAACCCTTAGAAGACTTGGAATCAACTTACCACCTGACCCTGCCATACCACTCCTGGGTATGTACCCACAAGACTCATCTTACTGCAGAGATACAAGTACAGCCATGTTTATTGCAGCTCTCTTCACAATAGCAAGGAGCTGGAACCAACCCAAGTGCCCCTCAACTGACGAGTGGATAGAGAAAATGTGGTACATCTACACAATGGAGTTCTATGCAGCAGTAAAGAAAGATGACATCATGAACTTTGCAGGTAAATGGTTGGAGCTAGAAGATATCATGCTGAGTGAAGTAACACAGTCCCAGAAAACAAACGACGATTGGTATCCCTCATCTGTGGATGCTAGCACCAATTACCTAGTTGTATGGCAAACTGAGCAGCATCAATGTGATATGAAAACAACTGTGCTCTCATATTGTGGAATCCCTTAAAAAATAAAGGAAAAAAAAAAAGAAAAGAAAATCAGAGTAATTTGCAGGAATTTTTTTTCCTTCCATCTTGTTTATCATAGGGATGGAACTCAAATTTCAAGCTTGGCTGCAATCACCTGTATCTGCTGAGCCCTTTCACTGCTCCCACTCAAGAGATTCTATGGCTTTTAGAAGTTAGTCTCTGTGCAATAAAAAAGGGACAGGAAGGAAATGTACATTTCTTATTCTTTCACATGTGGATTTAATACTCTGTTCTTGCAGAAAGGAACATATCAGCTTGTGCTGTGGCAAACCATCTCTAGAAAGCCTGGAAGCAAGTTTCAAGTCCTACCAGCCTGCTTCCTTCAGCTTAAAACTGCTCAAGTAAGTGCCAGGATTTGGGGGGAAATTATGAAAGCAAAGATTATACTTGCCTTGGCAACACTAGTACAACCAAAAACCTCTTTTCTGTTTTTAATCTCCTTCGTTTTGCACACACTTCCATAAAGCAGCTGAAAGAAAAGGAATACTGCTGAAAAAAATGGCCCCTAAATACAGCCATTGATATTATATGTACTTTTTGTTTAAGAGAGAATTTTAACTTGTATTTGTTATTATTATTATTATTATTGTTATTTGGTCTTTTTGAGACAGGGTCTCCCTGTAACCCCAGCTATCCTGAACCCACTATGTAGACCAGGCTGGCCTTGAACTCACAGAGATCCTCCTGCCTTTGTCCCAGAGTGCTGGGATTAAAGGTATGCACCATCATGCCCCACAACTTTTATTTATTATTTTAATTTTATGTGTATAAATGTCATGCCTGTGTATATGTAAATGCACCTGTGTCATACAGTGTCTGTGGAGGTCAGAAGAGGACGTTGGATCCCTTGGAACTGAAGTTAGGACTGTTGTTAGCTGCTATGTGGGTGCTGGGATTTGAACCTGGGTCTTCAGCCAGAACTGCCAGTGCTCTTAACCTGAGGCATCTCTCCAGCCCAATATTATATGTACTTTTGATGCATACTTGTTTTCAGAGTTTCTAACATTACCTTTGCTCATCTGAAGTTCAAATACAAGTTTTAACTACATAATGAAAATTAGTTTGGAGGAGTATTAAAATGAGTTAGTTTCATAATTTATAAATCATTTACAAATTATAAATTTATAATTTATAAATGATTTATAAATAATTTATATGTACATAACCAAGTTATTATGTACATTAATGTTTGTTTTTTGAATTAAACTTGTAAGTTTCATGCCCTTAAATCACCTGAAATTGCTAAAAATTATTATAAAATTGTTCTAGGTACCAATAATTAGTCTTTAAGTCTAAACTAATGACTTGGACTATTATGGTTGTATTTGACAGAATGTCAACAACTTGAACAAGTTAGATAATGAACTGAATATGAATTATGGAGATTAAAAAATTAATAGGGAAATAATTTCTATAGTAGTATGAGTTAAGACATGCAGTAATGATTTGAACTCTCTTCAGAACAGACTTAGTATACTATCACCACTAATTAATACTGATAGCAATTTAGGAAGCAACAGCATTCATGCTACACCTGACAGACCTACCCAACATGAATTGGAACCAAGGTTTGACTGTTGTCTAATTTTTATAATTTAACAGGAAAGGCCAAATTGAGAATTTGGGGGTAAGAGTTAAGATAGGAAGTTCTCCCTGTAGCCCCAGCTGGCCTGAAACTCTTTAAGTAGACCAGGTTGATCTAGATCTGCTTGCCTCTCTTTCCCAAGTTCTGGGATCGAAGGCATGCACCACCATGCACAACCCAAGAAATGTTTTACTAAATCAGGAAATGTATAAATTTCTGCTTCATGTGACTGTGTAACAGAAGCTTAGTGGCAGTTCCAAAATGTTTTTAATGATATGTTTCTTAAATTTCTGCAAAGAGCCGTTAGGATATAGGCCTGTGGTGGTTTGAATGAGAGTGTCCCCATAGGCTTTAAGTATTCAGATATTTTGTCCCCAGTTGGTGGCACTGTTCTGGAAGGTCTTAGAAGGTGTGGTCATGCTAGAGGAAGTATGTCATTGGGTTGGGCTTAGTGCGTTTAACAAGCCTTGCAGTCTCCAGTCTCTGTCTCTTGACTTCCTGTGCTCATTGGGAGATGTGAACTTCAGCTTTCTGCTCCAGTCCTGGCTACCATGCCTCCTCCCACAATGGACTCCAATTCCCTGGAACCGTCAATGGTAAACTTAAATACACTCTTCCTTTTATAAGTTCCCTTCGTCATGGTGGTTTTATGGCAGCAACAGAAAAGTGACTAATACAGGGCCTCTCTGAGTGTATTTTCCCTCATGTGAAAAATACAAATATTATTCTAAAATTGAAGAAGAAAGAAGACCACACATGTGAATGAAAGCAACTTCAGAGATAAAAATAACACTAATTGTATATGGAAGATTCTTTCTGGTAATGTGTGCTTTGAAGAGAACAAAGGCAGGCAAAGCAAGGAACTTCTGTATGTGAGAGGCTGCAAGGATGATCATGTTTTCAGCAAAGAGACATGCATGGACTTTGCCAGCAGTTCCAATCAGTGGAAGAGCAGGTTCTTTGTTCTGGAGGTCACCCATACAGGAAACAATTGTGTTTCTGAAGATGAAAGCCTGTCAGAGGTCCTGGGAACCAGCCAAAACCCACTAACATCTCTGACAGGAAGTGATGGATGATTTTTAAAAATGTAGAGATGTAATCTCCTAGTTAACTAATCTTCTAAAGAGAAAATTTTAAATATACATAAATATATAAAACCTTGAGCATTCTAACTTCTTAAGAATGAGAATTTTTTTTATGGTATTCATTATCTACCTACCAAAAAGCAGTAGGAGAGCCTCAAAAATACAATTGTCTTTAAAGTGATATTTTAAAATGTTGTGACAACTTTAGTGCAAGCCTAGAATTGTCTAGAGCACTGTGTGTAGAAGGAAGAGACCCATATATTAATGTATACTACTTTCATATAGTTTATTAAATGTGGCACATAACTGTGTAAAAACTGTATTCCCACACTTCTATGTCACAGTGTTTAAAACATCCATGTCTTTGTAAATTTCATTTGAAAGAAATTCTGACTTTCTATGCCATAATTTGAAAACTGTCATTTCTTTTTAGAATGTTTTATTTGGGGGGTATATTTTATTGACAATTGCCATCACCAGTCTTGGAGGATTTCATTTTGATGTCTTCTCCTAACCATCTGAATGTTTCCATTTATTTAATGTTTCTTTTTTTGTTCTTTTTGTATATTTTTATTGAGTTTTTATATATTTCATTAAAAAATCTTAATCTTCTAGGTGTGGTGGAACATGCCTTTAATCCCAGCACTTGGGAGGCAGAGGTAACTGGATCTCTGTGAGTTCAAGTCCAACCTGGTCTACAGAGCAAGTTCCAGGTCAGCTACAGGGAGACCCTGTCTCAAAAACACCAAAAAAAATATCTTAATTATCTTTCTACCTCCTCCTGTTTGCACCTCTGCGTATCCCCCCACCAGATTTCATGCATTTATATCATATATGTTAAGGCTAATTGAGTCAAGTTATCAGTGCAAGTTCACCCACTGGAGTACAGTCAGCCTATCTAGCATCTCTCCCTTTTTTAAAAAAATTAAATTTATTTTGGCTGACATATACAAATATAAATTTGTACATATTACGAGGGTAGCCAAATGTTTCATGCATGTATGCATTGTTAAATCTTAAATCTGCTGAACATGTCTATGTCATTAAACATGTATAATTTCCTCATGGTTAAAACTCCCACAGTTCTTTCTTTGAGGTTTTTGAAATGAATACAATATTACATCTATATTTATCCTACTATAAAATCATACACCAAACCTTCAAGCTCTATATAACTTCACTTTGGTATTTGTTGATCAGTTTTGCCCACACATCCTTTCTATCCCAGCCTCTGATGTTTATGATTCTATTCTTGCCTTTTGAAAAAATTTTTTTTTAATTTATTATTTTTTATGTGTATGAGTGTACTGTCTGCATGTAGGTTGGTGCACCCATGTCATGCAATGCCTCGGAGGTCAGAAGAGGGTGTTGGATTCCCCTGAAACTGGAGTTAAAGATGGTTCTTAGCCACAATGTGGGTGCTGGGAATCGAACCAGGGTCCTCTGCAAGAGCAGTCTGTGCTCTCAACTGCTGAGTCATCTCTCCAGTCCCCTTTTTTATTTTTTGTACTCCAAACATATATCAATTTTACAAAGTCTGAAAATAAACTATAGGTTAATTCCAAAACACATTTAGGGATTCACAGTTTAACCATGAACTTGCATGCAGGTAAAAAGAAATATAACTTTACATTCTTATGTTTTAATGTACTTTTTAAAAAAGAGATTTATTCTTTCTCATAAATCTTAGAACTGAAGAAAGTTGAGACATATTCTTCAAGCTATATCGATAGTGATATCAGTCAATGTGGTATCATCTTTACTGATCAATTACCCACTTTGACTTACATGTAAGGATTTGATGCTAGGATCCACAAATGAGGGATACCATACATCATTTGTTTTTCTGAGACTGTTACTTCACTTAGCATAACAGCTTCTGATTCCATCCATTTACCTGCAAATTTTATGATGTTGTCTTTCTTTACTGCTGCATAGAACTCCATTAGGTAAATGTTCCACATTTTCATTATCCACTCGTCAGTTGAGGGACACTTAGGTTGCTTCCAGCTCTTCACTATTGTGAAAAGAGCAACAGTAAACATGGTTGTCCATGTATCTCTGCTACAGGATGAGTCCTTTGGGTATAAATCCAAGAGTGGTATGATTGGGTCTAACTGTAGGTTCATTTTTAGTCTTTTAGAGTTCTCCACACTGCTTTCCATAGGGGCTGCATGAGTTTGCTTTTCTGGTTGCATGGGCTACCACTGGAAAAATGGCATTTCTAAAATTTAGTCTCAGTAATTAAAAACACAAATGAATTTATCTTTATGATCTCATTTTTTATCCTAATTTTTCATATATTCCTAATATACCAAGCCCCCTCTGTAGCTACTGTGGTGCTAAACACCTCTTCTAATGTAGATCCTGCTTTCTTCTTCTTGAAAATGATCTGATCTTTATTTTTTATTCTGGTAATATATATATATATATATATATCATAAAATTTATGATTTTAGTGATCTTCAAAGCCACAATTCAGTGGTTCACAATGTTGTAGAGTTGTGATTTTTACCCACTAGAACTTTTACATCATCCCAAACAGAAACTCTGGACAGAGACATTCCAAGCCTCCAGCCACTGGAAACCTCAGGTCTATTTTCTATGAATTTTAATCTTTTAGATACTTCATATAACTAGAATCATAAGATATGTTTTGTTTTTATATCTTTTTTGTTTGTTTGTTTGTTTGTTTCGAGACAGGGTCTCCCTGTAGCCCCAGCTGTCCTGGAATTCACTCTGTAGACCAGGCTGGCCTTGAACTCACAAATATCTGCCTGCCTCTGCCTCCCAAGTGCTAGGATTAAAGGCGTGCGCCAACACACCAGCTGTTTGTATATCTTACACTGTCAATTAACACAGTTAGTCTGACTATAACTTCCAGTATTGTGTTGAATAGAAATAGCAGAAATGGAGATCTTTGTCGGTTTTTTTTTGTTGTTGTTTGTTTGTTTGTTTTTTCCTTTTAGGGAAAACTTCAATCTTTCATTACTGAGTAGTGTGTCAGTTATGACAGTCCCAGGCTTGGCTCACTTTAAGCTCTACTAGGGGGATACAGAAATCAGTTAATCAGTTTGACCCACATCAAATACAAGGCAGGGTGGTGTGTGCACGTGCACCATTTTGTGCCTGTTTCAACACATGGTAAGTAAATCACTTTATACACTAATGTGCTAAATAATTTGTGGGACAAAATCTCTACCGTAATTGTTAAAAAACATTAGCATTAAATATGATTCAAGGTACCTTTTAAAGTTCTCTGATTTAGAGCCGAGCGTGGTGGCTCATGCCTTTAATCCTAGCACTTGGGAGGCAGAGGCAGGTGGATCTCTATGAGTTCAAGGCCCGCCTGGTCTACATAGTGAGCTCCAAGCCAGCTGGGACTAAAGGGAGACCCAGACTCAAAAAAAGACAAAAAATAAATAAATAAATAAGAAATAAAAATAAAGTTCTCTGATTTAATGATCTGAGCTAATGCCAATAGCTTTAAGCTATTTTTCTCACTAGAAAAAAATAAGATGGTTTATTAGCCATCTTAGCCCCACAAAGATTTAAATGAGATTTTTTAAAAATCTGAGTTTTTCAGTCTGTATCTACTGGATTCTTAGACAATCAACCTAAGAAGGGTTGATAAGAATGCATTGTCCAGCCAGACGTGGTGGTGGATGCCTTTAATCCTAGCACTTGGGAGGCAGAGGCAGAGGCAGGCATATCTTTGTGATTTCAAGGCCAGCCTGCTCTACAGAATGAGTTCCAGGACAGCTGGGGCTACAGGAAGACCCCATCTCAAAAAGACCAAAAAAAAAAGAAAGAATGCATTGTCCTTTGAGAGCAACAGAAGAATTTTTCTAGTCAAGGTATGGAAACCACAGGAGGCCAGGCCTGGAGCTAAACATGTGCCATCTGCTGTCTCTTAATCCATTCCTATCCTTTCACTCAACTATTAATTTTTTCTCCTAAATTTTACTGAGCATAGATCCCAAGCACCAAGCTAGGTACCAGAAAAACAAGTTTGTCAATGAACCACAAATGTAAATAGAAGCTGGAAATGCTTGGGAAGGACGCAGTGCGCTATGAGAGTAACTGATAAAGTGACACTACCACATGGTTAGGAAGAGCTATCCAGGATGCTGCCAAGTAGACCGGAAGCTAAATGAAGTTAAGATGCTTGTAGTCTTGCAATGTGTTATCATATCCACCCCAGAGAAGAGGAAATGCAGTCTCAGACACATCTAGCACATCTAGCAATGGGAAAAGCAAAAGAGCCAGGCTTTGACCCTATGTCTCTGTGATTCTTGTTTTTAAGATTCAAAAAATTATGTATGCGAAAGTGTGTGAGCCTGAGTGACTGTATGTGCAGTGGTGTGTGTGTGTGTGTGTGTGTGTGTGTGTGTGTGTGTAGCACCAGGCACCTTCTATTACTGTCTGAGTTGTATGTATGCACCTCTCTTCCCAATTAGACTGAGATGTCCTAAAAAATGTAGACTTAACTATAATTATGCAGCACACGGACCCACATAGCTAATGTCACTCTGTGGAAGTTGACTACATAATGAATAGTATAGCCAGTATGTGTTCATTTTTCAAAAGCTTTGTTTTTTTTGTTTTGTTTTGTTTTTAGAGGGAAGTATTCAGAGAATTTTACATCCTAGGACAAAATGTCTGAAAGTGTGAATTAATACTGTTTTTAATTCTTTATTTTTCCTCAATAATAGAAGTACTTATTTTAAAATTTCCCTATGTGACCTAGGCTGACATTAAATTTTTCCTAATCTTTAAAAATATCCTTTGTGATGCATAGCTATGTGAAGTCACCCCTCTTTGATTTCCAAGGAAAATCAAAACCAAGATTATGGTCTATTTTAAAGCAATTGCAGTTCTGCGTGATGGACTTCTGGTTCCATTTATTTTCTTCACATATTTATTTTATTATCTTGTTTTGTACCTATCTTATAAATTATCTCCAATATTTATTGGCATATAGCAGTATATAAATGAATAAATAACATCTTAGAAGACCTCATAGGATAATTTAGATTTATTTTTAGAGCTAAAATTCCATAAATCTGATTCCTTTATGATTCTAATTTCAATTTTATCCTTGTTGTCTAGAAAAAATAAGGGAATCCATTCAAAAGGACACAGAGCAGAAGAGGAGAGCTGGTGAGGATTGGTGGAGCCAGCACAGCAGCATCCATGTCATTGCGACTCAGGAGATGATGACGGCTGATGGTTAGGATCATTGTGAGGATATAACGTGTAAGACCTTTGTCCCAAGAGCAAATGGTTCTGTCATCTGATTCCTGATTCATTGCCAAGTGCCAAAATTTACTGGGTAAATAAAAGTAATGAAAGATAAAATATATGTGTATTATGACTGGAAGATGAGAAAATTGAGATGGCAAAAAGAGGCAGAGTCAGATTGGGCAAGGGTGGGTAAGTAAGAGACAGCATTGCATTCCTTACATGGAAAACAGTGCTTTCCTCTTAATTTCCTAAGAGAAGACTTCAGTCTACATAACTTAGGTCTCCAACAGGTGCCTGTGGGCTGGAGAGATGGCTCCACAGTTAAGAACACTGTCTGTTCTTGCAGAGGACCAGGGTTCAATTCCCAGCACCCACATCCTGGCTGGGAATCCTACACCCTCATCAAACCTCCGTGGGCATTGCACAACATGGTGCACTTACATATATGTAGGTAATGCATGGGTCATGAAGTCTATGATCCTCTGATCACAAAGTAAAATTTATTCAGAGAAGTGTTCTGTTAAACTTGTGTTTCTATATTTCTATATTATTGCATATTTTCCATCATCCAGAAAGTTGGAAATTCACCTACAGAGCTAGCAATGTGGTTGCATGATTTGAGAGCTTGGTAAGTGAGGGGTAGCAAAGGGCAAATTGAAGTTGAGCAGCAAGAAATAGTATCTACCATCGTAACTGCCTACTGCATTAGGCATATACACTATCCCTTTGGGGGTAGTTAGAAGATTATAAGTTATAAGATCTGGGAAGGAGAACTAAAAAGCCATTGTGTATGACATAGTCTCTGCAGAAGGCTTAGATATTGGAAAATCGTTCCCTCATTGCTTGCATGTCAATATTTGAACATATTCTACAGATATGAGTTGAATTACTGACTTTAAATTCTTCACCTTGATTATCTCTATGAATAATACTTGCTAATAAAAAACAGAACTTTATAAACTTAAAAAATAAGTAAATAAAATATAAAAAATGTTAACCTACATCACTGGTATTACATATGCAGCTCCATATTAAGAACTCAAGAATTATTTTCCCGTAAGTCCCCAGGTGGTTTTAAATCTTAAACTGAGAATCATTAATTTTCAAAGGCCACTAGGAGACACATGGCTAGGTCCTAAAGCCAACTGAAACTAAAAACAACACTTAGGAAAAAAACAACAACAACAACAACAAAAAAACCTGACTGAAGGTTAAGATGTTAAGGCAGAGGCTAAATTTTGGTGAGGCCCAGCACAATAGGGCAATTTTATTAATTAATTAGTTAATTTTTGTCCTTTTGAGACAGGGTCTCCCTTTAGTCCCAGCTGGCCTGGAGCTCGCTATGTAGACCAGGCTGGCCTTGAACTCACAGAGATCTGCCTGCCTCTGCCTCCCGAGTGCTGGGATTAAATGTGTGCGTCACCACGCCTGGCAATAGGGCAATTTTAAATAAGGTTGTGCTCTATACAGAGAGGAATTCTCTCAGAACCACCCAAGGCAAGAGAATGTCCTGGTTTGAAAGAGAATTTGAGTTTTGTGCAAATATTTCCTGTGGACTAATTTTTTTTTCACTTTTCAAGAAATTTTATTATTAATTAAAAAAACTTTAAATACACACACTGTGTTGAGCATATTCCCTCTTCCCCCTTCCTCTCCCCCCTCCTCCCTCTCCTCCCCACTCCTCACATTAGTTCCCCCCCCGCCCCCGCGTGGTGGCACCTTTAATCCCAGCACTCTGGAGGTAGAGGTAGGCGGAACTCTTTGAGTTCAAGGCCAGCCTGGTCTATGGACAGCTCCAGGACAGCTGGTCCTAAAAGGGAGACCCTGCCTCAAAAATACAAAAAAAAAAAACAAAAGAAAACAAACAAACAAAAAACACTGAAGGGTTGGCCTGTGGACTAATTTTACTGCCAAGTTTTATACAGAGATATATCTGAAGCAAAAAAAAATTTTTTCCCCCCGCTGGGCATGGTGGCACATGGCTTTAATCCTAGCACTTGGGAGGCAGAGGCAGGCGGATCTTTGTGAGTTCAAGGCCAGCCTGGTCTACAGAGTGAGTTCCAGGTCAGCTGGGGCTACAGGGAGACCCTGTCTCAAAAAGACAAAAAAAAATTTTTTTTTCTCTATCAGTTTTTATATTAAGATGTACGCAAACAATCCTCACCTTATGGAAAACATGGTGAGATTCTTTAACAAGATCATAAAGGATCATTCCTTAAAGGGAGTAAGTCAGTTAACAGTTTCCACCAAATCAAGTTGCTCATAAAAGAAAGATTAAGAAACAGAAGGTAGATAAATCAACTGAGGGGAATCCCTCTGCAATATTCATTTGTCACTCAGTAAGCAAGTGTTCAGTGACGTAGGCTGTCAAGACACCGTCCTTACTCCGAAGGCTTATCAGTTGGCTCCTTGGTTTCTAACTTAGACACAAATAATTTTAGTAATGAGTTAAATCTTCTCTAAGTTTCTTTGTAAAATAACTAATACTTTGCATTTTGCCTGGCTGTTTTAAGTTTTTTTAGCTTCGTCACCATGAGGAGATAGGACTGAAATCTTCACAATTCTTTATTTCCATAGAAAACTATACTAAACAACCTGTGCTACAATGTAGTCCAATGGTTCCTATTAATAATACTCTAAACTACTGGCACTGTTGTATAAAGGTCTGTTCATTTCAATGTATAATTTTCCCTGCTTGAGGCTAATACATATTTGTTCATTGATGCTGCCTAAGGGGAGGAGGTGAGATAGGATTGGGCTGCACTTTCTCCCCTTTAGATTGGACAATGCAGGATGTCTTGTCCTCTTATATGAAATCAGGAACCTGATTAGTTAAGCAAGAGCAGAAAGTTAGAAGTTCCGGCTCACCGAAAGGGAGATTTTGGACAAGAACCCAGAAGTGGACCCCATTTTTGATGACAATGAGAGAATAATTGGAACTCAGCTGAATCTGGTCTGGGGCCTCTTTCCCTTACTATCTGCCTGATTTAGACTATCTCCTATTCTTCATAATCATTATACCCCCGATTCTGGGTTAGGTGTAGCAATAACACCCAGGCTCATTGGTTTTACAGTTCAGTGGTCTTTATTACAGTACACATGGAAAACTTGGGAAGACTCCACAGAAGAATTCAAATTTATAGCATAGTCCTTAACTATTTAAATCTAGTCTTTCATTTAAAAAATATTTTAATGGGGGGGGCAGAGCACTGGTTCTTCTTGCAGAGGACTGGATTTGGTTGCCAGTAAATGGTGGCAAACAACCACCCATAACTCCAGATACAGGGGAGCCAATGCCTCCTTCTGGCCTTCACAGGCATTGGACAACACATTGTTCTCTTACATGCATGCAGGCAAACATTTAAGTACATACACACACACACACACACACACACACACACAAACACACACACAGAAAGAAAGAAAGAAGAAAGAAAGAAAGAAAGAAAGAAAGAAAGAAAGAAAGAAAGAAAGAAAGAAAGAAAGAAAGAAAGAAAGAAAAGAGTGTTGTCAGGGGCTGGAGAGATGGCCTAGCGGTTAAGAGCACCGACCGCTCTTACAGAGGACCCGGGTTCGATCCCCAGCACCCACATGGCAGACGAAAACCGTCTGAAACTCCAATTCCAGGAGAACTCCAGTTCCAGGGGAATCTGAGACCCTCTTCTGACCTCCGCGGCATTGCACGACATGGGTGCACAAACCTACATGCAGACAGTACGTTAATACACATACAAAAAATAAATAAAAATTTAAAAAAAAGAGTTGTCAAAATATTTAAAAATGTTTACCTTTGCAAAGGAACAGAGCGATGTTTGGCCCCAGTAGTACCCAAGACTATGAGAATGTTGTATAATTCTCCAGAATTATACAACAGAATCAGCTGCATTGGTTTAAAAAGAACAAGACCATAAGACAGTGGAGAAAAGCAGGCAGAGTAAAAAATTACAGATAAGCTAACCAGAAGAAAATTCACTGCTGTGTAATTATCTGTTGCTTAAGGATGTGGTCCTCGTGGTTTCGGGTAGACTTGTTTGTGGCATGTCTGAAGGGCTGGGTGAGATTGTAGGTGGCGATGGGAAGACAAAGAAAGAGAAATCTGTTCTGTGAAGTCTTCCAATTCCTAAATGTTTCCAACCGTCTCTTAGGCTGTCTTGTTGGCAGCTATAAAAGTTACACACATTTGTGAAGAAGCAAGAAAACAAACAAATGAAAAAGATCCTGATGTTGTTTTCCCATGAGAATGATGTGGAGATATTCCCAGCCAAGGATATCTCTTCTCCCGAAGGCTGAGGAGACCTTGCTTTAGGAAATCTTCATCCACCTCACCTCTGGAGGAGTCTGATTCTCTGTCTTTCATACTGACAAGATTTTCTTCAGAGCCATTAATATTTTAAGTACATTTTCTGTAGGCTGATATATTTATTTACTAAAGAAAAATGTTGACCTTATTCCTTCATAGTTAAACGATAACAACTGATCAGTAAAGGTAAATTCCACAAGGGACCTTCAAAAACAAGCATCATTGCTTCATTTTCTGAATTCACATGAATCACATGAAGGCACATTTTTGTGTGAATATACTCATTTTTCTAAAGTCCGTTCCACCCTGAGGTCCATTGTAGATCTTCTATAACATCTTTATGTAAGAGGTCTAGCTCTGGTGTCAGACCTCATGCTGTTAAGTTCCTCTCAAGAGTTTGTGTGACTCGGGACCCTGCATTCCTGAGAATTCTCTCTATTGTCACCCTACCACCCTAAGATTTCCTAAAATTTTTGAACATAACTGCTTTCCTCTTTCATGTATTCACTTGGGGCTGTATTAAAAATGTCCTAGATTCTTTTCTTATTTTTTCATTGTAGTTAATTATGTTCCATATCCTACTTTTGTAGTTTTCCATGCCTCTGTCTCCTCTGAGTCTAACTGGTTTAACTACCACATGTTCTTAACCGAATTTCATCTTCTACCTTCCGATGAGCACAGCCATGGTGTAATTGCCCCCATTTCTGCTAACTTGGGCTGACACTGGAAGGAAGAGTGATAGATTCTTAATGTTCATATAGTAAACATACAGTTGGTGCTGGAGAGAGAACCCAGTGGTTGAGAGTACTTGATGCTTTTGCAAAGGACCCAGGTTTGGTTCCCAGGACCTACATGGCAACCAACAACCATCCATAACTCCAGTTCCAGGAGATCCAATGCCCTCTTCTGGCTTCCACAGGCATTGCACATGTGGGTGCACTTACATACATGCAAGCAAATCACTCATCCACATAAATTCATAAAAAGAAATACATTTTAAAAATAAAAATAAACACACTTTTTGAAAGTCAAGAACCAAGGAACCAAGCCTGATTTTTAGTTATAATGGTAACTAAGGCAGATATGTGTCCCCTCACCCCACTGAATACACTCTATGATATGGGAAACTCCATAGACCCAGAGAACAGGAACGTTTAATCAAGTTGCATGGGGAATGGGATGATATCTGGATTTGTGAGTTTAAACATGAAATTGGAAAGATTGGGTTGAGCTTGGCTGATAACTATGGCTAACTGTGGGAAGACCAAACTATGTGAAGTCAGAAGTGAGAGGATGGTGAGAGGACCTTGCTTTGTCTCTGTGTTCTAAGTTCCACGTAAGCCAGGGAATGTAGAAGAATATATGTTCATACTTTATTATTTTGTTTGAGAGGGAAAATAAATCCACATTAGAGATGTAATAGCATATGAAGAACTTAGTTTTATAGGATAATTGTCAATAATCTTAAGGAAGCAAGCATGATCTACTTGGAGGCTCCATTTGAATGGACTAGTGGTCCATGAGTCATGAGAATCATAGGCTTAGAAAATTTCCAAAAGCTTCTATGGCTGGAGCAGAAACCACAGTGAGGGGGAGGAAAGCTATGGCTAGAGGAATGTGGCTTTGCTAAGGAGCAGGGACCGCTGGACTTACAAACTGCGCAAAGATACTTGGCCATGATTTTAAGAGTAGTGGGAAGGCACAGTTTCAGGCCAACAAGAAAGATAGTAGAGATCATTGTATCCTTTCCTTCTTCTCCAGTTACATCCACCACTTTCCACTGAACTGCAATAAAAATGAACTGACTTGACAATTTATTTTGTCCTAGTTTTATGAGAACAACCTCATTGATAACTCTAGGATGCTCTGATGAGAACAACACCGTATGTAAGTGATCATCCAGAAGGTTTTATTATGTAGCATTCTTCAGAACAGAATCAATAGAATACCTACTTTATTAACAGAGATTTATTGCTTGGCTTGCATGATAGGGTCTGGTTAGTCCAACAATAGCATCCCAGGCTTGGGGAGCAGAGAACCCAGTAGTGCTTAACCCACAAAGCTGGATTCCTCAGCAGTCCTACCCTGGTGCCATCTGGGCTTCAGTCTGTGTTGACAGAGGAATAAGCTGGAGTCTGATATCAGCAGAAAGGGGTAGAAGCAGTGATACTCTCTGTCTCTCTCTGTCTCTGTCTCTGTCTCTCTCAAGAAGTACATAAGGCATACATTTTTAACTTCTAAACAGCCAGTTGGAAGGTGCAGCCTACTTTGAGTGCAGCCTACTTTGAGGGCCGGCATTCCCCACTCAGTTAATCCTCTCTAGAAATACTTTCATAAACACGCCCAGAGGTGTGTCTCCTAGGTTGATTCTACATCTCCTCAAGTTGACAATTAAGACCAACTATCACAGCATATATATGAAAAGCACCTAAAGGAGTAAGTTTAAAAGAAAAAGAGCCAACAGTGGTAATTTCCTATAAAACAGGCATAACTAACCTTTATTAATTGACTGATAGGCATAGGAACTGTGAAAGGATATTTCTCTATCTAGAACCAAATTCAATAGTAAAGTGTTTATAAGTTGTGTAATTAAGCAAAATATATTACTACAGGAAAGCTCTGACATCAGCAATGAATTATTCTGCCTAGGAGATGTTGGCTAGGGGATTCAAACCCACCCCCCCAACAAATTAAAGGCCTTTGCCTATAAGTGGAATATATACAAGGAGAAAATTCGGCAGTAATCCCCCTGTTTGTCGACGGACCTGGTGTGCGCCTGAAAATGTTTATGAGGACATCATTACCCTCTTTTTATTATAACCATAACTTGCTAGGATACAACTGGCCTCTGAAATGCCAGAGAGCGTTACCAAAGGCCACTAAAAGCAATAAAGCAAAATATTGGTCTCCTGAGACAAGAAAGGAACAACACTACAGCTCAATATCAGCTACACCTCAACACCCTGGAGATACAGTGCAACAATGGCAGGCACGTTTCTAACCTAATATCCCAACTCCTACTCTTGGCTATTAGCTCTCTCCTTGTGAGGAATAACTCACAGCGTGGATGCCACAAGTTTATGTCCTTAGTGGTTAGGAGATGTTATAAGCCTCAATTAAAGAACTTGTCACCCCTTATAGAGAAACCACCCAGTGTGGATAGCACTACCCTCCCAGCATATGGTCTATGCATCCACAGCTTAGCTTGACATAATAATGGGTACTGCTTAAAAAGCCTGTACATCCAATAGCTTGTTCTTCGTTAGTATGAACAAAAAGGGTATCACTGGAAAAAGCTGTCAACCCATGAAGCGGAACAAACTGAACAGGCTAGAGTCCAAAATGACATACCCTCCAAAGAAATTAGGATGTTTTCTTCTCACCCACTTGTGCCCCCTTTCTCAAAGCCACGGAACACAACTGTGGAAGAGGAGGCATGTAGCTTGTAAGTGCTGCAGAGAGATAGGGGTGAATCGTGAGACTACCCCAGTAATATGGTCTGGGACTCCCAAAACTGATCAGCATGCTGTGCATACAAACTTCTCAACCTGGACTATGGGAACCTTGGGTTGTTCAAAATTTGGACAAGATACTTGCAAAATGAAACCCAATTACCCACATCTCGCTTACTATCATGTTATCTGCAAACAACTGTATCAATTTATATTGTAAGCATCATTAACAACTAAAACCAAAATCCCCCCTAAAAATGCAACTGCAAAAACAAAAAAGAAAAGACAAAACAGAAGAAAAAAAAAAAGAAGAAAGCGCCGGAAGCTTTCCTCTTTTTATGTTGAACAGGGACCACAAGGCCCTGCTAAGGGGAATGGAAACACAGTACCATGGCTTTGTGGACACTGTGGTGAGCTGGCCTCTTGGTTGCAGAGACAGCCCTAAGTGGTATTTCCCACTGGCTCTTAGCCCTGGGACCACGAGACATGTGTTTCCACTCTTGGCCCGTGATTCTCAACTGCCCAGAGCCCTGTACAGGGAATTTCAGTGCTGTTGATGGCTCATTGCCTACCTTCGCCCAATACCCAATCACAACGCCACCCCAGATTGGCGTTCGTCAACAAAGGAGAGCTCTTTTTTCCAACATTACTGGCCACCGGAATGCAATGCAGGCCTTACCTTCGCCTGTATGCATTAACGGCCGGGAATTCCGTGATGAAGTTACTATTTGAAATTAAAATCTCATTCCTTGCTACAGCCTGCTTTTATAAATAAATGAGTCAGTTCCCAGAGCCAATTATAAGTCCCCACCTCTGAGCCACTGCACAGCTTTGCCCCACCCAGCATCACGCAAAACACCTATGCAAACAATGGCTTGCTCCTCCTTGGGGCAGTGTCAGGGACTCTCGGCCACCCACGGAGCTTTCAGGCGTGCTAGTGGCAGGCCAGCTGCAATTCGAGTGCATTTCCCTTACAAAACAACATCAGGATTCATGATTATTATTAGGAAACTTAATTTACTGCCTTGTCTTTTTCTCAAGCTACCATCATTTCTCTGCCTTTCCCCAGCCTGTTCTGATTCATCAGAAAACAGCAGTGACTACTGGTCAAGATGCTACGGGAACACTTGAGTATTGTGACCTTGAAGTCTTGTCCATTCTACTTCTCATAAAAACTTAAGACGACAATGACCAAAAATTATCTATATGTCCAGGTTATGAGGTAAGGCTTGGTTCCTCTTTTGAATCCGGCTCCTTTGCCAACCATATTCGATCATCAAAGTTGGAAAGAAGACTTTTGGGAAAATCCACGATTACCTCCTTTAACAATAGGGACGACAGATCCCTTGGAGATTAAGACTATTGTCGACATTCCCACAGGGAACGGGTAGAAAATGGCTTTGTATGAGAAGGAAAGAAAGATGCATTCACATGGTCCCTTGTTAGAGAATTGAGGATTTGGTTTGAAGATCTAAATTCTGTTCTTTAGGACAACCGAGCTGTCACTTTTACTTTGCTTTTGAGATCAGTCAGTCCTATGATATATACCTTTATCTTCCTTTTCCCATCAGTACCTGTATTCAGGCTTTGCATTATTCTGCATTGAGAACAAGAAGTTACTCATTCATTACCGGGATATGAAAAGTTCATACTTCCCTGGCTGCCGTATGTGATCCAGAGAATCCTTGAACACCTCCTCACATTCTCAAATCAGGGAAAACATAGTTTCGCATTTGAAGCAACAGCAACATTCTTCCTTCATTGCCAGGTGTGGATGACAGTAATCTATTGNATCACTGGAAAAGCTGTCAACCCATGAAGGGAAACAACCTGAACAGACTGGCATCCAAAATGACAACTCCAAAGAAATTAGACTGTTTTCTTCTCACCCACTTGTGCCCCTTTCCCAAAGCCCAGGGAACAAACTGTGGAAGAGGAGGCATGGTAGATTGTAAGGGCTGCAGAGAGATAGGGGTGAATCGTGAGACTACAGGAATATAGTCTGGACTCCCAACTGATCAACATGCCTGTGCGTACAAGCTTCTCCAACTGGACTATGGGAACCTTGGGTTGTTCAAAATTTGGACATAGATACTTGCAAAATGCACCAATTACCCAATTGTTACATCAATGTTATCTGCAAACAACTGTATCATTATATTGTAGAATCCCTTAAAAATAAAAAAAATAAAAATGCAAATGCAAAAAAAAAAAGAAAAGAAAAAGAAGAAAAAAAAAAGAAGAAAAGCTGTTGGAAGCTTCCTTTTTATGCTGAACAAGGACCACAAGGCCCTGCTAAGGGGAATGGAAACACAGTACCTGCTTTGTGGACACTGTGGGGAGCTGGCCTCTTGGTGCAGAGACAGCCTAAGTGGTATTTCCCACTTAGGCTCTTAGCCTGGACCCACGAGACATGTGTTCCACTCTTGGCCGTGACTTCTCACCTGCCCAGAGCCTGGACAGGAATTTCAGGCTGATGGCTGATTGCCTCCCTTCAGCCAATACCCACTCACAACGCCACCCAGATTGGCGGTCCACAAAGGAGAGCCTTTTTCCAACCTACTGGCCACCGGAATGAAATGCAGGCCTACCTTAGCCTGTATGCATAACGGCCGGGAATTCCGTGAAGTTACTATGAAATTAAAATTTATTCCTTGCTACAGCCTGCTTTTATAAACTAAATGAAGTCAGTTCCCAGAGCCAATTATAAGTCCCCCAACTCTGAGCCACTGCACAGCTTTGCCCCACCCAGCATCACGCACCTATGCCACATTGCTTGCTCCTCCTTGGGGCAGGGTCGGACTCTCGGCCACACGGAGCTCTGAGGCGTGCTAGTTGGAAAGCCAGCCTGCAATTCGAGCTGCATTTCCCTACAAAAAACATCAGGATTCCATGATCTATTATTAGGAAATTTATTGACTGCCTTGTCTTTTTCTCAAGCTACCATCATTTCTCTGCCTTTCCCCAGCCTGTTCTGATTCATCAGAAAACAGCAGTGATGTCAAGGGATGCTAAGGAAAGCACTTGAGTATTGTGACCATGAAGTCGTGTCCCTTCTACTTCTCTAAAACTTCAGAGAAATGACAAAATTATCTATATGTAAGGTATGAGTGTCAGGCTTGGTTCCTCTTGAATCTCAGGCTTTCCTTTGCCAACCATATCTAGATCTATCAAGTTGGAAGAATGATTTTGAAAATCTGATTACCTCCTTAAAAATAGGGAGACAGATCCTGGAGTAACGACTAGGACTTTCCCACGGGAAAATGGCTTTGTATGAGAAGGAAAGAAAGATGCATTCACATGGTCCCTTGTTAGAGAATTGAGGATTTGGTTTGAAGATCTAAATTCTGTTCTTTAGGACAACCGAGCTGTCACTTTTACTTTGCTTTTGAGATCAGTCAGTCCTATGATATATACCTTTATCTTCCTTTTCCCATCAGTATGTATTCAGGCTGCAGTATTTGCATTGAGAAAAGAAGTTACTCTATTATTAGGGATTATGAAAGTTAATACTTCCCTGCTGCCGTATGTGGCATCAGGAGAATACTTGAACCCTCTCCATTTTCACCTCAGGGAAACTATGAGTTTGCATTTGAAGCACCAGCACATTTCCTTCATTGACAGGGCTGGATGACAGTAATCTCTTGTCATCTTTAGTTGCACTTTCTGAGGTTTCAATTATTTACAGTCAACCACAACTTGAGAATAGGAAATGGACATTTTTAGAAATAAACAGTTCTTATGTTTGAAATGATTTTCTGGGCAGTCTGCTGAAATCTCAGCCTGCCCAACTCCATCCCAACTAGCATGTGAGTTATTGCTTTGAGGAGCTTATCTGAGCTGCCTATGTCACCCACCCTTTAATCATGTAATGGCTATCTTGGTTTACAGATTGATTGCTAAAGTATCTCAGCCCTTACATATTCAAGTAATAGTTGTTGAAAGTGTCAAAGTGAGAATGTGATGACTATTGATAATTTGATTACATCATTTAAAAAAATTTTTTATTTATTTTTGTATGTGTATGAATGTACTGTCTGCATGTAGGTCTGTGCACCCATGTCGTGCAATGCCGCAGAGGTTTTGGATTCCCCTGGAACTGCAGTTCTCCTGGAATTGGGGTTACAGATGGTTCTTAGCCACCATGTGGGTGGTGGGGATTGAACCTGGGTCCTCTGCAAGAGCAGTCAGTGCTCTTAACTGCTAGGCTATCTCTCCAGCCCCACATCATATTATTATAAGGTTCTCTGTTATTAGTTATTGTTGATCACCTATTATGATTAATTTTATAGTTTTTATTACAGTATTATCCCTAAGCAGTCTGGAGAATTTGGTACTTTATTTTTGTTCCACTTTGGAACTTGGGGTATATCTTCAGCAGACATACCTCATTAGAATTATAGAGGGAAAAATGTACCAACCAATAGAATGTAATCACATCTTATTTGTTCTGTAATGAGGCTAAAGATCTTTGAGATTTAAGACATGAGCAAAAATGTCAGCAACGATAATATCAAAGGGAGGATTCTCTCTATATATGTTCCCAATATTTCTCATCACTTGTGATGTCTGCTATACGCTCTTTCTTACCCATTAGACAGTCATCCAAAGACAGGGTCTAATTTCTCTCTCTGTTCCCAGCACAGAACATAGTGTCCAAAACACAGAAAGTACTCAGAAAGTATTTGTTGGCCACATAAATGACCGGGTCTGAACCAGCAAAAAGCATCAGGCAAACAACTGTTTCCATTGTCTTATTTTCTTCTCTCAAAAATTCTGCTTTGCCAGTGTGGCCACATCCAGATGGTAGGAAGCTCTGCATTCTAGTCCTGTCAGATGGCAAGCACATGGTGACAACGCTTTTGTTGGACAAGGTCTAGGAGGAAAGCCATTCATGAATCTGAAGCCAGAGATTTGGTCTGTACAAGAGCTTATGACCTTGGGGAAGTCCTGGAATGTAGCTGACTTTCCTTTTCTTCTCTGTAAAATAGACAAAGTGAACAAAGGAATTCCTATCCCAGAAACCACATATTCATGGTGAAGGTCAGAGCAAGACTGTGAACTTGTTGACATTGTGTATGAAGCGATGGATGTGTGAGTATAGGTCCTCAGGCAGGCTTTAAGGAAAAGGGTGTGCAGATTTTAATAGGCTTTTAGGAGAACTAACTAAAGTGAGCAAAGGCTAACATACTTTGAAGAGCTCATTTTTCATATCTCTTTCTCCTATAAAATTTTTACTCTTCTAAAACGTCTATGAGTTCACAATGTGTATTTCATTATTTCTTTTCTGCCTCCTAATTTACCACTGTACGATATTTTATACATCTGTGCATGACCAGGTCAAATGTTACACTGTCTCCATCTGAAGGTTCTCTTCTTCAGTGCCACAGGAGAAAGATCATGCCTATGCCACACTAAATATTGAAAGAACCTCTTTTCTGGCTCTGAGGGCACCAGCCATGTAGTTCTCATATTTATATACATGCATATAAAGCACGGATACACTTAAAAGAAAAAACAAATCTATTAAAAAAGAACCAGACTTAAGGAGTAAAAGAACGGTCCTTTTTAATGAAGCTATATTAGTTACCTGAAGTCTCCATAGTAAATTATGATATGCTTAAGTGTCTTAAAACCATGCAAATTCATCATCTTACAGTTTCCAAGGTCCTAAGTGTAAAATCAACTTTTTATCAGATAAGTATGCAGTTTTTCCACAGATGCCAGGGAGAATCTCTTCCCATGACTTTTCTCACTTCTAGGAGGCAATTGCATCTTTTGAAACTCTTGGACTCCTTTTCCATCTCCAAAGTCACCAACATAACATCTTCAGATCTTTTTTTGTCTTTCTGCATGAGCTTCTGGACACTGCCACTGTCTGACTCTGACTCCTCCTCTGGGACTTTTATAATGAATTGTGGTTACATGGGACCCAGCTGGATACCCAAGATCTCCAGCTTAACAGAACTGCATCACCACTCTCTCCTGCCATTGAAAGCACCATTTATAGTTACCTGAAGTTAGGTGGTGGGCAAGCTTGAGAGGCACTTACTCAGCCAACTGCAATGCCTGGTGTTTGCTTACTTTATTTATTATGTTACAATTTTGTAAGAAGAGTTGTTTTTGTAAATATTCTGTGCTGAGAAGGGAAAAAGACAGAGAGAATATAGCTAGGTACATGAACAAGTGTTCAGAAATGAGAGTATCTATGTGTCTGGCCTAGAGTTTTTAACAGTTTTTAACTCATTGTGGACAGAAAAAAATAAAGGCCTCTTCCCTCACTAAAAATTTATCACATTTTCTATTTCTACATTATTCATATAGAAGATGTGAAACTTCAGAGGATTTTAAAATAATGATAATAATGTAATTATATCTTATAAAAAATGATAACTACCAGTACAGGAAGATCAAGACAGGACATGGTGCTTACTGGAACTCATTTGGTGACCATGGGAAGGGAAGACCCCAGTGTAGAGCACAAGGGCAAGATTGATGGTTGTTTGGGCTTGCCAAAGAGGAGCCTTCAAACACTTTCTTAAGGAAAACATGACATCTTTCAGCCTAATAAAGAAAAAAAAGAAATTATAAGCTGAAGATGCTAAAACCTATGATGTCATAATCTTGATATATGTGGCAAGGATATATGTATATTTTGGAGTGATGCGAATTGGAAGGAACAACAGCAACAACAAAGACTGGGTCAAAGAACTGACTGAAATGGTGAACTTCTGCCTGAAACAGTAAACTTCTACATCGAAAAATTTAAGAGACCGAGAAAAAGATGAGAAACATTTTTGCCAGAATGCATGAGCTCTGGTGGGGTCGGGGGGGGGGGCGGCAAGGAAGGGGGAAAGGGTCTAGATTTGATTGGGAAATTTTGAATGAAATGCACAAAGCTTCAATAAAAATTGGCTTTGGGAAAATATAACTAATCTAATCTATGTGCAAGAATTAAGTGAAGTGGGGATGTTTTATAATGTTTTCATATGCTGAGTCCTTCTGTGTTGAATGCATTAATAGAATATCTAAAACCAAGTAGAAAAGAAATATATTTTTTCACATTTTCTGAAATCAAGGTGCTCACGCCTGGTGAGGGCCCCCTGACTGTATCTCACAGAGAAGTCAGAACAACAATGAGGTAACTGTGTTCTCCCATGTCAGAAAAGCACAAATGAACCCATTCTTGCAAGCCATTGTTATTCATTAATCCAACCTGAATGGTTCTCCTAAACCCCTCCCAAAAGGCCCACACCCCAACAGCACCACACTGTAGTTGTTTCCATCATCAAATTTGGAGGACACATTCAAACCACCACAGATGGTAAGTGCAAATGTGTGCTGTGTGGAAGGAACTGAAGTGGAGCGTGAGATGGACTGAGTTCATAGGAGTAACCCCACAGACAAGACTTTCCTGTGATTTTTGTCTTTAGAGTATTTCCAGGCTCAATAAGCTTCTGGAGAACAATAGAGTCTATCCGAAAATCCAGAGTTCTAGAAACTGTGCTTCATCCCCTTTATTTCCATAGTGTGTAGGAAGATCCAGTTTGAATTAGGTGCTAGTTCTCAGCTAGCATCCCTCAGGGTACCCTGCCCCCAGGAGAAGCAAGCAACGTGGCCTAGGTGCATGATGCTGGGTGGGGCAATGGTGTGCAGTGACTTGGAGTTGGGGGATCTATGATTGGTCCTGGGAACTGATGTCATTTGGTTTATAAAACCAAGCTGTAGCAAAGAGTAAATTTGAATTTCCAAGTAACATCATCACGGAGTTCCCAGCTGTCATTTTTATTAATTATTGTGCGCATACAAGCCAAGGTAGGCCTGGGTTGGAAAGAGGTCCCCTTATGGACCACTGGTCTGGGTAACTGGTGTTGTGAGTGGACCTAGGCTGAAGATAGGCCAACAGCCATCTGCCTGAAATTCCTGTCCAGGGTTCAGCAGTCTCTGGGCAGGTGGGAAGTCACAGCCAAGAGTGGAACACATGTCTCGTTGGTCAGGCTAAGGGCCTGAGTTGGAAGTACCTCTCAGGTCAGGTTAAGGAATTAACCGATTGACCTTTGAGCAGAGGGGTCATTTCCCCACAGTGTTCACAAAGCGAGCATTGTGCTCCCCTCCCCCTTAGCAGGGCCACATGGTCCCTGTTCAACACAAAAAGAAAGCTTCCTACAACAGTGGGCCATGAAGGAAGCAAGCCTGGGATTTGCCTATAAGAGATAATTTAGAGAGACTTAATATTTTTACTAATTCAAATAATTCATTAATTCACTAACTCATTCATTAACCTACTGCCTACTGTACTGGGTCATGGTGTATATTGGTGAATAAATCATAGTCTCTTTCTAAGAGTTGGGCATGTCGAATAGCCTCAGAGCGTAAGAAAACTGTGCACACTCATAAACTGGGAACATTTTATCTCAAACTGACCGAAAAAGTCCAGCCCTTTTTCTCTTTTAGATAATATTAAAATATAATGAAATTCATATTGGCTGATTGCTTTTGGGCTTCTTTTGACAGAAAATGTTTGAAGAAAGATTAGCAGATGGTTATAAGTAATGCCATGGATGAGTTGGACAGTAAGTAGATAAAGAGCTGACAGAGCATGTTGTGTACTCAACAGGCAAGAGTAATGAAAGAAATGTATAGTATTCCAGAAACAGACAATAGCATCTCAAGAGAACAGTTAGCACTCAATCTTGTTGATAGGTGACGTTTATTTTTGAAGGACTTAGTTAAATTGCCCTCATTTATCAGTTGAATGGGAATCACTATATTATTTGAACTTTGAACTGAATCAAGTTTTCTTTTTCTTCATTCACTGGGACTCTGTCAGGCCCTGTGCAGGGAAGTAACTCACTTTCAGTAACTCTTCAATATTTCAGATAGTAATTAATTGAGGATGTGCCCTTCAGAAACAAAGAAGTGGATAAGGCAGCTTCGTCCTCTGACTGGGTTCTGCAAAACAAGGAGCAAGCAATCAGGGGACTGCGGTTTAATGTGACTGGTTTTCCCATTAACATTCATGTTGCCCACAAAATAATTAGACAGAGTGAAAAAGATTCCCAGCAGTCAGTGTCCATCCTTTTTCCTTTCTATTGTTTATTTTAAATTCTGGCATCTACAGCATCCAATTGGAGTTGAAGAATTCTAAAACTATTGCTGTTGAACCTCTTGGTTCTTGCAAAGTTCAGGAAGCTCTGGGCTATGGAGCCGTCCTCTCCTCATAATGCTTGAACCACTCAAGAGACAGGGGAAACAGAGGGGAAGGAAGCGAGCCCACAGGCCAGGAGAGTGACATGCATTGGACAATAGTGTAAATCAGAGGAAGGGTTAGGGAGGATGAAGAGTTCAGGGTAGATGTGGTCATGCATTTGGGCTCAGACAGCAACTGTATGGATGTGATGTTCCTCCTTTTTCATGTGCCCCAACACTACAAAATACTCATGAAGCAGGGCACCCGAACTGCAGAGCAGGCTGTTTGCCTAAGTTTTAACACTGGATCTTTTTTTTTTTTTTTTTTTTTTTTTTGGTATTTTTGAGACAGGGTCTCCCTTTTAATCCCACCTAGCTGGGAGCTTGCTCTGTAGACCAGACTGGCCTTGAACTCACAGAGATCCACCTGCCTCTGCCTCCCAAGTGCTGGGATTAAAGGCATGCACCTGGATCTTTCAAATGACCCTGGAGACAATGCCTGAGTCACCATCTATGAAACAGGGAACTAGATGATAACACAGCTTATTGCATGATTTGTGGTGGAAAACCATTTCAAACTGTGTCTGGCATGGGCTTTGTGCCTTTTCATTGCTATTATGATGCTGGGTGACCACACATTGATCTAGTGTCTATGCTATTATGGAAGGCCTTTGTATTCATTCACATGTTTTAAATTAGAGGTGAATTGTCAATACTTCAGAGATTATGTAAGTGAAGCAATACAGAGAACCCTTGAAAACAAAGCTGAAATTAAATTCCTAAAGAGAAATTAGCTTTGAAAGCCCTAAAAAGTCTAGGGCACTCATTAGATTTTTTTTTCTTGTGTTCCCAGAATGGGGCATAAAGAGCCTTAACGCACCCAGCTAGTAAATACTTGTCTAAATTTTTTTTTTCAAAGCCAAATTTATTGAAGCTCCGTGGAGTGCACCTCATATAAAATTACAAATAAAATCCAAGCCCACACCCCCTTCTCTGCCCCCCCACCCCACCAGAGCTCATGCAGTCTGCCAAAAATGTCTTTTATCTTTTCTCAGTCTCTCTCAAAATTCTCAATGCAGAAGTTTACTGTTTCGAGCAGAAGTTCATCATTTCAGTCAGTATTTTGACGCAGTCTTTCTGTTGTTGTTATTGTTGCCTTGTTGTTGTTGTTGTTATTCCTTCCAATATGCATCATTCTAAAATATGCACATATGCATGCCACATATATCATAGGTTTTAGTATCTTCACCTTATGATATTTTTTCTTTATTATGCTGAAAGGTGTCATGTTTGAAGTCTCCTCCTTGCCAAGCCCAAACCACCATCAGTTGTGCCCTTGTGTTCCACACTGGGGTTTTCCCTTCCCATGGTCACCAACTGAGGTCCAGTAAGCACCACATCCTGTCTTGATCTTCCTGTACTGATCTCCACAATACAGCCTGAGTAGTCCAACAATGGCAGTCTATACTCTGAAGAGGCTGAAACCCCAGTAGTATTTCAGTCCACAAGTTGGATGTCTCAGCAGTTCCCATCTGCCACTGAAGGTTTGGAGGATTCTTGGAGAGACATGAGTCTTCAGTCCATATTGGAAGGTTGAAAAGCTGTGTCTTATGTCTTTGAAGGATAGCAAAAGCAGTGGAAGCCACAGGGTAGCTGCACTTACCAGTAAGACAAGCAAAAAAACTGTGCTCTTTTTTTTTTCTTAATTTTTTGTCTTTTTTTAAAATTTCTGTATGTGTATGAATGTACTATCTGCATGAAAGTCTGTGCACCCATGTCGTGCAATGCTGTGGAGGTCAGAAGAGGGTGTCGGATTCCCCTGGAACTGGAGTTCTCCTGGAATTGGAGTTTTGGATGGTTCTTGGCCGCCATGTGGGTGCTGGGGATCGAACCCAGGTCCTCTGTAAGAGCGGTCTCCTTTTTTGTCTTTTTACTAAGATCTCAGGTTTTACACCTGAAGTACAATTTCTCAGGCCTTACTATTTATATATTTCTGGTTATACCTTTCTTTTGGATGTTTAAGGCAACACAGTTAGCCCAGATTAACTAAGGTTTTTGTTTTCTCAAGGGTCACTCAGGTTTTGGGGCCGAGGGAGGGAGCCCCTGGCTCCCTTTGGCTTTTCAAGTACCAGTTCCATCCACTCAAGGACAAAGTCAGTTCTTTCTAGACCAGGCTTCCCTTTTTGAAGCATGAGCAGACTTTCCTCTTTATAGACTGGACACTGACTGAAGTCCCATTAGTGGATCTCCAAGACCTCCCTGGACAGGAAAACTGGTGACTCACATTTGCAGGACATTTTAAGAGATGTCCCCATGCATAGTCCCCTGGGACTTAGTCGAACTCTGAGAGCAAGAAACAAAGTTATCCCTTAAGACCCTTGGCCAAATTGGTATGGGCATTAAGTATGGTTGTTAAGCATCCAGAAAGGCTAAGTTACACCAGCCTGATACTTTTAACTACTGTATAATATTTTAGAAAAGGCTTGGACAAAAGATCAAGCAGCCTTGTATAAGAAATACTAAGAAGCATTCCCATAAAATAAATACTGTGGTTAGACATAATGTCATGACAAACTAGTTTTTTCCTCATTCTTTTGATCTTCTATTACTCTAAAAAAATGCATAAATATCCTCCAACCATAGAGCAAAAATTCCTAACTCTGAAAATAAATGGTATCTTAGTTCTAGAACCTACTAAGGGATTCACAATATAAGAGCACAGTTGTTTTCAGATCATGAGGACTATAACATTAACATTGCTCAGTTTGCCTTACAACTAGGTAATTGGCGCTAGCATCCACAGATGAGGGATACCATTCATCATTTGTTTTTCTGGGACTGTGTTACTTCACTTAACATGATATCTTCTAGTTCCATCCATTTAACTGCAAAGTTCATGATGTCATCTTCCTTTACTGCTGCATAGAACTCCATTGTGTAGATGTACTACATTTTCTCTATCCATTCATCAGTTGAGGGGCACTTGGGTGGGTTCTAGCTCTTTGCTGTGCTTCAGGTGGTCATGGGAAATCCCTGATCTAAGCTCTGTGCACTCACTCCAAAAATGTTTTTACACTGCTACAAAAATATATATTTCAACATCTGATAAATAGTGGGTTCTCTAACTTTCAAAGTATGTTTATAATTATTTTGTATTTTATCATGGCCTGAGAAATAATTTTAGTTTTATTTTAGAGTTTCATGTATTTATGCCAAGCTTTATGTTCTTTTGTTGCTAAAATTCCTTCTAGGAGGTCCAAACTATGTCTGGCTCCCTCTTCCTTTGGTCCCATATGTCCCTTAGACATATGCTTTAAGCCAAACTGAGATATAATTTCACCAAACTGCAGTCTGGGAAACCAGTGAGTTTATTAGGTTAACTTATGGAGCAGTGGGTGAGGGTGTACTTAACTGGAGTGTGGGTGCTCCCTGCCTAAGCCACACTGAGAAGTCTCCATGCAGGCATGGATCAGGACTTTCCCACAGCCATGCAAAATGGAGAAACCCTCCCTACAGCTTTCTCTGCTAATGTATCCAGAGTCCCTCCCCCTCATGCAGCTAGGGCTGAATGGTTGGTTGGGAGGGGTGGAGGACTCTCCCTGGCCCTCCTTTCTAGCTGAAGGTCAACAGTCAACAAGTTTATAGTCCTACCAAGCAGGTGCAACCAAGTTTGGGAAGAAGGTATCTGCTTTCCAAAGCTTGCCAGTGGGAGGATAGTAGTTTGCAACATCTTTGTTTGCTTTGAGACAAGGACTCCCTGTAGCCCCAGCTGACCTGGATCTCACTATGTAGATCAAAGTGGAATCTGGCCTCCATCTCACAGAGATCTGCTTGCCTCTGCCTCAACAGTGCTGGGATTAAAGGTATGTGATACTATGGTAGGCTTAACCAAGCTTTATCTTAATTTCTCTTTGTCAATTTAGCATTTGAAGACTTCATAGGAGAAAGTACTACTCTGTAGCAAAGCCAGCATATTTTATAACAGATAACTCGGTGAGATTGTTTTGTGCTTAACTATGGAGTGTTTTCTCTAACTGGACTTCTAACCAGCCACTAAATTTATGTTCACTGTACAAATAATGAGATGACTGACAATAGGTCATTCTCATTCCTTTCCACAGTCATTATCTGGACTTTAGCCATGAGGATGCACTAAAAATTCTTTTTACACTAATTACACTAATCTTTTTACTAAAATTTCTTTTTTCTGGGCTATACATAAAGGTATTTCCTGCCAACCCTGCACCCATGATTTGGTTCATATTGATCACTACCTTTCCATGGGCTATGATGTGTCTGACAGCTACCTTGAATACATTGCATTATAAACTCTTTTTGATTGTCTATTACAGATTGTGTTTTAGTCAGGATTAGGTGTCACATTTAGGAAAGTACTGACCATGTTGGTAAGATCTCAATAAAACCAGGTAAATTTAAGAATTACTAAAATAAAAATTATATACTTTTAGACCAGATGGTAATGCCAAATAACCCACCAAAAGATAAATAACATGTAGACTTTCATGTGTCTTAAGACAATGAGGCCATTTAAAACTTTACAAAACTCCCTGGGCAATTTTTCAGCTTATACTTAACATATACACATACTCCTTACAAGACTAGTCTTTTGAGCACCTGTTCCTTGAAAAGATGGAGGTGAGAGAGATACAGTTAAAATCTTATTGGAACTTTGAGAATCACCTTTTAGATTTAAAAAGGTCTTATTTATAATCATTCATCAATAAAAGGGAATGTTCACAGAATGGTCAGAATTGTGTATGCTAGGGTAAAAAGTCAGAGTAAAGGCAAGGGTATATAGCCAAGGCTGAAGATTAACTTTTTCTTTTTTTCTTCTTCAACAAATTAAAGCTGCTGAGAATTAGCCTGTACAGTCTGGGGAGTACTGCCAAGGTCAGTCAGACCTGAACTATCCTCTCCTTTTTTCTGGCAATGACTGTTGAAAAGTAAGTTTCTTGACTTAGACATATGCTTAGAAGTTACTCAATTCTGGGGTTTGGAAAGTACTTTTATTTTTTTACTATTTAATCACAGGAATGAATTACAAACATATCCATCAAAATGTCAAAATGTCTGAACTTTAGAGCTAGGGGTGGTAGTGAATGCCTTTAATCCTAGCACTTGAGAGGCAGAATCAGGCAGATCTCTGTGAGTTCAAGGCCAGTCTGGTCTACATAGTGAGTTCCAGGACTGCTGGGGCTATAGGGAGACCCAGTCTCAAAAAGAGAAAAAAGAAAAGAAAAAAATGTCCGAGCTTTAAAGTCTTTTATATGGCTATCTCACAATGCCAATATTCTTTAATTTGTTCCAGCATGACACAGCTCCTGCTTTTCCCTTTGTGTCATTCTTCTGAGAATGATTTCTGAAGTAACTGGAACTTCAAAGATTTCTAAGTCTCACTGAATATTCTGACGTATTTATATAAAACGTGTAGAAATTTTAGCTGAACCCTGAAGAGTCAAGTGGGTGGATGGGGACCTAGGTCTCTCTCTTCCCTAAGCTACAGTATATTTACTTGATAACTTTCAGGCTGTAGAGGACGTCTATATTACATTTCCCTATGCTGTTTATGATGCTACTGCCATGACTAAGACTCTTTTGTTTTGCCTCCCTGCTATTTGTTGTAATAGTTGGGTCCTGAGCCATTCATACAACTGGCCACCTGTGATCGAGAACATGCTTTGTAAGGGTGACTGGAAATCACCTAACTAGTTCTTTCCTCTAGCCCCAGAGACACAGATGCAAACTGGGTCACATGAGAATTCAACCTCACAGCCAAGTCTGCATCATCTTTTTTTCTCTATGAAAGACTCCAAGGAATTCTTACTCCATGGCTTCTTTGTATGTAACTAAATCATGTAAGTAATGCTCTATTTTCTTGACTTTTAAATCAAGAAAACCAAGATTTTAAAATCACCATGCAAATACCTTTAATATAGATTCATCTTTCTCCAAGAAACTACAGCCAACAATCAAATTTTGAAGTCTACTAATTCAAGCAAGCTTGACCATTTGTATTAAAAAACAAAGATAAACTGTTAAGTAAAGGTAAAACAATAACAACATCACAGGTAGATAGACATGGTTACTTTTTTATTTGAAGAAAAAAAAAGTATGTTTTAATAAATACTGTGGAAACATTGACCAAACAAACATACAAAGTGACTTCAACATTAAAAAATGCAACAAAAGTTCTGCTTTATAACAGTTATAACTTATTTTCTTTTTACAATATTTAAATACAGAAAGCACTTGTCAGCTATTTTGTAATACTGCCCAAAGCGTAATGCTGCATCAGTCAAAGCATAGCATGTTGGTGAAAGTTCTGTGTTTCATGGGGAATGACCAGAAAGGTATTTTCTTGCAGAGACAAAACAAAGTGCTTGTAAGATACAGAACTGAGTGCTGTAATTACCTTAATCCCCTCTCCTGCCACAGTTTAATGGAAACAGCTTCAACACTTCCAAAATGAAGCATTCTCATTGCAAAGAAAGCTTGTTTTCAACAAGCACCAACTATGAATGGGTCAGATCTGATTTCTCTGAAAGACTCCTTAAAAGAAACTGCTTTAAAAAAGCCTGTAAACTATTTTAAATGCTATGATTACTCTTCAGTAACAACAACGATCCAGTTCTGAACCTCGCCCTGGCCGTATCTGGTCAAGTGAGGTCTAAGGATACTTGAGAAATGCTCTATGCTTGTCAGGACTGGCATGATAGATTTTACTGGGGGTTCTCTAGAGCTTGGGTGAATGGGTCTTTCTCAAGTTGACATTCATTTGAAGAAAGTAGAATAAGCCAACAGAGCTCCATAGCTGGTGCCGATTTGAGGGCATCATCTCAAAACAACAGTGCTTTTGCTTTGTATTTACTGACTTCCCTCTAGGCAGCCTTACTCAAACTGTGATTTCTGCCGCTATTCCTTCATTCTTGGTGAAAATAGTACCTATATTTTTCCTCTTGGAATCATTCTATGACATCCAACCAAGACGCTTTTTATTTGACTTTGCATTTTTATCAGCGATGGCAAACTGAAAAACAAAACCACACACCCTCTTTTCTAAACAGCGCACAAAAATATTACATTGAGCAATTTACCACTTGTTAATGACGATCACAAAGATGAACAAAACCATCAGACAGAGTAAAAAGCAACACTTTTCTATTTGATCTATGCGATCTTTGTAGTGCTGGTCTACATTTCTTGTAAGGCTGCAAAAGCCTTGTTTTCGAACCATCTCGCTCAGCAGCGACCTTCAGGAAGGCGAGATTTCAAAGCCTCATGAAGTTTTCCTCTGGGTCCCCGATACAATTTCCATTTTAATGATGAGCTAGGAGGAAATTAGATCACATCCTCTAGAAAACTAAACGCTAAGGTCACAGTGCCAGTTCCCCAATGAGGACGGTATATTAATATATACTTTTTGAAAAGGAGATTAAAACATCGAAAAATTAAATCAAAGCAGAGATCCATGAATAGACTATAACAAAAACATAAAACAAAGCAAAACCAAAACTACGAAAGCACCATTCAGAGACTGATGTTTCTTCTCAGGGGGACTCGCCTTCCTCCTCCTCTACCTCTAGCCCATTTGTGGCTCTTTTTTCTTCTTTTTTTTTTTTTTCTTTTTGGCATATTTTTCAAGTCACATTGCAAAACTCTTCAATGTATTCACTTGGTCTACATGCCAAACCTAAGGACAGGGTCCCACACCTGGGTGTCCTTTCAAGGGCATCCTAAGCCTGCAGTCTATGTGACTTTGGCTGTGCACTGCGTTAGGACTTCACCTTTTCATTTCACTCTTTTTTTTTTTTTTACACTAGATTCCTTTGTCCTCATTAAAGTCAGCAAAGTTTCACATCACAGTGCAGCTCTTCGCTTTGTCCTTCCGTAAGTCCGTAGCAACGGCTGAGAGTTCTGGTCTGCTAGGCATGTGTGAAATCCGCTTTGTGGCCCTCTGTGATTTGTTCCGCTTAACGTTTTTATTTGTCTTATTTACACATGCCAAGGTGGCGACGTGAAAAATGTCTCTGACGCTGTTTTCTGACTGTAAAGCTGAGCATTCAATGTAAGTAGCTGCTCCGATCTGCTTGGCCATATTTGCCCCCTGGGAAGCAAAAGGAAGAATTTTAGTTCAAGGGAGGTGTTAGAGAAAAGCTATAAAGTATCTTCAAATGCCACAAAACAACCTTGCATTGGAAATTATCTAAAATGTCTCTTTGTAAAGGCTTGTTATAAAAAAATCTTTCCCATTAAAGTCATTCCATAAATATGCCAAATGGATTTCCCCAGTGTTTTTTTTTTTTTTTTCAATTGAGCTTCTTTGTTACTTCCTAAATATTCACACCCAATCCTAAAGCGCTCAGTCATCATTGCTCAACAGGAACTGCTCTAGCTCCTCATAGCTAGCAAAGGCTAATCCATTTGTAAATGAAGACTCTGATCATTAAACTCTCAATAGGAGGAAACTCAAAGGAGAGGCACTAAGGAGGCAGTTAATCCTCCCTATGATGAGCAAGCAACTTGGTATATCTCTTTCATTCCCAGCCTCTGGCCTCTGTAAAGCCTACAATCTAGCTACTGTATTAAGTCACCAGGTTATGAACACTCTGAATATTCCACATAGATCTGGCAAGGGTGTTTTGGCCCCCTAAAATCTGTTCTGGTCCCTCACAAGTTTCTTTTCTTGACTATAAACAACCATCAGCACTAATCTACAGGTTGCATAAAAAACATAGGGTCAAAGAATGAAATTTAACATCAATTTTAAATAAAATAATTTTCCTGATTATGTCAAAATTTTGTTGGTTGGAAATATCAGGTGATTACAGTATTTTCTCTAACATTTTTTCGTAGCACCGTGATGGAACCCAGGGCATTCCTTGTTCATGGGGACACAGCTCTACTACTGGGCTAGGCCTGTAGTCTGTACTTTCCATGATGCATACTAAACATGGTTGTACGCATTTCAACGTGAATTCTCTTTAGACTTTAGTTGTGAGTCTTTCTTTGTGGAAAACCCCTACAACAATGAAGGCCCTCTAAAGAGGGTATTGTGAGGTCTTCTATCTTACCAGGATCAGTAAGATTTAAAATAAGCTGTCTTAAAGAGAACTACTGATTTTGGCCACATTCTCTTTTAAATATACTGAATCTTAAACTCACTGAGATTGTAGAAGCACACAAGTGCAGCATATGATAAACCATTTATACACCCTACTGTCCTGTTATTTTACTACTAAATGACAAACCAATTCATATTTCAGTTGAGCACTGTCCAGCCTCCAAAAAATCCCCACCTAGTTTTTAATTATTATAAGTACTATTCCATTTCTTTCACTCCTATTCCAAGTTGTTTCCACACTGAAATATGCATACCTGATCATATGACACAGGTGTCTGCCTGTGATTTGAGAGCTCTACTAATGTGCTGACATCTGTCCGCAGATCAGACTTGCAGCCGACCAACAGCATTTTGGTATTGGGACAAAACTCTTGGATTTCACCTTTCCACTAGGAGAAAAAGAAAAAAGGAAACTTAATAAAGCACTGGTGCCCATACAATGAAAACAATGGCAGACACTGAAAATGGGACTCCAAAAGCAAAGGGAATTTGTATTTATTTTCTAAGTAGATACCAAGTTACTACTTTCTGAAGTGGATCCATTGGAGAATTCCTATGCTTATTGTTATCCACTCTGTGTGACTCATCTATTCCCTCCCACAATGAACTCACTGGGAATCAACAGAAAGTAGCTTCAACAATGTCTTAATTATGGGGGTATCTCAGAAACAAAAGCACTTTAAGAATAATCATACCTCTGAAAGGATGACTACATCCTCAGATACGCTGAGGCAGGACTTTCCAGGTGAAGGTTGGAACAAAAGGAGAGCCCTCACCAGCACAAGGATGCATTCGCAGACTCTGTCAAGAGAGACTGAGGCATGCTGCTGGGCACCGGAGGCTCTATCCAGTGTTAGCAAATCAGAATGTTCCAGCTTCTCAGAATGGTCCACTCAGGTGTCTGAACTCACAGGCATGACATAAGCAGAAAACTACCTCTTGGTCTCCCAGGAAAGTATCTGATCTTGTAGCTCTGAGGCCCTTGAATTACTTTTTTTTTTTGTCTTTTTGAGACAGGGTTTCTCTCCCTTTTACCCCAGCTGGCCTGGAGTTTGCTATGTAGACCAGGCTGGCCTTTAACTAGCAGAGATCCACCCGTCTCTGCCTCCCGAATACTAGGATTAAAGGCATGCACCACCAAGCGTGGCTACTTTTTAAATTGTGTAATTATGTCTATCTAGTCTACAATTTGAGTTATTGTTTTATGTCCTAACCAGAATCCTGAGAACCTCCAAAAATCCCTGGCAGGGATTCTAGCTTGTTAAATCAAGCAGATAACTTTTTGTGGTTTTATTTCCTCTATCTTGAGTTCTCCATCATTTGGATGAAGACAAGTGTTCTAGGAAGAGCAGTGCTCCCAGAGACAAGGGGGGGTTAGAAGAGCAGAGAGTCTTCCACCCACAACCACAAATATGTCTTGTACTCTGTGAAGTACTGTAATGAGGACATAGCTGTGTCTTTCCAAAAGGAGTTTCTAGAGCAGGAAGGATGATAAAATCATTAAACTTAATACTAGATAAGAGGCACATCCTGTAGGAGTAATATAAGAGACCACCAGAGCAGACCTCTAGGTCTCATCATGTACTGAGGCAACGGAATCTATTACAAAGTCCACCAGCACATGGAGGCAGTAGCACACGGCACACCAGAGCCTGAGCTGTCCATCCAGGCCTTCTTTCTTTCCTTCAATAGCACTCAAGTTAGAACCAGAAGAATCAAAAAACGAGAAGAAATCTTCCCCTTCTTAAATCACCTCTGTGAGATTCATGGACTTCAAGACTTGATTAACCAAGATGAAACACAGAAAGGTTTATCATGAGCCCGAAGCCATGCAGAAGTAGAACATACCTAATACCTATACGTCCAAAGGCACTATTTGTTTGGTCTTAGAAGACAAAAGCAAAACAAAACAGGAGATAAGCTTCCATCATAAATTATGCATAACCTGATACTACATCAAGTACAAACTCCAGTAAACAAGCACCTCTTTTATCTCTAGGCAGAGGAAGGCATGTTGTTATGTGGTTCTCAGCCCTGTGATGATTCTGGCCTCCCTCTGCACGCCTAGCAAATATTTACAGGCCTTGAAGACAGGAAAGGTGTATTTCTGCCAGAATTTGACAAATGTCAGCCTTGTGTTTCATACACACTACTCAGGATGGAAAGGAGGTAAAAACTCCAAAGGATCCTTTGATCTATTAAAAGGGAGTCATATTTTACTAAACTGAGTTTGTAATGTTCAGGAAGACCGAGGGAGGATTACAACTCCAAACTTAATTTTATAGGGATCAAGCCAAGCGATCACATGCCAGAAAGAAATATAAATAAATAAAAATACAAAATTCAAGCACCACTAAAAGTAAAAACCCAAAGGATACAATGAAAACACAACAGGAACCCAGACATCAACACACACATGGATTTCTGGCCTCCCCTTTACCAGGGCACAGTGATGGGCCTGAGGGACAGTCTGTGCTCTCAGCCACATCTGCAGTGCACAGAGAAGAGAACTGCAGCTAGGATCTCACTCTCAAACACCACGGGACCCTGACAAGGCTAAGAAAGGGCTAGTGACTAAAAGAGATGCTGCTCCATGAACCAAGGTTCTCCTATAACCAGGCCACCTCAGGCCAAGCATTGCCCCTCCCCACACCAGTCTCCCTGCGACCCATCTACAAGTTCCTACAACTACCCTAAGGGGATGAGTCCCAAGTTGCTGGAGGCTGAGCATCACCACTTATCATGTACTGACTTTCTTAGGTTCTGGGGCCCACCTGATACCAGGTTCTTCCTCTTGACCTCCTTTGCTCCTGTCCATAGCTTCATCTAGTCCCTTTTCCACCTACAGAATCTGAGTTTTGTTTCAAGAAATCAGGTCTACATGCTAATAGATATGTTTACCATTACTGATGTTTTACTAACATTTGATATATACTTGATCATAATGCATATTGTTACATGTCTAGAGAGACAGGCCCCTATGATAGCTGTCTTACAGTAGTTTTATTTATGTTTCTACAAATAACTGAAATACAGTTTCCTTATCAAAATAATTTGTATTATGTTAAGGTCAACATCTGAATTGAGATCAACTATAAACAACTAGGATATAATCTGTCCAAAAACTGAAAGAAGGAAGGCGGAAAGATGTAAGAAGACACTGCTCCCATGTAGCTATTTTTAGCCACATCATTTCCTCCCCAAAACAAACACAGAAGCTCATAAGAAGTATTTTGTTTCAGAGCTTTGTGAAATAGAATTTCAAGCAGGTTAGCTATCAAAACTAGTGACATATATGTGTTGGAATGTTGTTTAGATGTGGAAGTGTTCTTTCCAGTGTTTCAATTAGAAGATACAAAGATACAAGCCACATAGTTTAGATTCTTGAAGCCCCCTCCCCTCCCCCGGCCAACCACCTATCTGTAGTTCTATGTCATCAAGCACTGAATGGTGCCATCGATCCTCAGCACTTACCTTTTTGAGGACACTGTCCAGAGTCTCTGGTCTACTGATGTCAAAACAAATCAGCACGGCATCGGAATCCGGGTAAGAGAGGGGGCGAACGTTGTCATAGTAGGGAGAACCTAAGAAACAAAGACACACAGGTTTCAGACAGAAATCTCCATTGTCTGTCAGGCCTTAACTGTACCCTTTTGAGATAATGACACCTCTCATTTGTAAGGAAATAGAAACACATATAAAAGCCAGGTCAGTGGCTTATTCACTTCTACCTCATGGAGCTCTGTATGAATAGGATCTCATTTCCTGAGGACAGCCAGGATGTGAAGGTGGAAGGTGCTCAAAGACTGAGTCAGAAGGAACTCTAGTGAACTGGGGAGCGTGTGGAACAGAGTGGCCCTGAGTGCAAACCTGCCATCACCACTAAGGGAGAGAAAGCCATGGCCAGAGGACTGGGTGCCTCTGATTCTTCATTCATAAAGTGAAAATGGTGACAACCTAGCTCTGTGGACCAAGTAAACCCAGGTAGCCCCTGCAATTTAGTAAGAGATCAGTAAATATTAACTAGGGGTATTGTGGCTGTGATGCTGAAGGCTGAGTGGGTAGAACACCAGAAACAGTGCTACTTCCTGACAAAGATCAAAACTCAAGATTAATCCAATAGTTGAATGGGGACGGTTGGGCTTTGGGAGGAAAAAGGTATGTTTAATGTGTAAGAGGGAGCCACCAAAGCACTCCAGCGTCAGCTACTTCCAGTCACAAGTCTGAATAAGCCACTGACCTTTGAGCTTATTTACGTTTACTCCCAACCCTGTGTAGGTTTTCTTCCTGTTACAACCAAGAGCATTATAAATGCCACGTTGGTCGTGTTACCTTTTTACATAGTTCCACCTCTAAGAATGACAATCCAAGAACCCTGGCCTGAGTTAGCTTCAGGAAGCCTAAAAGTTCAAATCTCTGACCAATTACTCAAACCACAGAACACTCTGGGCATGTAGGACACTCCTCCCCACACCCCCTTTAAGGAGTCCAAAGGATGAGAATTCACACAAGGCCAGTAATTATGAAATTCTGTGACTATGAAATTCAACAGGACGTGCCAGTTTCTACTTTTAAAGAACTGTTTTCAGCACAGTGGCATTTCATAGTCAAGGTTCTGCATACACTTCTATACTGACCTCAGTACCATGCAATAAAAACAAAAACATCTCCTTCAAAACCAAAATCTTCCAGAGTCTGTTCTTGTGACCCATTAAGTTACTGTAGTAAGAATATGCTAACCAGTGGATTCTAGGCCCCTGGCATTCACAATGCAACCCGAGCCATCACTCCAGGTTTCTCACTAGCTGCTTTAGTGATAGGGAACAATGAAAAAGCGGATGTTCTAAGACTCAGGAAGAAAAATGTGAGCAAAGACAATCTAGGAAGTCCTCAGGTACCCCAGCGACTTCCTACTCACTTCTGGCCTGACAACTAAAGGTTAGTTCCCCCCACAGCTTATAGGGCTTAAATATTAAGATGTATAAAAGATGAGGCTATGTTTGAAAATAATAAACAGTGGCTGCCTTTTCAGTCACTTGAAGAAAGCAGATGAGGAGACTAATTCACTAATAGTTTAGTCAGTTAAACATTTTTGAGAGGCATCAAAATGGGCTGGCTTAACCCTGTATGTGAATACACTGGTATTTCAGCCTTAGTTCTGCAGTTCAGTAGTTCAGTCCGCCCTATTGTAACCTTTCTTGTTTGTATGTCCAAAGTCTAACTTGACACAGACCTTGCTAGAAGCATTGGGACATCTCTTTCCAAATAGTCTGCCAGAAAATTCCAGATCATGGAGTAGAAATTCAAAGGCCAGACAGCAAAGGAAGCTCTCCTCTGCCCTTCAAAGCTAGTTTGAACGGCCTGATCCTAGACTCACACTGTCAGAGCAGCCAGCAGTACAATGTGAACCGAAACAGGTGTCAGAAATCTCCTTTCACAACTGTCTGGATACTTTCCCGTCTCTGGAGCTGAACTTCAGGACAGGAGTCTGCAGGTGCCACTCTCCTTCAGGACAGGATGCTCCCTGCACTTGCTGGCATGGTAGCTTACTCTACATGACAGTGGACCATCTACTCCAAAGGTGGTTGAAGAAGGTCAAAGAAGCAAAAGTAATTTAATTAAATTTGGGACTAGCAGGAAAATCCAGGGGCAGGGCAGCAAGACTCCAGTCACCACGTGGCTTCAGAGAAGGCCCCACCCTTTGCAGGCTGCATCCCCGCCCCCACCCGTTTTAAGGCCACAAAGGAATCTGGCTTTGTGTTCAGCCCTCTGCTGCAGGCTGGAGACAGCTTGCTAAAATAAAGCAAGGCTGCTTTTGTGCTTAGTGGCTATATGCAAATAAGTGAGAAATTTAGTCTCCTGATTTTAAAATGAAACCATTTTTGTCGAGTCAAACCAAATTCTAGTGGAGGTTCGCTTCTGCTTTTGTTTGTATTTGGTGTAACAGTTTGAATGAAAATACATATGTGGTGTAAAGCTTCATGGGAAATAAGCCACCAAGGGAGGTAAAGAGCTAATTCTTAAGAGCTTTCACAGGATCCAATTAGGAATAACACTTTGATCTGGTCCTATTACTTTTGCTTAGTAAATAGTGAGGCTTTTAGATCAACAAGTGTCCAAAGGCTCTAATAAAACTGATCTTAAAATTTACTAGTTATAACTGTAATTTGACCACCAATGATAAATAATACACATCTATTCATTATATTTGTAGATTGGTTAAGACTGAACAAAACAAAACCAGACACATGATCTCCATATTTTCAGAGTAAGAGAAAGTGAAATTGCAGAACTGTCCTGCCAGGAGGGTCTAACAACTCATCCAATAAGATGGACCTTTGAATTCTCCCATTCTTCCCAGTAAGGTCCTGTGACTGTACTAAAGACGTATGCAGCAAAGGAGAGGGCTGGTCAGCAAAGGCTGTGTGGATAACTGAGCTAAGAGAAGGGCAGAGGAATCCTAGGAATGTCCTGTCAACTGAGAAGCAGTAGGGAGACCAAAGTGACACCAAAAGAGGGAGTAGACAGTGCTCCCAGGAAGAGAGAAGCAGCAATGCCTGCCCCNTTATAAAAAAATCTTTCCCATTAAAGTCATTCCATAAATATGCCAAATGGATTTCCCCAGTGTTTTTTTTTTTTTTTCAATTGAGCTTCTTTGTTACTTCCTAAATATTCACACCCAATCCTAAAGCGCTCAGTCATCATTGCTCAACAGGAACTGCTCTAGCTCCTCATAGCTAGCAAAGGCTAATCCATTTGTAAATGAAGACTCTGATCATTAAACTCTCAATAGGAGGAAACTCAAAGGAGAGGCACTAAGGAGGCAGTTAATCCTCCCTATGATGAGCAAGCAACTTGGTATATCTCTTTCATTCCCAGCCTCTGGCCTCTGTAAAGCCTACAATCTAGCTACTGTATTAAGTCACCAGGTTATGAACACTCTGAATATTCCACATAGATCTGGCAAGGGTGTTTTGGCCCCCTAAAATCTGTTCTGGTCCCTCACAAGTTTCTTTTCTTGACTATAAACAACCATCAGCACTAATCTACAGGTTGCATAAAAAACATAGGGTCAAAGAATGAAATTTAACATCAATTTTAAATAAAATAATTTTCCTGATTATGTCAAAATTTTGTTGGTTGGAAATATCAGGTGATTACAGTATTTTCTCTAACATTTTTTCGTAGCACCGTGATGGAACCCAGGGCATTCCTTGTTCATGGGGACACAGCTCTACTACTGGGCTAGGCCTGTAGTCTGTACTTTCCATGATGCATACTAAACATGGTTGTACGCATTTCAACGTGAATTCTCTTTAGACTTTAGTTGTGAGTCTTTCTTTGTGGAAAACCCCTACAACAATGAAGGCCCTCTAAAGAGGGTATTGTGAGGTCTTCTATCTTACCAGGATCAGTAAGATTTAAAATAAGCTGTCTTAAAGAGAACTACTGATTTTGGCCACATTCTCTTTTAAATATACTGAATCTTAAACTCACTGAGATTGTAGAAGCACACAAGTGCAGCATATGATAAACCATTTATACACCCTACTGTCCTGTTATTTTACTACTAAATGACAAACCAATTCATATTTCAGTTGAGCACTGTCCAGCCTCCAAAAAATCCCCACCTAGTTTTTAATTATTATAAGTACTATTCCATTTCTTTCACTCCTATTCCAAGTTGTTTCCACACTGAAATATGCATACCTGATCATATGACACAGGTGTCTGCCTGTGATTTGAGAGCTCTACTAATGTGCTGACATCTGTCCGCAGATCAGACTTGCAGCCGACCAACAGCATTTTGGTATTGGGACAAAACTCTTGGATTTCACCTTTCCACTAGGAGAAAAAGAAAAAAGGAAACTTAATAAAGCACTGGTGCCCATACAATGAAAACAATGGCAGACACTGAAAATGGGACTCCAAAAGCAAAGGGAATTTGTATTTATTTTCTAAGTAGATACCAAGTTACTACTTTCTGAAGTGGATCCATTGGAGAATTCCTATGCTTATTGTTATCCACTCTGTGTGACTCATCTATTCCCTCCCACAATGAACTCACTGGGAATCAACAGAAAGTAGCTTCAACAATGTCTTAATTATGGGGGTATCTCAGAAACAAAAGCACTTTAAGAATAATCATACCTCTGAAAGGATGACTACATCCTCAGATACGCTGAGGCAGGACTTTCCAGGTGAAGGTTGGAACAAAAGGAGAGCCCTCACCAGCACAAGGATGCATTCGCAGACTCTGTCAAGAGAGACTGAGGCATGCTGCTGGGCACCGGAGGCTCTATCCAGTGTTAGCAAATCAGAATGTTCCAGCTTCTCAGAATGGTCCACTCAGGTGTCTGAACTCACAGGCATGACATAAGCAGAAAACTACCTCTTGGTCTCCCAGGAAAGTATCTGATCTTGTAGCTCTGAGGCCCTTGAATTACTTTTTTTTTTTGTCTTTTTGAGACAGGGTTTCTCTCCCTTTTACCCCAGCTGGCCTGGAGTTTGCTATGTAGACCAGGCTGGCCTTTAACTAGCAGAGATCCACCCGTCTCTGCCTCCCGAATACTAGGATTAAAGGCATGCACCACCAAGCGTGGCTACTTTTTAAATTGTGTAATTGTGTCTATCTAGTCTACAATTTGAGTTATTGTTTTATGTCCTAACCAGAATCCTGAGAACCTCCAAAAATCCCTGGCAGGGATTCTAGCTTGTTAAATCAAGCAGATAACTTTTTGTGGTTTTATTTCCTCTATCTTGAGTTCTCCATCATTTGGATGAAGACAAGTGTTCTAGGAAGAGCAGTGCTCCCAGAGACAAGGGGGGTTAGAAGAGCAGAGAGTCTTCCACCCACAACCACAAATATGTCTTGTACTCTGTGAAGTACTGTAATGAGGACATAGCTGTGTCTTTCCAAAAGGAGTTTCTAGAGCAGGAAGGATGATAAAATCATTAAACTTAATACTAGATAAGAGGCACATCCTGTAGGAGTAATATAAGAGACCACCAGAGCAGACCTCTAGGTCTCATCATGTACTGAGGCAACGGAATCTATTACAAAGTCCACCAGCACATGGAGGCAGTAGCACACGGCACACCAGAGCCTGAGCTGTCCATCCAGGCCTTCTTTCTTTGCTTCAGTAGCACTCAAGTTAGAACCAGAAGAATCAAAAAACGAGAAGAAATCTTCCCCTTCTTAAATCACCTCTGTGAGATTCATGGACTTCAAGACTTGATTAACCAAGATGAAACACAGAAAGGTTTATCATGAGCCCGAAGCCATGCAGAAGTAGAACATACCTAATACCTATACGTCCAAAGGCACTATTTGTTTGGTCTTAGAAGACAAAAGCAAAACAAAACAGGAGATAAGCTTCCATCATAAATTATGCATAACCTGATACTACATCAAGTACAAACTCCAGTAAACAAGCACCTCTTTTATCTCTAGGCAGAGGAAAGCATGTTGTTATGTGGTTCTCAGCCCTGTGATGATTCTGGCCTCCCTCTGCACGCCTAGCAAATATTTACAGGCCTTGAAGACAGGAAAGGTGTATTTCTGCCAGAATTTGACAAATGTCAGCCTTGTGTTTCATACACACTACTCAGGATGGAAAGGAGGTAAAAACTCCAAAGGATCCTTTGATCTATTAAAAGGGAGTCATATTTTACTAAACTGAGTTTGTAATGTTCAGGAAGACCGAGGGAGGATTACAACTCCAAACTTAATTTTATAGGGATCAAGCCAAGCGATCACATGCCAGAAAGAAATATAAATAAATAAAAATACAAAATTCAAGCACCACTAAAAGTAAAAACCCAAAGGATACAATGAAAACACAACAGGAACCCAGACATCAACACACACATGGATTTCTGGCCTCCCCTTTACCAGGGCACAGTGATGGGCCTGAGGGACAGTCTGTGCTCTCAGCCACATCTGCAGTGCACAGAGAAGAGAACTGCAGCTAGGATCTCACTCTCAAACACCACGGGACCCTGACAAGGCTAAGAAAGGGCTAGTGACTAAAAGAGATGCTGCTCCATGAACCAAGGTTCTCCTATAACCAGGCCACCTCAGGCCAAGCATCGCCCCTCCCCACACCAGTCTCCCTGCGACCCATCTACAAGTTCCTACAACTACCCTAAGGGGATGAGTCCCAAGTTGCTGGAGGCTGAGCATCACCACTTATCATGTACTGACTTTCTTAGGTTCTGGGGCCCACCTGATACCAGGTTCTTCCTCTTGACCTCCTTTGCTCCTGTCCATAGCTTCATCTAGTCCCTTTTCCACCTACAGAATCTGAGTTTTGTTTCAAGAAATCAGGTCTACATGCTAATAGATATGTTTACCATTACTGATGTTTTACTAACATTTGATATATACTTGATCATAATGCATATTGTTACATGTCTAGAGAGACAGGCCCCTATGATAGCTGTCTTACAGTAGTTTTATTTATGTTTCTACAAATAACTGAAATACAGTTTCCTTATCAAAATAATTTGTATTATGTTAAGGTCAACATCTGAATTGAGATCAACTATAAACAACTAGGATATAATCTGTCCAAAAACTGAAAGAAGGAAGGCGGAAAGATGTAAGAAGACACTGCTCCCATGTAGCTATTTTTAGCCACATCATTTCCTCCCCAAAACAAACACAGAAGCTCATAAGAAGTATTTTGTTTCAGAGCTTTGTGAAATAGAATTTCAAGCAGGTTAGCTATCAAAACTAGTGACATATATGTGTTGGAATGTTGTTTAGATGTGGAAGTGTTCTTTCCAGTGTTTCAATTAGAAGATACAAAGATACAAGCCACATAGTTTAGATTCTTGAAGCCCCCTCCCCTCCCCCGGCCAACCACCTATCTGTAGTTCTATGTCATCAAGCACTGAATGGTGCCATCGATCCTCAGCACTTACCTTTTTGAGGACACTGTCCAGAGTCTCTGGTCTACTGATGTCAAAACAAATCAGCACGGCATCGGAATCCGGGTAAGAGAGGGGGCGAACGTTGTCATAGTAGGGAGAACCTAAGAAACAAAGACACACAGGTTTCAGACAGAAATCTCCATTGTCTGTCAGGCCTTAACTGTACCCTTTTGAGATAATGACACCTCTCATTTGTAAGGAAATAGAAACACATATAAAAGCCAGGTCAGTGGCTTATTCACTTCTACCTCATGGAGCTCTGTATGAATAGGATCTCATTTCCTGAGGACAGCCAGGATGTGAAGGTGGAAGGTGCTCAAAGACTGAGTCAGAAGGAACTCTAGTGAACTGGGGAGCGTGTGGAACAGAGTGGCCCTGAGTGCAAACCTGCCATCACCATTAAGGGAGAGAAAGCCATGGCCAGAGGACTGGGTGCCTCTGATTCTTCATTCATAAAGTGAAAATGGTGACAACCTAGCTCTGTGGACCAAGTAAACCCAGGTAGCCCCTGCAATTTAGTAAGAGATCAGTAAATATTAACTAGGGGTATTGTGGCTGTGATGCTGAAGGCTGAGTGGGTAGAACACCAGAAACAGTGCTACTTCCTGACAAAGATCAAAACTCAAGATTAATCCAATAGTTGAATGGGGACGGTTGGGCTTTGGGAGGAAAAAGGTATGTTTAATGTGTAAGAGGGAGCCACCAAAGCACTCCAGCGTCAGCTACTTCCAGTCACAAGTCTGTATAAGCCACTGACCTTTGAGCTTATTTACGTTTACTCCCAACCCTGTGTAGGTTTTCTTCCTGTTACAACCAAGAGCATTATAAATGCCACGTTGGTCGTGTTACCTTTTTACATAGTTCCACCTCTAAGAATGACAATCCAAGAACCCTGGCCTGAGTTAGCTTCAGGAAGCCTAAAAGTTCAAATCTCTGACCAATTACTCAAACCACAGAACACTCTGGGCATGTAGGACACTCCTCCCCACACCCCCTTTAAGGAGTCCAAAGGATGAGAATTCACACAAGGCCAGTAATTATGAAATTCTGTGACTATGAAATTCAACAGGATGTGCCAGTTTCTACTTTTAAAGAACTGTTTTCAGCACAGTGGCATTTCATAGTCAAGGTTCTGCATACACTTCTATACTGACCTCAGTACCATGCAATAAAAACAAAAACATCTCCTTCAAAACCAAAATCTTCCAGAGTCTGTTCTTGTGACCCATTAAGTTACTGTAGTAAGAATATGCTATCCAGTGGATTCTAGGCCCCTGGCATTCACAATGCAACCCGAGCCATCACTCCAGGTTTCTCACTAGCTGCTTTAGTGATAGGGAACAATGAAAAAGCGGATGTTCTAAGACTCAGGAAGAAAAATGTGAGCAAAGACAATCTAGGAAGTCCTCAGGTACCCCAGCGACTTCCTACTCACTTCTGGCCTGACAACTAAAGGTTAGTTCCCCCCACAGCTTATAGGGCTTAAATATTAAGATGTATAAAAGATGAGGCTATGTTTGAAAATAATAAACAGTGGCTGCCTTTTCAGTCACTTGAAGAAAGCAGATGAGGAGACTAATTCACTAATAGTTTAGTCAGTTAAACATTTTTGAGAGGCATCAAAATGGGCTGGCTTAACCCTGTATGTGAATACACTGGTATTTCAGCCTTAGTTCTGCAGTTCAGTAGTTCAGTCCGCCCTATTGTAACCTTTCTTGTTTGTATGTCCAAAGTCTATCTTGACACAGACCTTGCTAGAAGCATTGGGACATCTCTTTCCAAATAGTCTGCCAGAAAATTCCAGATCATGGAGTAGAAATTCAAAGGCCAGACAGCAAAGGAAGCTCTCCTCTGCCCTTCAAAGCTAGTTTGAATGGCCTGATCCTAGACTCACACTGTCAGAGCAGCCAGCAGTACAATGTGAACCGAAACAGGTGTCAGAAATCTCCTTTCACAACTGTCTGGATACTTTCCCGTCTCTGGAGCTGAACTTCAGGACAGGAGTCTGCAGGTGCCACTCTCCTTCAGGACAGGATGCTCCCTGCACTTGCTGGCATGGTAGCTTACTCTACATGACAGTGGACCATCTACTCCAAAGGTGGTTGAAGAAGGTCAAAGAAGCAAAAGTAATTTAATTAAATTTGGGACTAGCAGGAAAATCCAGGGGCAGGGCAGCAAGACTCCAGTCACCACGTGGCTTCAGAGAAGGCCCCACCCTTTGCAGGCTGCATCCCCGCCCCCACCCGTTTTAAGGCCACAAAGGAATCTGGCTTTGTGTTCAGCCCTCTGCTGCAGGCTGGAGACAGCTTGCTAAAATAAAGCAAGGCTGCTTTTGTGCTTAGTGGCTATATGCAAATAAGTGAGAAATTTAGTCTCCTGATTTTAAAATGAAACCATTTTTGTCGAGTCAAACCAAATTCTAGTGGAGGTTCGCTTCTGCTTTTGTTTGTATTTGGTGTAACAGTTTGAATGAAAATACATATGTGGTGTAAAGCTTCATGGGAAATAAGCCACCAAGGGAGGTAAAGAGCTAATTCTTAAGAGCTTTCACAGGATCCAATTAGGAATAACACTTTGATCTGGTCCTATTACTTTTGCTTAGTAAATAGTGAGGCTTTTAGATCAACAAGTGTCCAAAGGCTCTAATAAAACTGATCTTAAAATTTACTAGTTATAACTGTAATTTGACCACCAATGATAAATAATACACATCTATTCATTATATTTGTAGATTGGTTAAGACTGAACAAAACAAAACCAGACACATGATCTCCATATTTTCAGAGTAAGAGAAAGTGAAATTGCAGAACTGTCCTGCCAGGAGGGTCTAACAACTCATCCAATAAGATGGACCTTTGAATTCTCCCATTCTTCCCAGTAAGGTCCTGTGACTGTACTAAAGACGTATGCAGCAAAGGAGAGGGCTGGTCAGCAAAGGCTGTGTGGATAACTGAGCTAAGAGAAGGGCAGAGGAATCCTAGGAATGTCCTGTCAACTGAGAAGCAGTAGGGAGACCAAAGTGACACCAAAAGAGGGAGTAGACAGTGCTCCCAGGAAGAGAGAAGCAGCAATGCCTGCCCCAGCCCTGCCAGGAAGCCAACCTGTCAGAAAAATCAATTTCTATAGTTTCGTTAAGGTGTGCATGAAAAGCTTACAAGGTGCTAACTATATACCACAAGAGAGAGCTGAACATGTTTTACTGTGAATGGAAGCCTTAAAGTTTATGTGCAATACACAGTAGGCCCTGATATGCACATGCTCTGTACTCTAGAATCTAAGAATTCACTGTATGTAGTCAAAGCCCAATAAATCCAGATACCAAGGTTTGCTTGTTAAGTAAAAATTTTCCTCAACATGTGGAAAAGGCTTCATGCATATCATATGGGCATTGTCAAACCAGCATTTCTCTTACATTTTGTGAAACTTAAGGGCACAGGCCAGTTCTTCAAGCCCTTTCTAAGTATTCTACCAGACTTCTCCTGAGAAAACCATAGGTAATCCAATGGTATAAAGAACTAAACTATATGCAAAATGTGTGCCCCCTCCCACTTCCAACTACAGCTGAAGGTCTTTGCTCAGGCATAAATTGGAATAAGTATGTTTTGGGGCTCTTAGTTTGGCAAACATCAGCAAGGTTCTAAAAAGCTTTTATAATTGCAGGTCTACCCATCTTTGTCTTCAAGATCATTAATTTTTGGGTGAGAGCAAAATTTCCAGCCCAAGAATAGACAAAAAGTGCCTCACCCAGAAACTAATTCTTCAGACGCATACCTGCCTGCTGAAGTCACTCTTCTACAGAGATACAACATACCATATATGTACATACTTAAATGTATATGTAAGAAGATTCATGCCCAACTGGGAGGCCTTATGGACCTTTTGCAAAACCAATTCAAACACAGAGGCTTTAGAAGAATCTGAGAATTAAAAAATTCCTTCTTGTTGGATATTTTAAATGTATAACTTCTTACACTTGAACTGAGCTGAAAAGATGCCCTGTTAGAAATTCCTCCCAAGAGCGGGAAGTTGGAACACTGAATATTTTTGGTATTAAGAAGTATAACAAGTTTTGTTATTTTCAGTGACCTCCAAGAACACAAGCGTAGCCAGCAGCAAGAGTCCACAGCACACAGAGCGTTTCCTCATGCCATTGCCAAGCAGAGCTAGCTTTAGATGAGCAGAAGGTTCAGGAATGCGAGTCATGTCTGGGCAGAACCTTCAGACTATGTCTCCACAGAAGAGTCTGCTTAACTCTTTTCCCAAGTGTCTGCACTACAAACACCATGCCCCCAAATATGCCACCACCAGCATGTCCAGGAAAGATATCTTGTTTGTTTCTTCTACAGAATCAGATATTGGAAATTATGAAGCCATCCTATGAAATCTTGAGGGTAGTAATGTGTTTCTGTAAAAACTGAATTAGTGTTTTCTATTTCTGGGTGTTGTGTAGAGATATGCAGTGGGATATAAAGTCAGGCAGGTAGAAAGAACATTGCTCTTTGGGGGCTTTAAATAAATTAGTTTTATAATCATGACCTTGAGACACTAAAACATATATAAGAATCATAATATTTATATGAATATGACAGTGGAAACATGGTAAGTCATAGAGCTTGAGGGAGTAAGGTGATACAGATGATTTTCAAATATTCACTCCATCATTCATCAGATTGAAGCTATTATGCTTCATGTTAGCATGGAGTCCCTCAAGGGAATTCACTTTTCCACAGACTGTACCATCAGCCTTGCACTTCACAACCAATGTGCACAACATCTGGTCAGACTGGCAGAGCAGCTTGCATTCCATGTCAGGGAAGTTCCAACTTCTGCCAAAGGGGGCTCCTTGAATGTTGCCAATATGTCATGTCAAGGATATCAATAAATGACCCAGGCCCAGCTGATTCATTTGGCACAGCCCACCACACACCATGAATTAAACCATGACACTATTGGTCCATGGTGTCCCATTTCCATGCAAAAGAACTATATTAATGAGGAAGCACCTGGTTATTTCAGGGGCATCAGAATGGCCAATCTGGGCACCTCGATGAAATGTGCAACTCAGGAAAAGCCAGACTGGACAATACTAGCATTAAATGGGTTTTAAAAGATCTAGAGACAGATGAAGATTTGTAGATTCAGAGCTCCTGTTCCCCTTTGGGAATGTGATGGTATGGTAGGTCAATCTCCACACGTACTTTTATGTATTGGTTACTGGAAGCCATCAGCCAAGTTGTCTGTTCAGCACTAGTCCACATCTCTTAAGACTGTGAAATCTCAGTTTAAACCCTGAGCCTGATTTTGAAACCCTAGGGATCTTAAAAGACTTTATGAAATACCTGGGGGGCTGGGGCAAATGCTCTGTTGTTAACATCAGAAACATGCAACCCTTCCTGAACTGTTTGTAAATTATTACCCTATCTCTTTCTCCAAGAAGGTTTACTTGAAAATCTCAATTTTGAGGATTTTGCTTTCCCTGGTAACCATTTAATGCAAGCATGTTTTCAAGGTTAAGGCTTTTACTTTGAAAGTAGTGAGTCAGCTTCTAGAGAACAAGATTCTTCATGGAGATTCAGTGAAGGGGAAGCCCAGAGTCAGGGGCATGGACTCGGGTCAGCTTCAAAACCTCTTGGGTCTTGCTGCTAGTTTTATCCAGCTTTCCCTGCCCCAAGCTCACCCTCTGACAACCAGGACAAGGAAGATCCCTCACTCTGTTTAAACCAAGTTCACTGACAATTCTTCCCAGCTCCTCATCTATTTTCTTACTTTACCTTGGGGGGGGGCAGTGTATTTTAAATTGTGTTTTCACCCACATTTTCAACAGCTCTGTTTGTCTTGCCACTCTAACTGGACTCTGAGTAAGCAGAAGCAGCTCCTGCCCAGCTCTGTACCTCTCTGCCCCCTGCCCACAGCACCAGCAGTACTTGCAGACGGTATGCCCTCACATTGGTTTACTAGTTTTACAATCATATCTTTAAGTCTTGCCCTTATGTATTCATTCATACTTTAAATCACAAAAAAGAGCAACAATCTCTTTTTAAGCTGCTTTTATTGATTAATTGTAGACTAATTTCCAAACTCCTGAAACATTTCCATTCATGCCAAGGAATATTTCAATAGGACACTTGTCACTGAGACCAGCCTTCAAAGTTGATGTCAAGAGAATAAATATAACATTGTGGTCAGATTTATGTTTATATAGGAGACTGTTCTCAAAGTAAAGTGACAAGGTAACTAGGATTTTTTGTCCCTCTCTGTTCCTTTAAATATACAATATACTACCTTCTCTGCTAACAATACGGAAACTAACACAGGAGTGCCACTTGAGCATCCAGGCCCCCAAAAGAAGTTTGTATCATGATAAGATTCAAAAGAGTGTTCATGGGGCAATAGCACAATTATTACAGGGAATCTGAGCAGCTGAATTGAATTATTTTAAAACTAATAATATGCCTTAAATAAAATGTGCATTAACTTGCCTTAGTGAAAAGCCGGCATGAATGACTATTACTCCCTAAATCATGTGTGCTGAAATTACACTGCAATCAAGTCTCCTAGGAACACATATGGTGATCTTTAAATGACTAAGTTTCTATTATTAGTAGGCATTTGGCTTCGTGCTACAAATTACTTCTACGCTTGACAAATGTGGCAGATTTTGAAGCACAAGCTATGAGAATTACTTTGGTCTCACCTATCATTTTACAGAACTGAAACTATTACCCTTTTGTATAGAAACTCATCTGGGGACTCTGAAAATCCTGCAGAGCATTTCTGCAAATATTAATAAAATAAGTCATTTTACAATGAAAATGTTTCTTAGTAAAATAAATTATGGACCCAAGACCACGCTAAGTATCTCCTGTTGGCAGATGATTTCCATGACACCTGTTAAAAGGTTTTGTTAACTTTGGATAACTTTAAGTAACCATAAGAAATCAATTGCCATTTGTGGTTGCTTTAATGGGTAAGCACTTGGGGAAAGACAGGGAAAAACTGTCCCTCTACTGAAGAGAGTCTAGAAGCTCTCCAAGACCCCAGGCAGCTTCATAAAGAAGCACATGAGCAACCAGGTGAAACAGGGTGTTAAGAGTTCAAGAACTAGACTATATGAGGGGCATGGTAGGCTGGCAGTAAGCTAGCAGTGCATCCTCAGGCATAGCAGGACTTGCTTATAGCAGATACCAGAAAAAGGAAGAGGAAAAAGGAAGGAAATGTGAAGTGGCTGGGCCTCAGAAGTGAGAAATGAATAGTTTCCTCTTCTCATATCCTGCTTCCAATTGTTATTTTTTTCCCACAACCAAACTGGCAGTTTTGCTTATGCGTGATCGACTACTTCCAGGAATGCAGACCCTTTAGGAGATGTGGTTCTCACATGCAAAGACTGCTGGAAGCCTGAGCAGGACAGCATTACCACCCAAGTCTCTCTATATCCAATTTTCTCCATACAAATCTCTTTCACACACTCTTGGAAGAGGATACAAATAGCATTTAGGACTTTGTACACTTGGCTTGGATCTTGTCTCCAGAGATAAACCCATAACAGCTGGGGAAAATCAAATGTATGAAGAACCATAGGGTATGTGCAATTATTGTCACACCTGAACTAAACAGATGTTTTTGTGGGCAAAGAAAATGTCAAACAATAGTTTTAAAAGTCTTGTTCAGAGATTTCCTAGGAAAAGCTTAGGATGAATTAAGAAAAGCATTAAAGATACTAGAAACCATTAGTTGCTGATGCAATGTTTCCTGATAGAAGCCTTTTAATTATGAATGGCAAGCCACTTTTAGTGGAAACAGGCTATCTTTAGAATTTAAGTGATGTTCGGTAACTGTGCTTAATTAACTAACATCTCACCTCACAAACAGCATGATGGCATTTCAAATACTCCCTTATGTCTCTTTTCCACTTGTATAAATCTAAATTCTAACTAGGATTTCATAACTGGATAATTTTGCAGTGCAGTACTTTTGCAATCAGTTTCCAAACTTGTATAATTTTGCAGAAATAAGCATAGGGTTTTCTTTCACTAAATAAAAATACAGGTAATTATTCACTACTGATTTCATTGCAGGTGATTGTTTTTAATTTGATGAAAAGCAGTATTTATGAAGTTGCCATCTTTGAGGCACCAATAAACGTCAGAAACCTCACTCATCTCCTTGGAAACTGCATAGTATTATTAATTTGCTCATTATTCAGGTTTTATTGGGTGACTACTATGTGCAAGGCATTCTGCTGTGTGTGCAGAGACCACGAACTCTAGACAGTTTTGATCAATGCTTGAAAAATATACTAAGTGATATTTGCATTGGCTTCCGATTATAAACTGCTCGTATTTGTTTTATTTCCCAGCTTTTGAAATGCACGGGAACTTTTCTTAGAGTGGGTGGAGGCAATTTTGCCCCTTGGGCACCTAATCTAAAATCTCCGTTGGTGGTCTTGTGACTCTTGGAGTTTGGGGATGGGATGTAGAGCTCAGCATTCCTGAGCTCACCCATCCCCCTCCTTATCCAAATAGTCTCATTCCTAAATCCACCAGGAAGCCAGGCTCAGCCCGGAATCTGACTTGGTTTGCAGGTTGTGAGAACCCCAGCTGGGGATGCCAGATCGCCTAGACTAGGAACTGAAGCCAACTCACATCCTGGGAAACAAAAAGATCTGCCTGTCCAGTAAGCTAAAGCCAAGAAGTAGACAGCCGGGAGAGACCTCACACGTCACCTAGCTCAGTGTCCTCTTTTCACAGATGATGAAAATAAGACCCAGGGAGAGAGGATTTACCCACAGAAATCCGTGGGAGCCAGGAGCTAAGATCTAAACGCAGCTTTTTATCGAAGATTGGACCAGACCCTCTGCCCCACCCCACGCCTAAATAATTCCTATGGAGAACTGAGTCCAAACAGAGCTGGGTTGGAGAGAGGGAGTACCGGTGCTAATTGTTGGTACTGCACCAGCTGTTCCGCCCACTAGGCCTAACATTACCATGGTATGTCTGAGAATCAGAACCTAATAAAATACTAGCTACGTAGTAATTCGGATGATAGAAACTACTTAAACAAACCACTACAATCCCATCAACACTTTCTCTATAGTATGGAGTCTGTGTGTGCAATCCCAACACAAAACACAAATCACCCTTGGCGCAGTTCAAGGAAGAGCTTGACTCTCCCGGGAGAAACTAGATCCATCCTCGCTGCAGCAGTAGAGAGCATCTGGCACAGACCTTGAGAGGCGCTCGTGCGAGACTTCACTCTTGCCTTTGTGCGGGACCTGCCTCTGGCGACCTTGTCAGTCTGGCCCCTTTTTCCCCACCGCTGCCAATTCCTCCAAGTCCCTCAGAGGTTTGGGAGGTTCCAGCCCTGGGTGTGGGAAGTTCGCAGAGCTCCTCCAGGCCACTCCCATCTGGGAGCGGCTCCACCACCCAGCCACCCGCCTGACAGCAATCTGCGTGTTGGCGCTTGTGCGCTCCTCCTCGCCAGTTTCGCCCAGATCTGCCTCCCTGCACCCGCGGCCCAGTTCCCTGAGCACCCAAGGTCTTTCCCCTTTCCGCCTGACTGGCTCCAGCGCCTGGTCGCAGCAAAGAGGAGGCGCTAATCCAAGGGCGCTGCTGAGCCAGGCTGGAAGAGCTTGGGTCCCAGGGGTGCTCTGATCCCACTGTCCCTGCCCGTGCAGCTGGGGTTGCAGGCTTTCCCACCCGCGGACATCTGGTCCTCCCCATCCTCGTGCTCCACGGAGGTGGGTGGGCGCCTGGGAAGGCAATAACCCGGCCTTGAACCTCAGACCTTTGGACAGAACCCACCACGGCGCCAATAATTCAAGTAGACAAGAAGGTCAAAGGCGAGCGGTGCAGCCTGAGGCCCTGCAGGCGGGCGCTGGGTGATGCAATTGGGTTGTGGGCCGGCGTGCTGGGAGAGTGGGCACGGCGTGATCCCCGGGCGGATGTTAGGCGGCTGGGCGCGGGTGGCTGGGAGGCTGCCGAGGCCGAGGCCCGGTGGTGCAGGTTCCAGCCGCCAGCGCCAGCGCATTCCTGACGGTAGGCGTCACGAGCCGGCGGCCACCGCTTCACCCAACTCTCCCCTAGCGTGGAATCCACACACAACCTGGTCGCGCCGGGGGTTTGGGGATCTTCTCCCAGTTCGGTAGCAGGAGCCCCCGGTGTGCGGGCAGATGGGAGGTGACACCCACGAGGGCGCCCTCCGCGAGCCGCCTGACTCCACGCGGCTCGGCCCTTGCACCCCGCCACCCAAGGACCGCCAGCAGCAGCCGCTCCCTCAGGGTCACCTCCCGGCACACAGGGTCCTCCTCTGAGTCCTGCCCTCCATTCCCGCTGTGGTGCCCGCCCCTGCCCAGAAAGGATGAAATTTTCCCGCGGCCAGGGCCGTGGGAATCCCTCGAGGGGCCACGTTAACGGACAACCGGGTCCCGCTCCAGTCTCCGCTGCCAGCCCGCCCCAGCGCCACGCGGTGCGCGACTCTTACCCGAAGTGTCCCATAGGCTCAACTCTATTCTTTGTGTGTCGATTTCAAAACTGGCAGTGTAATTCTCAAACACCGTAGGGACGTAATTCTGGACAAACCGCAAGGGCAGAAGAGAATGGAAAGGGGGTGAAGAAATGATTAAAAACACGAAGCCAACGAACACGTTAAAAAAAAAAAACACGCCACCCCAAACCCCCAGCTGAAAAATCAAACCCGCACCCATCCTAGCCCGCACTCTTAGCCCCCGGCCCCAGGAGAGCCCACCCGACCCTCTCTCCCCGGCATGGGAAGCGGCAAGTTTTGGGACCTGAGCGCCAGGGGCAGGCGCGTCTCGGCCGCTTGTCCTTCACCGCAGTGTGGCGGGGCCAGGAGGACAGCATGAGAAAGAAGACTTTCAAAAGGAGCAATGGTGAAGGAGGGAAGCGAGCAGGCCCTCACTCCCAGACTGGGGTGTCCCACTGGCCGCCACCCCCAAAGCTGGGCCCGCCACACTCACCTCGGGGAAGCAGTCCTTAGCGAAGACGTGCAGCAGGGCGGTCTTCCCACACTGACTGTCTCCCACCACTACTATCTTGCATTTCACGTTCTGATTAGGATCCATGATAGATTTACTGGATAATTTCTGGTTGGCTCTTCTCTCCTTCATTGATGTTGCCTTATTTTCTCTTGAAACAGGAATTTTCTCTTTAGAAGAAAAAAAAAATATATATATACTTCTCTCTATTAAAAAAACAGGTAAAAAAATAAATCGCAAGGCTGGTGGGAAACCCCGAGGCGCAGCGCAAATGAGGGGCGAGGCGGCGGCTTGTTACTCCCCTCCAACAAGTTTTCAGCCCTACTCTACGCCTCGCCTCCCAAGTCCAATTCCGATCGTCTGCTTTGTTTCACGCTCTCTGCTCGGCTTTATACGCCCGGCCTTCCAATCCTCTGCTTTCTCAATGAGAGCAGGAAACTGATCCGCCTCCTCCCCTTTTATGGAGTCTGGGAGAGAGCGCTGACTGCCTTGTCGGAAAATGTAAGCAGCGCGCCCTCTAGGGTAGCGCGTAGGACGGATTTCAAACGGGTTCTAGGACAACTTGAAGAAGTCAAACAGAGTTTTTTGACGTCCAAGATCAAGAGGAGGGGTAGACAGGAGGAAGGAGGAACAAATATCTGTGCATACTGAACTGAACTGGAATTCCTTGCTTTCACAGAGGTAACTCTCCTTACGGGAAAATAAAAAAATATTTCCCTCTTAAGTTAAAACATAATTATAAAACGTAGGAAGCAAATCTTGGATGTGGAAAGACTAAGTGGTTATATCTAAGGCCGCAAAATAATAACAATAATACAAAAATTCGGTGTGCCAGGTGCATAGCTGTTGGAACACTAGCTAAACCAGGTAACTTCCGGTATCAAGACTGGCCTTCCTGAGTCGCTGAAGTGGACTGCCTTTGGAAACTTGTTAGGGTGAGTCATTTCAGAGGAGGCAGAAAGCTTAAAAGAGGGGATAGGAAGACTGAGCAATGTAGGTGGAAAAAGAAAAATGGAAGATGACCAAAGCCCTTGGAATCTCAGCTCCACGCCTCTCCTGCTGGGAGGAAACTGGGAGGAAGAGCCCAGAGAGTGCCCTCCAGTCCTTTGATCTGCAGCCTCCACCTCCCTGGAGTCCAGGCACTCTGCACTGGGCCCGGCAAGCACACATACGCACCCTTAGCTGAAAGCCCAGGGTTGGCCCACCGACCGCCCACATCCCTCACCTTCCAACTCTCACCTCCAGCAAGTCTTAGAAAGAGACAAAATAGTCCTTGTTTGTTCTCATTTTTCTGAGCACAGTTTCTTCACTGCCCAAATGGTCAGGAGATTTTAGTTTTTAAACTTACAGTGTTGGGGTCTAGGAAGATAGCTCAGTAAAGTGCTTGCTGTACAAGCATGAGGTCCTGAGTTTGATCCCCAGCCCCCACACAAAGAGCTGAGCACAGAGGTACACTCCTGTAACCCCAGCACTGACCGACAGCGGGGTGTCTGGGGCTTGTCTGCCAGCCAACCCAAACAAACTCATGAGGATCTGGATTCAGTGAGAGACCATGCTTCAAAAATAATGTGGGATAACAATTAAGTCACCCGACATTAACCTTCCACAAATGTGTACACACAAATACAGCCTAAACCTAACCTTTTATGGAAATTTCTAGGCCCATCATAAGAAGTTGAAGATACCAAAAAAAGTTCAGTATAGGAAGTTGTGTATTGAATTTTAGGAGTCTCAGGATGGTGTTCTTTTTCTTTCTAAGCTGATGATGCTGGAGTCTTCCCCTGAACTATAGCCCTGCACCTCACTTGATGCACAGGTTTGCTTTACCCAGGTAAAGGGCTGACCATGGAGAAGGGTATTGCTGGCCCTGTTGAGGATCTTTGGGAAGCAGTTGCCAAACTTTTCTTGGAAGAGCTTTATCCATCTCCTCACACAGCTACTGAGGGAGAGTATGCCCCTTGACTTCCCTTGACACACAACATGAAGCTATAAACATGAACATGTCCTGTGCTGACTTGATATAGTTGAACCTAGCATTTCACAAACTTGCCTAAGCACAGGAAACATCTCTCAAAATATCCATTTGGTTGTTGGAGAACCACAGGCATCACAGGGAGTGCTCTTAGAAGAGATGAATTTAGGTTCAGAATTTCACATATTCTGGCTAAGTGCCAGTGGATCAGCTACTTGACCTCGGAAAAACCTCGATTTCATTATCTTTAAAGCAGGATTCATGATAGCATTTGTAGCCATATGCAAATGAAGTTTGGAAAAGAGTTTATGGCGCAACAAAGAACTCCCTACTCTATATTTCATGATAACTTACTTCCTCTTCCCAGAAACAAACATCTTGGTAAATCCTGGATTCATTAGTCAACTTACTAATAGAATCTGGGCTCATACTTTCTTTTCTCCTATTTTTAACCTATGACATTACCCTTCTCCAGACACATGATTCGACCTTCTATATCTGTATTCTGTACTGATGTAATTTATATAAAGTAACTTTGACTTGAATTAATTATTCATTTTAAATTGACAGATCAATGGTTGGTAATCACATAATTAATCACCTAAGCTATGTCTGAGAGCAGAAGGTGATCTTGCCTGCCAAGGATATGGCACATCTGCAGGTATAAAGGGTCTACCAGACAGTAGTATAGACACTTTGCAGAAATAATCTACAGTCATAGATTAGTGGATGACTATTTCTGGAAATCAGGTGACCCAAATCTCTAGAAATCTGCCAGCTCCTGAGTGGAATTTAATGGATGTGTAATAGAGTAGAAAAGCAACTTCCTGGAGTTGTCCACTTTGAATATTTTTAGGGAAGTAATTGTTTTGTTTGTTTTGTGAATATGTTTTAATTCACCCTAATGTTTACTTTAGCATCTTACCTACGAACCTGCTATTGGCCAGGAACCATTCTAGTAACTTCAAGGAGGGGAGTAAACTTGCAAACCTCTTTCTGCTCCCACAGAACATATATTGCAGGCAGTGATAGCTAGCTAATAAGGAAGAAAGCACAGAAATCAGAGCCAGTGTGCAAAAGCCTATGAGGAAAACCAGGATGGCAAGAGGAGGCATTATCTGTGGGGATTCTGCATGGGTCTGTATGGAGATGAATGAAAAGGATGAATCAGCCCAGAGAAAGTATCACAGAAGGCTAGTCCAGGCAGGGAACAGACAACAGAAAGGTTATGTGGGGAAAGACTTGGCAGATTTGAGGACCAGAATGAGACCAGATTGACCGAGGCCCATTGAAGGAGAGTGTCAGAGGTGGGAGACAGAAGGAAGAGCAGGGCAGGAGAACCAGTCCTAGAACCAGGACTTGTAAAGGCCACATGAAGTCGCAGCAGGACTTGGAGCAGGGTCATGGCATGATTACATGAAAAAGAGTAAGTGAACAGATGGGCAACTTGGGTGCTAAGTCCGCCTCTTTCACTCACTACCTGGTCATCCTTGATGAAGCCCCATCTTCAATGAGAACACAGGATCCAAACACTAGCTCTAGAGAACACTAAGTTATTGGGATGCAATAGGAACTTTCCCCTGAGAAACTGATGCATCTTGGGGATCATATCTTACAGAATGGCCTTCCTTTTGTTATTCTTCCTGTTAGTGTTTCATTGCCTCCTCCTGACTCTCTCCTTTTCCTACTCTATCCCTAAGATCAATGGAAGAGAAAATAAACAGTACTTCTATATAATTTTATTAATAGTGCATATTGTTGCCCTAAAAGTTTTGAGTTTAAAAAAAAAATCTGTATTTTGGGACTAATCCTTTAATATTAAGGAATATCCTTTTCTCATACCAAATCCATTCCCTTTGGTGGTGGTGGGGGGAGCTTATCCCAGGCCTAGAGAGGACTGAGGGTCCCATCTATGGACAGCAGGTGACTAATAAGCAATAGCTCTGTGTTCTTTCTGTGAGCCCTGGACTATGAGTCAGGAACTTTGAGTTTTAGTTCAGGTTAAACTAATACAATGTTTGACCTTGGGCCCTCACTGAAAGGTTTACTTTCATCCTTACAGGAAAGGAGGCATCCTGACATGACCCTATTAAGCTATACAATAAGGTTGCTTATAAAATCACACAGCTTATACTTTAAGAAATTCCTTTATTCAAAACACACTATAGAACCTCACCCTCCAAGTTTCAAGTTCAGTGTATTCAGAGAGATTTTTACTGCCCAGTGTAAAATGATAAAACATAATCCTATTGTTTATACAGACTGCCTGCCTGTCTTTAAGCAGACCTGTTTGAAAAGCCGGTGAGGAGAAAGCACAGGTCACTTAGAAGAATCCTCTGTAAGCTGAGAGAAAATTAACAAAAACAGGGAAAGGAGCAGGATGCCCTTGAAGACATTATGTCAGAAAATAGGGAGATGAGTCATGGGCATTCACTTGGAGAATTTAACAAGGTGATAGATCTTAAATTGGCTTAAAGTTGTGAAGAATAAGGACAACAGTATAAACTTAAACATTTTTCTAAACTGAATAGTGTTAAACTGAATAGTTGTCTCATGGGGAGGTTGTCAGAAGAGGACTTTCACTCATCTAGCCTTAAGTATCAATAAAATATGAGACTTTTTCTGAAAAAAGAAGAATTGAAGAAAGACGGTTAATAATATTCAATAGGCTAAACTTGTTAATTGGGAAGGATGTGTTTTCCTGGAAAGAGATCCTTTATCTTCTCCTAAAAGTCTGCCTCTGCCCTGTCCTAGGGCCCTGACAGGTTCTCTAGGTTGTATGGTAAGACTACTCCAGTGCGGGTTCAAGTATCTGCTCTCGTGTGTTCTCATCAATGCGGATATGCTTTGCTGCTGCCATGTGGACGTAGCCTTCACTCTGGCCAACAGGAAACGACACAAGCAGTGAGCCCCAGATGCTTTGTCCCATTGATCAATCATTGTCCATTGTCCCCAGTCATTGTCCCATTGATCAATCCTTTCAGAGTTCATAATAAATTTAACAAAGAATTTCTTGCTTTTTGTAGAGACCCAGACCACAGAAATTCTGTTCTGTGCATTTGAGGGGTATGTATCATCCTTTCCAACCGCCTCTCCCTCATTTTAGAGCTTTCAATTGCTCACGTCATTCCCTATACTTCGATATTTCCAAGGGAAATAAGCAATTATTTCAAAATTATCAACTGATTGTTTAATATGCCAAGGCCCAATCAGTTGATAATTTTGAAATATTTTGGTCTTTTTTGAGACAGGGTCTCCCTTTAGTCCAAGGTGGCCTGGAGCTCGCTATGTAGACCAGGTTGACCTTGAACTCATAGAGATCTGCCTGCCTCTGCCTTCTGAGTGCTGGGATTAAAGGTGTGCACCACCAAGCTTGGCCCTTAATTATATTTTATATCAATTGGTGAATGGATTATAAAATATTTAAGGAATGACTAAGGAAAAAAAATTTTTTGGTCTTTTTGGGACAGGGTATCCCTGTAGCCCTAACTGGCCTAGAATTCATTATGTAGATCAGGCTGGCCTTGAACTCACAAGGATCTACCTGCCTCTGCCTTCCAAGTGCTGAGTTTAAAGACATGAACCACAACACCCGGCTCAGGAAAAATATTTTAATTAGTTATTTTTAGCTATTGCTCCCTTTGAAAAGTATATGTAGTAAGTTCCAGAGATGCACTTCTTGAATGTTTTAGTCAGAAGAAAGAGAAGATTTTTGTCGAGCACAAATTAGACCATCTTCCAGAGCTGCCTGAGCTTCACAGTCAACCTAAGGAGATATACTGAATATAGGCAAGTGGCATTTAGTATTTTAGTCCAAGACTTACAAGGTACAAGGAGAAGAGATTTCCTGTTAAGTTTCTGGACAAATGGTGGTGAGGGGGTGCTGAATATGATCACAATACATTGTATGAAATTCTCAAAGAGACAAAACAAATCTATAAACTATGTTTCTGGAAAAGTTCCCTTTTGAAAAGTCTTGTTCCTTACGCTCAACAGTTGGGTATGGTGGTATACACTTTTAACCTTAGCACTTAGGAAGCAGAGGCAGGCAGATCTCTGTGAGTTCAAAGTCTGCCTGGTCTATATATTGAGTTCCATGCCAGATGGGGCTAAAGGGAAACCCTGTCTCAAAAAACCAAAACCCACCACCATCAACAATAACAAAAACAAAACCTGCACTGAAATTTGGCTTAATACAAAATAAGTCACAGATAAAATTTGTAAATAAAGATATCCAGTAGCTACTATCTGATCATTTCTGGACTCAGAAAGGAGGTTGCAATAACCTTGATGAAAAATAAAGTGATGTTGAATTCTTTGACTCTAGTATTTATTTAAAGCTGAGTCTCTTAAGTGGGGCTGTATCAGAGTTCGAATCTTCACTGGCACATAAGCCAAGTTCAAATCAGCTCACACTGCATCCTGGCCCGGAATTTGACCACCAGTGCTGCAGAGCACTCTGGGGGACCTCAGCAGAGCTTGCTTCCCTAGATCGTGCTCTCAGCTGCCAGGTGGTAATGGACTACACTTGCCAAGTTTATCATTTACCAAGTTTATAGCTGACTTGATAATGACACCAGAAAATGACAGGCCTGTTTCTTTATGATATTTTATCCCAGAAATAGGGACAAAAAGACTATTATTATTTTGCTTTCATTTTATTAAAAATGAATTGTGTTCTTCTTTTAAAGGAGACTTTCAGATTTTTTTTTCCTTATGGCCAGGTTGTATGTGGAAAGGCAGAATCTCATTCTTTACTTGAGGGGATACCTCCTTGGAGGAAGAGGCCATACTGAGAATATACCCATGTGCTCAAAATAGAAAATGAGAATATCTAAGTTAATATAGGCCATAATGAGCTCTGACAAACAATGATTGTTTAAAATTACACTTTTTTTGAGGATCATGCATGTGCTCACAAAGATGCTATCTCCATAGAGGCATGTGGAGGTCAGAGATCAGGGACAACTTTTGGGAACTGATTCTCTTCTTCTACCATGTGAGCCCTGGGAACCAAACTCAGGTCATCAATCTTGGTTGCAAGTGCCTTTATCCTCTGAGCCATCTTGCAGGCTTCAAACTGATTTTTGAAAAAGGTTGTGGGAAAGAAAGAGCCAGGCTTACTGGTGACTTAGTGAGACCCTGTCTCAACCAAACCAGATCAAACTAAATGAAACTTGCTGCCACCCCACCCCCCCAGCCCCCACCCCCAAAAAGAAAAGAGGATTCAGACACAGATCATTTGGAGGAGTGCTTAGTTGGTTTATCATATGTGAAGCTTGGAGTTCCATCTTTAACATGAGAGAGGAAGAGGAAGAGGAAGAGGAGGAGGAGAGAGAGAGAGAGGAAAAAGAGAGGGAGGAACAAGAGTTTCTACAGTGGACAAGAATCATGTCTTCTATGCTTTCCATGAAGCCTGACAACCTGAGTCTGACAACCTGAATTCTACCCTTGGGACCCACATGGTGGAAGGGGAGCACTGACTCCTGAAAGTTGTTCTTTGACAACCTCCATCTTCACTGCCAAACTAAATAGACAAATAAATGAATAGCTTTTCTAAACGGCTGATCTTGACAGCCCTCTGCCTTTCCCCAGCACGCTTCTAGAACCCTCCCTAACAGGTGCTGTTTTCTCAGTGCTAGCTGAAATCTCACTCACATGTCTTTGTGAGATGATTCTTCACACCTTGAGACTGGCCACGGGAACAAAGGACAAATGACTCTGTCTACTCCTGTTTCTTACGCAAGACTTTTCTTCAGGTAACATCACTGTCACCAAAGGAGGACAGACTGACCATAGATTAAATGAACATGCAAGCATTCTGATGCAATGTCTGGTGACTATTAAGATGTGCAAGTTTTATGAGGGGAAAATTGTCCTCTGCTTTTAAAGCAAAGAAGAGGTCTTAATACAGGCATGACATCATTCATCTTGATTCTGACTCACAGCAAAAGGTATGTGGCCATAAATCTTAATAAATATTTACTGAGGATGTATGTGGTACAGTTTGTTCTCATGTAGTTTCCATATCACCTCTGAAAATGGCACCATCAGAGATCCACATTGTCATAGCAACTCTATGGAGCTAATCAAATGCCTGCTTTCAAAAACTCCCACATCATGAGGCCCCACGCACAGAGGCTGGGGTTGCTATTAGATAAGGTCACTGAAGCTCTCAATGCACTGACAGCAGGGCATACGAGACGCTGCATACACACACAACTAACATAAGAAACAAAGTCTGTAATGCATTAGAAAGTATGGCTTAATGATGAAAAAAGATACAGGGAAAATATGTGTTTATTTTTTATTTTTTTATTTTATTTTTTTATTTTTTGGTCTTTTTGAGACAAGGTCTCCCTGTAGCTCTGGCTGTCCGGGAACTCACTATGTAGACCAGGCTGACCTTGAACTCACAAAGATCTGCCTGCCTCTGCCTCCCAAGTGCTAGGATTAAAGGCGTGTGCCACCACACCCAGCTGGATGTGTTTATTTTTATTAAGATACAAGAATATAAAAGAAAGGTGCATACTAGCATCACTAAAGAGAGGTTGACATACAAGGGAAATCACTCAATGTCGACTTATTCTCCAAAAACTATTCGCAGTTTTCCAATTACTATAACTTGGAAACTTAAAAATAAATGATACTTTGAAGTTTTCATGTATCTCAAACTTTTCCAGAAAAATAGTTTCATATATATGACTTCAAAGTTTTCTGTGTTTCATACATCTCTTTGTTTCAGAAACTTGGGTGAATGTGGCCTACCTGAGCTTCTCAGTGAATCCTTTCCCTCCTACCTACTCTTGGCTAAGCCTGTTCATTTCCATGTGACTTCCTCATAATAACTGTTTGCAGAAAATTAGTGCGGAAGGCCTGGGAAGTCAAGTCAAAAAGATTTAGAGAAAAGACAGATCAGAAGCTTGGGCAGTTCTGTGCCTGTTGCCTGAGACAGCCCACTGGCCACAAGGTTTCTTCCCAAATAGATACAGCATGCCAGAATTCATCAATGCCCTCTCTCCCTGTCCCCCCCACCACCACCCTGTGCCCTCAGCAATTTTCAGGTAAAAGCACAGAGACCTGGGAAACTGTCACAGGAGTCCTGCAAATCTCCTTATGCTCAGCTCAGAAAGGCTTAGGCACAGAACAAGACATCTTCCTGGGCACAAGGATAGAAGTCATTTGGAAGACAAATTACTGGGTTTATTCCTGCCCCTGGTATCCATGTTTCAAAACAGAAGCCACCAGAAACCTTTGGAACTACATGAAAAATCTGTTTCTATTAAACTATAAACAGAGTGTTAAACTACAATCCTATTGTACAGAAGAAATCTAAGGTAAAAAAAAAACAACAACAACAACAAAAAAAAAACCACGAACGCATCTGAAAGAGGCAAACAAAGCAAGCATTCAACACAGTGAAGAGGCATTTGGGATTCTCATCTGAATACAGGCAAAGGGAAACCCACATGCCAGGGGCATGACAAAGGGACAACATGGGAAAGGTGCAGGATAATTCCATACCAAGCTCTACCAACCCTGTGGGAGATTCCTACAGTAGGATCTCCCTGGGGATGGCCCAGGACACAGACCTTCAAGGAACAATTGCAGACATATTCAAAGAAATCAAAGAATATAAAGAACAAGTCTGAGAACTAAGGAGAGAGAATGAAAAACTCAAGAAGTACCTAGAGGGAGAGAATGACAAATACTAGAAGGAACTAGAGGAAGAGAATGACAAACTCCAGAAGGAAGTGGAAACACTGAAAAGATCACATGCTGAAAGAAAAAAGGAAACTAACCAGTGAAGCAGGAGCTACAGGAAGAGATTGAAAAGCTCCAAAAGGAAGTGGAAATACTAAACAAATCACAGGATGAAATGAAAAAGGAAATCGAACAGTCATCCAATCAAGAGGATAGGAATGGAAAAAGTCAGAAGTAGAATGGAGGAAGCAGAACAAAGAATATCAGAACTGGAAGATAAAACAGAACAACTAATAAGCTCAAGTAAAGATTATGAAAAATTTAAAAATACACAAAAGTGGAATAACCAGGAAATGTGGGACACTATGAAAAGACCAAACCTCCACATCATAGGAATAGAGGAAGGAGAAGAATCTCAAGAGAATGGTATTGATCAGATCTTCAATGGAATAATAGATGAAAATTTTCCCAAACTAAGACAAACCCATACAAATAAAGAAGCACATAGAACTCCAAACAGACAAGATCACAAAAGAAACTCCCCATGCCATATCATAGTTAAAACACTAGATGTCTGAAGCAAAGACAAAATTCTGAAAGCTACAAGAGAAAAACAAGTTACATATAAGAAGAAACCCATCAGAATTACAACTGACTTTTCAGTGCAAACTATGAAAGCAAGAAGAACTGGGAGCAAACCATTCCCAGTGTTAAAGGACTATAGATGCCAACCCAGTTACTATACCCAGAAAAAATGTCAATAATAGCTGGGCGTGGTGGCGCATGCCTTTAATCCTAGCACTTGGGAGGCAGAGGCAGGTGGATCTTTGTGAGTTCAAGGCCAGCCTGGTCTACAGAGTGAGTTCCAGGACAACTGGGGCTACAAGGAGACCCTGTTTCAAAAAGAGCCCCCCCAAATATCAATTATAGTTAAAGGAGAGAGAAAAATCTTCCATGACATAAACAAGATGATAGACTACATGTCCAGAAAACCAACCGTTCAGAGAATACATGAAGCAAGTCAAAGGACAGAAGACAGGAGAAATTATTGCCAGGCACTTAGAAAGAGAAGTTAATAAAAGCAAAACTACAGAAGTAGAAGCTTAGACCATAAGGTGAAAGGAAGCAACACACATCTCTCTATTATAACCTTAAATACCAATGGACTAAACCTCCCCAATCAAAAGACATAGACTGGGAGAATGGATTAGGAAACAGAACCTATCTATATGCTGTCTACAAGAAACCCATCTCTCTCTCAAGGAGAGGCACCAACTTAAGGGGAAGGGATGGAAAAAAAATATTCCAAGCAAATGGTACCAAAAGGAAAGCAGGAGTTGTTATTTTAATATTAGACAAAATGGACTTCAAAGTAAAAGAAATCAGAAAAGACAAAGAGGGCCATTACATCTTTATGAAAGGAACAATTGACCATGAAAATTTCACAGTCATGAATATATGTGCAGCAAACTCTGGTGCACCAAACTTTATAAAGACACTTCTCCAGGAGCTCAAGGCACAGACTAACCCCAGCACACTCATAGTAGGGGGGGACTTCATTACTCCACTGAGTCCTTTGGACATGTCAACTGGACAAAGAATAAACAGAGAGACATCTGAACTAAACGACATGATACACCAAAAGGACCTCACAGACATCTACTGACTATTCCACTCAAATACCAGAGAATACATTTTCTACTCAGCACCCCACAGAACATTCTCCAAAATCGAGCACATACTAGGACACAGAAATAAACCTCAACAAATACAAAAGGATTAAAATAATTTTATGCATTCTATCAGACCACAGTGCAATAAAGCTCAATATCAACACCAGGATAAGCACTACTATCTACAAGAACATATGGAAACTAAACAGCACACTCCTGAATAACTGAATAGTGAATGGGTCAAGGAAGAAATAAAGAAATAAAAGCATTCCTGGATCTGAATTACAATGATAATACAACACAGCAAAACCTATGGGATACTTTAAAAGCAGCCCTAAGAGGGAAGTTTATAGCCCTGGGTGCCTACATTAGAAAAACAGAAAGAGCACAAGTGAACGATCTAACACTGCAGCTAAAAACACTTGAGAGACAACAACAAATGAGCCCTAAAGGCAACAGACAGGAAGACATAACAAAAAGCAGAGCAGAAATCAATGAAATGGAAACCAAGAAAACAATACAAAAAAAATCAATGAATCCAAAAGTTGGTTCTTTGAGAGAATAAACAAGATAGACAGACCAAAAGAATGAAGGAACAACTCCAAATTAATAGAATTTGTGATGAAAGGGGAAATATCACAACAGACAATGAAAAGATCCAGAAAATTGTATGGGAATGCTTCAAAAACCTATACTCTACTAAGTTTGAAAACCTAGAAGAAATGGATGAATATCTGAAATTCTGGGAATGACTAAAGCTTAACCAAGAAAAGATTGACAGCTTAAACAGAACTACAATATATGAAGAAATTGAAAATGTAATAAGAAACCTCCCAACTAAAAAGAGCCCAGGCCCAGATGGTTTCATGGCAGAATTCTATAAAACATTTAAAGAGGTCTTACAACTATTATTACTCAAATTGTTCAGAAGGATACAAGCAGAGGGAAATCTCCCAAATTCCTTCTATGAAGCCAGCATCACTCTAATACCAAAACCAGGCAAAGATACAGCCCAGCGATGCAGGGCTGATAAAATATACAAAAATCAATAGGTATCATAAAACACATAAATGGACTGAAAGACAAACACCACAGGATCACCTCAATTGATGCAGAAAATGCCTTTGACAAAATCCAGCATCCCTTCATGTTTAAAGTCCTTGAGGGAATTGGATTGGAGGGATCATTCCTCAATGTAATCAAAGCCATATACAGGAAACCCACAGCCAACATCATCCTAAATGGAGAAAAGACAGAAGCATACTTCTTAAAGGTAGGAACTCAACGAGGCTGCCCCCAGTCACCACTCCTCTTCAATATAGTGCTTGAAACACTTGCTAGGCCAATAAGGCAAGAAAAGGAAATTAAAGGAGTACTAATTGGAAAAGAGGAAGTCAAGCTATCCCTTTTTGCTGATGATATGATAGTTTACCTAAGGGGTGTTAAAAATTCCACCAGAAAACCCCCAGAAATGATTAAGCATTTCGGTAAAGTGGCAGGATACAAAATTAACCTAGAAAAATCAGTAGCCTTTCTTTACACCAACAATGAGCAACTGAAGAAGGAATTCAAGGAGACCTTTCCACTCACAATAGCCTCAAAAACAATAAAATACCTAGGAACAAACCTAACCAAAGATCTCTATGAAAAAAAATTTAAACCCCTGAAGAAGGAAATTGAAGAAGACATCAGAAGATGGAAAGACCTCCCATGCTTATGGATTGGGAAAGTTAATATAGTAAAAATGTCCATTCTACCCAAATTAATATACAGATCAACACAATCCCAATTAAAATCCCAAAGAGTTTCTTCACAGGCTTGGAAAAAAATCTTTAATTTCATATGGAAAAACAAAAGACCCCGAATAGTCAAAGCAACCCTGAGGGAAAAGAGCAATATAGGGGAGGATCTCTATACCAGACTTCAAACTATACTACTGGTCTGTAGTCATATAAACAGCTTGGTACTGGCACAAAAACAGACCTGTTGACCAATGGAACAAAACTGAAGATCCAAACATGAGCACATACAAATTCAGCCACCTCAAATTTGACAAGGGGGCCAAGAAGACACAATGGAGGAAAGACAACATCTTCAGCAAATGGTGCTGGCAAAACTGCATAACAACTTGTAGAAGAATAAAGTTAAACCCCTACCTCTCACCCTGTACAAAAGTCAACTCCAAATGGATCAAAGACCTCAACATGAAACCCAAAACTCTGATAGAAGAAAAAGTTGGCAGCAGCCTACAAGACATAGGCATAGGAAAAGACTTCCTAAAACAGACAGCAGCTATGCAAGAATTAAGGTTGACAGTTGACAAATAGGACCTCATTAAACTCAAAAGTCTTGTACATCAAGAAACAATCAAGGAAGTGAAGAGAAAAAACCCACAGAGTGGGAGGAAACCTTGGAAACCTTCACCACAGAACATCTGACAAAGCATGATTTCCAGAATATATAAGCTATTCAAAAACCAAAGAAGAAGAAACCAAATGACCCACTCAAAACGATGGAGCCAAGAGTGAACAGAGACTTCACAAGTGAGGAATTAGAGATGGTCTGAGTGTAAAACCTTAAAAGTGCTCAACATCAACCCGGGGTGTGGTGGCACAAGCCTTTAATCCAGCTCTTGGGAGGCAGGGATAAAAGGCAGGTGGATCTTTGTGAGTTCAAGGCCAGCCTGGTCTACAGCGTGAAGTTCTTGTTTACAGATCAGCTGCGGGGGCTACAGGGAGACCCTGTCTCAAGAAAGACAAAAAAACAAAAAAAAAAAAAAAGTGTTCAACATCCCTGATAATTAAAGAAATGCAAATTAAAATCACTTTAAAATATCATCTTACTCCAATAAGACTGGCTAGGATCAAGAAAACAAATGATACCAAGTGCTAGAGAGGATGTGGGGAAAGGGGAACACTCATCCACTGCTGGAAGGAATGTAAATTCTACAATCACTATGGAAAGCAGTGTGGAGAATCTTAAAAGACTCAAAATGAGCTTGCCACCTGACCCAGTCATACCACTCCTGGGTATATACCCACAATACTCATCTTACCACAGAGATACATGCACAGCCATGTTTACTTCAGCTCTCTTCACAGCAGTGAAGAGCTGGACCAATCCAAGTGCCCCTCAATTGACAAGTGGATAGAGAAAATGTGCTACATCTACACAATGGAGTTCTATGCAGCAGTAAAGAAAGATGACATCATGAACTTTGCAGGTAAATGGGTGGAACTAGAAGATATCATGCTGAATAAAGAAACACAGTCCCAGAAAAACAAAGGACAAATGGTATCCCTCATCTGTGGATGCTAGTGCCAATTACCTAGTTGTAAGGCAAACTGAGCAACTTTAATGTTATATTCCTCATGATCTGAAAACAACTGTGCTCTTATATTGTGAATCCCTTAGTAGGTTCTAGAACTAAGATACCATTTATTTTCAGAGTTAGGAATTTTTGGTATATGGGTGGAGGATATGTATGCATATTTTAGAGTAATAGATCAAAAGAATGAGGAAAAAACTGGTTTGTCATGACATTATGTCCAACCACAGTATTTATTTTATGGGATTGCTTCTTAGTATTTCTTATACAAGGCTGCTTGAGCTTTTGTCCAAGCCTTTTCTAAAATATTGTACAGTAGTTAAAAGTATCAGGCTGGTGTAACTTAGTCTTTCTGGATGTTTAATGACCATACTTAATGCCCATACCAATTTAGCTGAGGGTCTTAAGAGATAACTTTGTTCCTTGCCCTTAGAGGTCAACTAAGTCCTAGGGGACTATGCATGGGGGCATTTCTTGAAATGTCCTGCAAATGTGAGTCATCAGTCTTCCTGTGCAGGGAGGTCTTGGAGATCCACTAATGGGACTTCAGTCAGTTTCTAGTCTATAAAGAGGAAGGCCTGCCCATGCTTCAAAAAGGGAAGCCTGGTCTAGAAAGACCTGACTTTGTCCTTGAGTGGATGGAGCTGGTACTTGAAAAGCCAAAGGGAGCCAGGGGCTCCCTCCCTCAGCCCCCAAACCTGAGTGACCCTTGAGGACCAGATCCTCAAATGGCCTTGAGAAAACAAAAACCTTGGTCAATCTGGGCTGTGTGGCCTTAAACATCCAAAAGAAAGTTATATCCAGAAATACATAAATAGTAAGGCCTCACTTGGGAGGCAGAGGCATGCAGATCTTTGTGAGTTCAAGGCCATCCTGGTCTACAGAGTGAGTTCCAGGGCAGCTGGGACTACAGGAAGACCCTGTCTTGAAAAAGACCAAAAAAAAAAAAAAAATAGTAAGGCCCGAGAAATTGTACTTCATGTATAAAACCTGAGATCTTAGTAAAAAGACAAAAAATTAAGAAAAAAATAAAAGAGCACAGTTATTTTGCCTGTCTTACTGGCAAGAGCAGCTACCCTGTGGCTGCCACTGCTTTTGCCATCCTTCAAAGACATGAGACACAGTTTTCAACCTTCCAATATGGACTGAAGACTCATGTCTCTCCAAGAATCCTCCAAGCCTTCAGTGCCAGATGGGGCTTCTGAGACATGCAACTTATGGACTGAGCTTTTCTGAGTATATAGACTGCCATTATTGGACTACCCAGGCTGTATCATGGAGACCAGTACAGGAAGATCAAGACAGGAGGCGTTGCTTACTGGACTTCAGTTGGTGACCATGAGAAGGGAAAACCCCTTGTGGAGCACAATGGCAGAACTGATGGTTGTTTGGGCTTGCCAAGGAGAAGACTTCAAAGATAACATCTTTCACCCTATTTAAAAAAATCATAAGCTGAAGATGCTAAAACCTATGATATATGCGGCATGTATATGTGCATATTTTGGAATGATGCATATTGGAAGGAATAACAACAACAATAAGACTGGGTCAAAGAACTGACTGAACCAGTGAACTTCTGCTTGAAACAGTAAATTTTTGCATTGAGAATTTTGAGAGAGACTGAGAAACAGATGAAAAACATGTTTGGCAGAATGCACGAGCTCTGGTGGGGTGGGGGGGCAGGAAGGGGTCACGGGTCTAGGTTTTATTTGAAATTTATATGAAATGCACAAAGCTTCAATAAAAAATTGGCTTTAAAAAAAAGGAAATAACTGTGCTTGCCTCCTGACATCGATGTGGTACAGTACATATTCATGACACGGATGTGGAGCAGTGCATATTCATGACAATTTCTAAATAGTATTAATTCCATGTTATATTTTAATTTTTAGTTACACAATGATAGTACATAGAAAAAGACTTGATATTTGTAAATTTATTCTGAATCTCCAAGTCATGTTTACATCATTAAGTTACTTACTTTACTTAGTAAATCTATCATGATTTTTGTGGATTTTTTCTCTTTATTTTCTGTAGATGACCCAGAATTTTCTTCATAGACAATCATAATATCTAAAATAAAATGTCTTAATTCTTCTCTTATAATTTATTGTTTTTATTGCAAAGTTTAGTGCAGGTCTAATATTGAACAGAATTGGTAAAAATAAACAGACTTAATACTTGTCTTAGTGGAGAAACACTCAGGATGTTAGTGGCAAGGTTGTTCATAAATTCTCCTTACTATTTTAAGGACATTTCCCTCTTTTCAGTTTGATAAGAGTTTGTTCAATTTTCCATATTTACTGGAATGATATGATTTTTTTCTTTCCTGTGATGAGGATATATTGACTCTGCATTGCTAATATACTATTTTGTTATGATACATTGCACTTTTTATATGTGGTTAGATTACAGTTATTAACATTTGTTAAGACACTTTTTTAAAGATTTATTTTACTTAAAAACTTTTGTTGAATTTTGTGTATTTCATACATAACATCTCAATCAGTCTTAGTCACCTTTATACCTACCCCTTCTCCATCGGCAACCTCCCACAATATCCCTCTCACTGGAATTCATATTTTCTGTCATTTGCGTCAAGGCCTACTGGCCCATTAATATCCCTAGCCTCAGTGTAAGTTCATCCGCTGAGATCTAGTCAGCCTATCTAGAGTCCCTGACTTTAAGAAGACCAGTTCTTCCTCATCCAACAGTAATCATATGATAATATTTCTTCAGGTAAGATTGGGTTCTGCTGCCCATTTCTCCAGTTCCATGCTTGTTATTGTCTAGTTGAGTTTGCGTGGGTTTTGTGAATGCTGACACCATTGCTGTAGGTTCTTATTGAGCAGTGTCCCAGAAGCTTGTAGGACTTTATTTCTATATGGTCATATATCACCTCCCTGACTCTTACAATCTTTCTGCCCCATCTTCTGCAATGGTCCGTAAGCCATGGGTGAATGAAGCTTAATATAGGAGACCTGCCCATGGACCCAAACTCTGTAGACTCCTAATCTACATTCATGACCTTTTGAGTTTCTGGCCCCTGTTGCATGAGGAAGCTTCCTTAATGAAAGTTAAGAGATTCATCATTGTTTTCTTGGCCCCTTGTTCTATGTTGCATGAGCCTTAGGGGTAGAGGTTGCATTGTAGATATGTCACTTAGGCTTGGGCAGTTCAGACAATGTCTGTGTGTGACCAGTTGTGGTGCTCTGGAATAGTCCTCATCTGGTGCAAAAGAAGCTTCTTTGGTGAGTGGTGTCTGGGATATTTGTATATAAGGATTTGCTGCTAGGATCCACAAATGAGGGAGAACATACATCCTTTGCTTTTCTGAGTCTGTGTGACCTCACAGCATAACAGCTTCTAGTTCCATACATTTACCTGTAAATTTCATGATGTTGTCATTCTTTCCAGCTGAGTACAACTCCATTGTGTAAATGACACACATTTTCATTTTCTACTCCTCAGTGTAGGTTGTTTCCGTCTCTTAGCTGTTCTGAAAATAGCAGTAGCAAACATGGACATGCAGGTATCTCTGCAATAGGATGAGTCCTTTAGGTATTTGTGAAGGAGTGGTATAACCAGGTCAAATGGTGGTTCATTTTCAGGGTTTTAAGAGTTCTCCACACTACTTTCCACAAGGATTGCATGAGCTTGCAGTCAGTCCCATTATTGTGAATGAGCATTTTCCTTTCCCCACAACCTCTCCAGAATTTGGCATCATTTGTTTTCTATCATTAGCCAGTCTCACTGGGGATAGATGAAATCTTAAAGTGGTTTTTATTTGCATTTCCCTAATTACTAATGATATTGAACACTTTTTTTTTAAATTTTATTTATTTCTGTATGTGTATGAATGTACTGTCTGCATGCAAGTCTGTGCACCCGTGTCGTGCAATGCCGGGGAGGTCAGAAGAGGGTCTCGGATTCCCCTGGAGCTGGAGTTCTCCTGGAATTGGAGTTTCAGACGGCTCTCGGCCGCCATGTGGGTGCTGGGGATCGAACCTGGGTCCTCTGTAAGAGTGGTCGGCGCTCTTAACCGCTAGACCATCCTTCCAGCCCCACACTTTTTAAGATACTTATTAGCCATCTTTATTTCTTCTTTTGAGAACTCTCTATTCAGATCCTTAGCCCATGATTTAATTGGATCACTTGTTTTCTTGATTCTGTTTTTTTGAGTAGTTTACTTGATGTTAAACTTCTGTCAGATGTATTGATGGTGAAGATTTCCTCCAATTCTGAGGGTTTTCCCTTCACTTCTTTGTTTCTTTTGCTGTACAGAAGCTTTCTAGTCTAATTAGGTCCCACTCTTTGATCATTGACCTTAATTCCTGAACAAATAATTTCTGATTTAGAAAGTCCTTTCCTACACCTATATCTGGTAGGTTACTACCAATGTTTTCTTCTAACAGTTTCAGAGTTTTCAGGTTTCACATTTAAGTTTTTGGCCCATTTGGAGTTTTGTGCAAGTATTCTCCGAGGGGCTGATTTTCTGAACATGATTTCTTTCAGCCGACTCATATCATGGAAGATTTTTCCTTCTCCTTCAACTTTTATTTTAATGAAAGATATTGATCTGTAAATTTTCTTGTAGTGATCTTTCAAATTTGGGTCCTAAGGTTGTACGGCTTCACAAAGATCATTGGGAGGTAGGTAACTGTCACACATAACCCCGATTTTCCTAAAAACATTATATAGAATTTTTTTTAATTATAAAATTCATTCTCAATGACATTTGCATAAGTTTTCTTATTGAAAAATATCTAAGAATCAAGTTCAGTGTTGAAGTGTTTCATTACTATACACATATTTTTATTATGTTTGGAAATGATGTTTCCAAGGCATTTGTCCTCTTTTCCATGTTGTCACGCTTTTTAGTTAGCTGTTTATGGCATTTCCAACCATTATTCCAATGTCTGGTTCCTGTGAGGTTGGCCCTCTTTAATCTTATTTTTGAATGATCAGTCTTGCTGGATGATCATCTATTTTATTAATATTTGGAAGAAACTACCTTTTTTTGCTTAATTTTTTATTTTTTTTTTTTTTTTTTTTTTTTTTTTTTTTTTTTTTTTTTTTGATCTTTTTGAGACAGGGTCTCCCTGTAGCTCCAACTATCCTGGAACTCACTCTGTAGACCAGGCTGGCCTCAAACTCTCAGAGATTTGCCTGCCTCTGCCTCCCAAGTGCTAGGATTAAAGGCGTGTGCCACCACACTGGGCTTTTGGTTGATTTTTTAAAAAGATTTTAAAATTCTTTTGTCAAGATTTTTTATGAGCAGGAAAGGTTGGTAATTAATTTTAGGACTTGTTGCTCCCTAATATGTTCAAGGCTCCAAAGCTACCTATAAGTGCTCTGTCACTTTCCTCATTACTATGACAAGACACTTGACAAAAACAACTTAAGAAAAAGAATAGTTTATTTCAGGTCCTGGCTTGAGGGGTGTCATCTGTGGTGGAGGGAAGATATGGCAGCAGAAGTGAGTGTCCAGCGGCTGGTCACAGTGCCTCTGCAGTCAGGAATCAGAGGAAGGGATCCTGGTGGCATACTACCTTCCTCCTCTTTGGGCAGTCCAGCACCCAGTCCACGGGATGGTGTCCTGTACAACATTCAGGGTGGGTCTTCCCTCCTCAGTTGAGTTTTTCTAGAAACACCGCAGTAGACACACCTGAAGGTATCTTTCCATGGTATTCTAAATCCAATCAAATTGGCAATGAAGTTTAAGTACCACAAGCACTGTAACAGATGCTTTATAAATTTCAATACTTCTGTTTGTTATTGTTGAGACCAAACTTGTGATTTTTTCTTTGAAATATGTGCTTAATTTCCATGTAAGGAATTTATTGATCTACTTTTGTTATTCATTTGTAACCTAATTCTGCTGTAGTCAGGTAAAATATATGTGACTGCATTCTTCTGAAATTTATGAAAATTTGAGAAAAAATTATTTTGTGTTTTGGCTAATATCCCCCGTGTACTTAAAAGTCTATATCAGTTGTATATAAAATTTCATGAAAACCTATTAAGTTGTTCGTGAATGGCCTTATTCAAATCTAATACATTGGTACTGATTTAAAATATACACTTAGTTTACCAAATGCTGAGTGTGGGCTGTTGAAGTCTCAATGGTAATTGTGAATTTGTTTACTTATCCATTTGGGTTTCTCAACTTCTGTCTCATATATTTGGAAGTTGTTTTTAGCTGTATCACATTTAAAATTTTAATTTTTAATGAATTCATCCTTTATTACTAGGAAGCTTTGCTCATTGTATTGCATGAATGCTTTGCGTGCCCGAGATACTAGGGATTGAGCCCAGGACCTCAGAGATGCTAAGCAGGAGCTCTTCCATGGAGTGACATCTCCAGATTCTGTGATACCTCTTGACTAAACCTGCTTTCTCTTATATAAATATAAATTATATATTAGCCTTTAATGATTAATATTTGAATGATTAGCTTTTCATCTTTTTACTTTTCAACTGTGGCACATATTGTAAGCATGTTTCTTTTTGACACCATGTAGTTGGGCCTTGTACTATTATTATATCTACTCTGGTAGTGTATGTAGTATAGTTTTATTTAATTAATAAAATTTGATATTTAATCCATTTAGAGTTAATATAGTAATTGATACAATTCATTTGTCTATGGTTTTATTATTCATTTCTTTTTTCTATGCTATTTCCTAAATAAGTTTTGAGACATTATCCACTTAGACTGGACTGCTTTCTTTCTCTTGGAAAAGTAGATAAATATAATATACCTACACTAAATAGAATAAACAAAATGAGGATATGAAGTTATCAAAGGACCAGTGTCAACACTGGTGGGACTTTGAGGGGTGGGGGATGGGGTGCCTAGCACTGGTCCTGACAATGGAAAATGTTTTCTTGGGTGATTTGTGAGAATAACAAAGGTGTAAATAGCATATTACCAACTAGAAGGTTGGTCAGGTTAGATAGCCCAGCTTATAATATAAAATGATATGTTAAAAGAATAACCAGTACCAAAATAAATTTTATGAACTACATCTGAAGATATGTGAGAAAACAAAGCTAAACATTTCAAATCTGAGGTCACCATACATAATATATTGAGTGGTGATTCTTTCATTCATGGACTTTCATTTAAAGTCCAATCCTTTAAAAATGCCATGGGATTTGGATTTAGCATGTCAGAATTAAGACATAAATTCTGTGTGGAACACCATGATATTGTACCCAGTTCAAGATCCCCTGATCTAGGGATCTGGACTTCATCAAAGAATCAGCTCCTTACAGAATCTTTGCTGGGCATGGTGATGCACACCTTTAATCCCAGCACTCAGGAGGCAGAGGTAGGCACATCTCTGTGAGTTCAAAGCCAGCTTGGTCTTTGTACTGAATTCCAGAAAAGCTGGGGCTACAGAGAAAACCTGTCTCAAAAAATAATCTTTAAAAATACAAAAATACAGATAATTTCATCCAAACTCTATAGTTTCCTGGTTATAAAGCTCTGGTGGGGGGTGGGAGGGGCGTAAGGGGTGGGCGTGGGTGGGGGAATGAGCCTAAATTTGATTAAGAACTGTTGTATGAAATGCACTCAATAAAAATTAACTTAAAAAAACTCAGAAAAGTTGAAGTTAGTTATCCAAAGGGACATTTGTGGCTAAGTTGTGCCTAGAATCTTCACTTTTTATCCCTGTCTATTGTCAGATTCTCAGTGTGGATCAGGTATTTTGGAATTAGAGGAGATGAGGAAAGATGCAGGAAAGAGGATTCAGTTTAAGAAGAAGATGCAAAGATATATTACATACCTAAGATATAATACATACATATCAAGTGGATGAAATTTGTTATGTAAAAGTTGGTAAGTAGTTAACTTTCATTTCCTTCTGGGAACATGTTAGAGAAATAAAGAAAGCTTAACAGGTGGAATTTGGGAAACTCAGAGGAAATTATTTCAAATAGCAATTACTCCATAATTATAATAGCTTTCCAGAGATTTAAAGTCTAAAAAAAATAAGTTATTATATGTAAGGAATAACACATAATTTTAAAGGATACATATATAGCAAAATTATTATTGTAGCAGAATAAATTAACATATCCATCATTTCACAGAAATCATTCATATTTTTTTGAAAGAGCAGTGATAATCATCCCATTCAGCCAAAACCTTGAACACAAAACAGTCCATACATATAAAATATTTTATAGGTCTTTCTGCCTAAGATAGTAATATTTAGAGCTGGGTAAAGTATTTGTTAAAGTAAGATATTCTTACTTGTCTTATTTTTTTGCTTTATTCTTATAAGAACATTCTGGAAACCATAAACAAGCCATTAAGCCAATAGAATATTTTTTCTCAGAATAGTTTCTGAAGCCATTTCCAGAGTGAGCTGATTTCTGGCTAAGCCTGCATTGTGTGTTACTGTTTCTTTTTTTGGTCTTTTCGAGACAGGGTCTCCCTGTAGCCCCAGCTGTCCTGGAACTCACTCTGTAGACCAGGCTGGCCTTGAACTCACAAAGATCTGCCTGCCTCTGCCTCCCAAGTGCTAGGATTAAAGGTGTGTGCCACCACACCTGGCTTGGCTAGAGTTTAAAGGAAATATACTTATATAACTTTATTCAATTTTGTTAAACTTTTTATGAGTAGTAAAGTATCTTTGTTACATCACTTGTTGCTGGGTTCAGAAGATCACTGTATCTCAGGGGGCTCAAAACAGTCAACGTCCCCATGGAAAATATTGAGAAAGACTAAGAGATGGAAAGCATGTTTGGCAGAATGCACGAGCTCTGACGGGGTGGGGGAATGAGCGGGAACACGGGTCTAGATTTGTTAAAAATAAATAAATACAATAAAAAAAAAAAAAGATCACTGTATCTCTTTAGAGCGTCATTGTAAAAATATGTAATATGAAAAGCATTAATATTATATTATAAAGTCAGTAAGAAACATGTCAGGGCCTCAGGTATGAAGATTAAAGAATAGAGGTCTAGAGAGAGCCACAGATTAATTAGCAAACAAGGCACTTATGCAACTCTGACCAACCGTTTACTTTCCTGCATTTTTGCTCATTATTCCATCCCAAAGTGTTTGTGCTCTTAGGCAGATTCTTTTAAAATCTAGAATAAAGTTAAAACTTCTCCAGCAGAATGCATCCAATGTGTCACCCAAGTGTGTAACTGAGAGGAGTCTGGGGCCTGTGAAATAATAACACACTTTTGACCTTATAAATTGATCTGATAAATCTGAATTTCAAAGGAAATAGAGTCGTAAGAATTCAATAGGTCATAAGATGGCCTTGCTTAGAGAAACAAATGATGTAATAAATATTGTTGACATATTTAACAACCATCAGATAAACTGAGTATTGATAAAATCTTGTGTAGCTTACTTTATGAAATGCATTTGCAGCACCTAACCAACAATGGTCATTTTTTTCATTAACAACTGGGAACATGGTGTTAAATTAGAAGACGGCGCTTTACAAGCAGCACACAACATTCCTGTGCCACTTCAATCCTTTATACCAATATAAGACATAATCAGAAACTAAGATTTAAAACTCAAAGTCATTGATACTTGAAAGCTAATGAATATTTGATTTTTTTTAAAGTGGCAAGAGCCACCTTCCCGTGAAAACTCCCAATTCAGGACTAAGGGTAGGTTAGACATAGGCGTTGAGAGAGAATCAAAGTAGGGAATAAGGGTCCTATAATAACACTTTGTCCTTGCTAAGATGCCCTTGGAGTCTCTGTTGGCAAACCTAAAGACACCTAACTCAAGCATATGAGTTTATTTAATGTCCTTGTATCAGCTTTAGTGCCTCAGGGAGATGGGACAGGAAAGTAGCCTGCATTGGGAGTGAGTGGTAATATGCTCGTTAATCCTAGTGCAGGTGAGTGCTTGGTTCAGAAGGGGTTAAATCCAGGGAAGGAGCATTCCTGCTTTGGGTGGAAGAACTCTCCTTGGTGTTATTGAGCACAAATGTCATGTAAACTGCTGAAAAGCAGTAATTAAACTCATACTTTCAACTTTTTCAAATGAATTATCTAAAAAGCTTCACTTCCTCTGCAAAAAATAAATTAAGCTGTAAGAGTCTGTTGTTAGCAACTTCAGTGATTATGTGGAAAGGTAGTTCAGGATTATTTGGATGAAGAACAATTTGTATTTATGGAGTGTTCCAGCATTCAGGAAATAGGACGTTTCCAGACTATGTTCACGAGTATAATACAGGCTGTAAATACACATTAAGTAAAGCCAAAATCTTACCAGAAGGGAATCAATTCTTTTTTTTATACACATAAAATTATAGTTTTACTTCATTTATTTTTAAAATTTTTTAGTTTTATACATGAGGGTCATGTTTGTATTATTTCTAGTTCCTCTTTAACTCTCCCCAGACCCCTCTACTTCCTCTTAATTTCTTGTCTTCCTTGACTATTATTGTTAACTTGCACCAAGTCAATTTAGTGGTGCTTGTGTATATCTGTTTTTAGGGTTGTCCACTTGGTATTACCTCCCAGCAAGTTAGTCCCTAGAGAAAACTGATCCTCCCTCCCTTAGCATCCACTGACTACTTGTAGTTCTTCTTGAGGTTGGACCCTGTGCCATCTCCTCCATCCACTTTGACGCATCAACTTTTTTTTCATTAAGCATATCTTGTTAGACTATGATGCTGTGGAGATCTCATTGGTGTAGCTTCCCTATCAGGTCTAGAATGCATTACCTAGAACATGTCTTGTTCCTCAGGCTCTTGCAATCATTCTGTGCTTCTTCCACTGTATTTCTTGAGCCTTAGGTGTTGAAGTTTATTGTATCCCTTAGGGGTGTACACCTCACAGTCACTTATTCTCTGTATTTGGACCAGTTATGGTATGTTTTAACAGTTTTCATCTGTTACAAAAAGAAGCTTCTTTGATGAGTGCTCATAGGCACACTTTTCTGCAAACACAAGGATATATGTTTAAAATGTAGTAAGAAATTTTGTTTGGTGACAAAAAGTGCTAGTAATAAGTTCTTTTCTAGGATCTCTGACCCCACCAAACATGCATACTTGACATGTTTACATTACTATGCATGGATTCCCTCATATTGACTGAACCTGAAGTGCAACTAGACAGCTGTTGACCTCACCCAAGATAAAAGTGCCACTATTTGTACTAGTAGAGGTAGTTTGTCAGTCTGATCCCTATGGTTCATAGGCCTTAAAGCTGGGTAGAACCATTGATTGATTTTTTCTTCCTTGGCAGCTTGGACAGTATCTTCTGATCCTTTGAGAGCTAGTCTTTGGGAGGAAGCTTCCAGTTCAGTTCCAGTTCAGTTGTTTCAGGTCTTGTGTATAAACTATGTCATATCTTCAGCAATAGAGCCTTACCTTCAAGTTCTTGGAATTAGTCAGGGGCTCTGGCAATGACCTATATTATTTTGGGAGATTCTTGGACTTCCATAATCAACAGTTAAAAGGGATGTTTCCTTGTCTTGCATTCTGACTTTTGTTTGTTATACAGCCTTCAGCTATACAGAGGTACTCACATTTATATTACGTGTATATTTTTATTTTATTTTATTTTTTTGTCTTTTTGAGACAGGGTCTCCCTGTAGCCCCAGCTGTCCTGGAACTCACTCTGTAGACCAGGCTGGCCTTGAACTCACAGAGATCCGCCTGCCTCTGCCTCCCCAGTACTAGGATTAAAGGCGTGTGCCACCATGCCCGACTTATATGTATATTTTTCAGTAGGCTTTGGTTTTCATACTATCTAAGCATTACTTATCTCTCCTTCCTCTCCCCCTCTGTAGAGCTTCCGTTTTTCCTCCCCAGTTAAAGTACCCCTCATTTCCCTTTTGTAACTCAGGTTCAGGCTATTCCCTTATCTTGAGTTCTTTTTCCCCTCCTCTCTCCCCAAGGTTCCTTTATATTTTTCTGACTCCTGTGGTTACATTTGGTTATAAACTCACATGTTAGGATTCAGAATTAGGATGCAGAAATGAGAAAGAACACATATGGCTTGTTTTTCTGAATCTGGGTTGGCTCGTTTAGTAGGACGACTTCTAGTTCCATCCATTTACCTGCAAATTTCATGATTTCATTGCTTTATTTTTTAGATTGTTTAGGAGTAAATTCTTATTTCACTGGTGTGTATATATACATATATATATATATAGTTTTTAAAAAGGGGAAAACAAATATATTTTAATTTAGATCTTAAAATAATAGAATTATGCATTGTAAAATTTACAAGAGGTGACTGAGAAGGGGGATACTCTCAGATAGGCCAAGTAGAAGAGATTCCATGAACTATAATGAAAAAGTCAAGATTTTCCATAACACAACAAATTCAAGTTAGTGACAGTTTGAGAGATCAAAGAAACAGAGACCTCATTCAGTCAAGAAGAGGGAAGATTGATGGATGACAGACAGGGTTAAATTCATCACCTTCAACTAGGGTTATGAACTTTTTTAAAAAAAAAAGTAAGACCCTGTGCTTTTCTTTGATCTGGCTAATCATTGAGTGTGTGTGTGTGTGTGTGTGTGTGTGTGTGTGTGTGTGTGTGTGTATGTGTGTGTGTGTTAACTAATTTGTCACCTGTCTCTGTGACGTGAGTTTATCTTTTAGATTTTCTAAAGTGGATAGCATAGAGCTATGTGTGCTGTGATAGATGGAGTGTGCAGTTCACTGGAACAGACGATTTGTGAATAGCCCTTTCCCTGGAAGCAAGAGTGCCACTTACTAATTGATCCTCCTAAAGAAGTGGAAATTGATTCTTCTTGCCTGGAAGAGATCATTTTTCTAAGGAAGAGTGTGTTCACTCTGTGTTTACTCACTCTGTGTTTGCCCTGCTGAACTGGCACTAGGAAAAAATTGAAGACGTCCAAAACATACCTAGACTCTGGTCACCACAGGTTCTATAGACATACCACACAAATACCTAGAGGCATCTCAATTAAGTGGGCATGACTGTCTCAATTAGGCAAGAGTCCTCACCATTAAATACCATTAGACTTAATTTGATGTCCAGAGAAAATTCTTGATGAAGCCCAACCCACTAAGAGCAGGGCTGTATAGACTTAAACCAGAGCAGGATGCCCAAAGAGTCTTCTACAATAACATTCATTAAGTCTCCAACAATAGCATTTGGCAACATCCTCATCAAATCTACTAACACTCTTACTTTACAAATGATAGAAGAAAAGCCCATGGAAGCTCATTAGTTAAGAGAAAGAAGACTATCCAACTTTAAGCCTCCGGATTCTTCCACCAATTGCTCCTCCAGTGACGGAAATGCCTTACAGGACAATGACCTCCTACACCCACGATGTTGATGCCATAAACACTGATCTCCACATCTCGCCACTATGAATTTTCTTATTGAAGTTTTGTGCATTTCATACAACATTTCTCAGTCCAATTTAGACTCATACCCCCTTCAATGCCCCCCACACCACCCTAGCTCAAGCATTCTGCCATAAATGTCTTGCATCTTTTTTTCAGTCTTTTTAAAGTTTTTCTATGCAGAGATTTACTGTGTTGTGCAGGAGTTTACTGTTTTAGTCAGTTCTTTGACCCAGGCCTTTTGTTGTTGTTGTTGTTGTTCCCTCTAATCTGTATTGCTCCAAAATACATATATCAAAATTATGACATCTGGAAATAAACTATAAGTTAATTCCAAAACATGTTTAGTAATTCACATTTTCCCTTTTAATTTAGTAGTACTCTAATAAGATATGTGTACATACCTCCACCCATATACCAAAATTAGAAAGTCTGAAAATAAGTGGTAGGTTAATTCTAGAACCCATTAAAGTATTCACATTTTAACAATATGGTTGTTTTCAGATAAAAATAAATAGAACATTAATGTTGCTCAGTTTGCCTTACAACTAAGGATTTGGTGCTAGCATCTACACAATGGAGTTCTATGCAGCAGTAAAGAAAGATGACATCATGAACTTTGCAGGTAAATGGATGGAACTAGAAGCCATTATGCTAAGTGGAGCAACAGAGTCCCAGAAAAAAACAAATAAATGGTATCTCTCATTTGTGAATGCTAGCACCACTCTGAGTTTTAATTAGCATTTCTCCTTTGAGAAAGTCAGTTTGGGGGCAGTGAGATGACTTACTGTAGGCAGCTTTCTTTGTACCAAACGGGTACCACGCCATCCTGCTATAAGGGAAGGGGAACACAACACCGGTAGGGAGCTGGACCGTCGGGGAAGAGACCAGCCAGCTACCTCCGAGCCCGGCCTGAGAGGTACTTCCACCTCAGACCCTTAGCCTGCGACAATGAGACATGTTTCCACTCTTGACTGTGACTTCGCACCTGCCCAGAGACTGCTGACCCCTGGACAGGAATTTTAGGCTAATGGCTGTAGTCCAATCTTCAGTCTATGTCCACTCACAACACCAGCTATCCAGATTGGTGGTCCGCACTGGGACCTCTTTCCAACCCACCGGCCACCCAAACAAAATGCCGGCCTGCCTTGGCCTGTATACATGCAAAAATTAAAAAAAAATAATGTTTGGGAATTCGGTAATGATGTTAATGAGGAATTCAATTTATTGCTTGCTACAGCTTGCTTTTATAAAACAAAGGACGTCAGTTCCCAGAGCCAATCACAGGCCCCCCAACTCTGGGCCACTGCACACTCTTGCCCCACCCGGGATCTCACACCTAGGCGATGTTTGCTCCTCCTTGGGATGGGGTCAGAGAAATCCCCTGACTCTCATCCATGTGGTGCTCTGAGGGGTGCTAGCTGAGAACTAGCCCCCAATTCAAACTGAATCTTCCTACAACTTACTAGATAAACGTGTTTACTGTCAAGCCTGACAGGTAGAGTTCTAAGGACCAACATGCTTGCCACGCACCTGAGTGCTCTTCCCTAAATAAATTTGACAAAAAATTTTAAAAAAGGAAGTCAATTTTATTGCTTCTAATGCTTTTCTTTTTTTTAATTTTATTTATTTTTGTATGTGTATGAATGTACTGTCTGCATGTAGGTTTGTGCACCCGTGTCGTGCAATGTCGTGATGGTCAGAAGAGGGTCTCGGTTCCCCTGGAACTGGAGTTCTCCTGGAATTGGAGTTACAGATGGTTCTTAGCCACCATATGGTTGCTGGGGATCGAACCCGGATCCTCTGCAAGAGCAGTGGGTGCTCTTAACCGCTAGGCTATCTCTCCAGCCCTCTGCCTCTAATATTTTTCTATTTGTAAGTTGGAGATAATCTTCCTTAATTCATGAACTCATGGTAAAGATTTAATGAAGTCTCATAAATAGCAAATATTTTCTTTTTTTTTTTTTTGGTCTTTTTGAGACAGGGTCTCCCTGTAGCCTCAGCTGTCCTGGAACTCTCTGTGAACCAGGCTGGCCTTGAACTCACAAAGATCTGCCTGCCTCTGCCTCCCGAGTGCTAGGATTAAAGGCGTGCGCCATCATAACCGACCAATAGCGAATATTTTCAAAGACACACTATGAAGCTGATGATGGAAATTTGTCTTTAGAAACTTATCTGAAACTTCTAATTTCAGATAGAGGATGGTATGCATGCATTTTGTTTTTCCTTCTCCTCCCACTACACCACCGAAAACACCACTACAGAATATCAGAGAAGGGGCTGGAGAGATGGCTTAGTGATTAAGAGCATTGGCCGCTTTTGCAGAGGACTCAGGTTCATTTCCCAGCACCCACATGGTGGCTAAAAACCATACATAATGTCAGTTCCAGGGAAATCTGGCATTCTCTTTGACTCTCGGGAACTGCACAACATGGATTCACTTACATACATGTAGGCAACATACTCATACACAAATAAAAATAATACCTAAAATATTTTAAAAATAACAGAGAACAAAGAAGACAAAATTCCACAAAAATAAAAGATTTAAGTGACTTACACAGGTCTTCTGAAGTTGGACATGGATGGAATGATGGGCTGTAGGATGATGAAGCTGGCTAGCAGAAAACATAGCCATAAATTCACTTATGGCCCTGTCTGAAGAGTATTAGGACCCAGAGATAGCAAGCAGTTAGTTAGCACTGTAAAGGTAGAAGATGTGTGGGAATGATAACAGAGAAGTCAAATTTTGAGCACAGCTCAAATGATGTTCACTGACAGAATGCCTCAGTGTGTTACCCATCACTGCAAGGAGGACCATCACAGAAACAGCAGCAGAAAGGGCCTGTAGAGGCCGAAGGTTCTGTACAGGGGTGGCCGACAGTGCAGTGGTCAGTCCTTGTGGAAAGCGCAGATCAGGATTGCTCATTCCTGGACAGTTCTCTGCAGAGATTACTTGCAGATAATTCCTGTCTCTGTACTAGAACCAAGTGAGCTCTGTGATGCCTTTCTCAGTGGGACAAAACAGCCACAAGACAAAAGCATCTATGGGGAACTTAGACCACTAAAGACAAGAAGCAAATAAAGCACATGAGCACAAAGAAAAGAGAGCCCAAGGAAAGATAGAACACTGGCAAAAGTCTCTAAGCAGCATTCTTAGATACAAGACAATATTATATCCATAAAAAGTAAACATGTGAAAATTTAGACAAAGAGTAAGAAAAGGGCCCTGGGATTTAAAAATAATTGTTAATATGAAAAAAAACGTTTGTAAGAGAAAATAAGTAAAAACTTAAAAAAAAGTAAAATCTTTTAGTCAAAACACCATGTATAAAAGAAGAAAATATGTGAAAGATAAGAAAATAATCTATTGAGCAAGTATATACTCAGGTAATGAATTTCAGGAAGAAAGACTCTAAATCAGATGATTAAAAAATAACAGGAGGGGCTGGAGAGATGTCTCAGTGGTTGGCTAAGAGCACTGACTGCTCTTGCAGAGGACCCCGGTTCAAGTCCCAGAACTCACATGGTTGCTAAGAACCATCTTTAACTCCAGTTCCAGGGGAATACAATGCCCTCTTCTGACCTTTGCGGCATTGCACAACACAGGTGCACCAACCTACATGCAGACAGTACACTCATACACATAAAAAATTTAAAAAATTTTTAAAAATAACAGGAAAGACTTTTTTTGTATAAAAGGACATGAACATTCTAATGAAAAGAACTTAGTAACTCATATTTGAGTCATAGCTGTCAGAAATTTCAGAACCTTTAAAAAGGGAGAGAGAAATGTGTAAACACTTCCAGAAAAAAATGTATGCACACATCATTCTGTATTCTAGAAATTAAATAAAACAAAGGAACAAAAACAAAACAAAATCCACACGAAGAAACAAAACACAAACAGTGCCTCCAACAGAGCAATATTAAACTACTGAGCAATGTGGTATCCAAACCAGCCAAATCATCAAGCAACAATTTGTTACAGTCAGCAGTCCATCACTGTGATAAAAATATCAGAGATAAACAACTAAGAGAAAGGTTTATTTTGCCTCACCACTTCAGAGGCCCTAGTCCATGGTCAGTTGGCTCTTTTGCTTTGGGGCCTGTAGCAAAGATGAATATTATGGCATAGCATGGAGCAGAGCAAACTGTGAAAGCAAAGGAGAAAGAAACAGGACAGGGCTAAGGTCTCCCACATCATTCAAAAATGCACCTTATAACCTACCTTCCACTAACAAAGGCTGATGGCTACCTTTTAGCACAGGGGCCTTTGGAGAATATTTAAGAATTACAGGATAATGTGTTTTTAGAATAAAATCTCTTTAAAAATTCAACGTTTCAAGCAATGTTTCTCGAAAGTTTTTGGAGGATGTTTCTCAACAAGATGAGGAAACATACTGAAAAAAAAAAAAAAAAAAAAAAAAAA
>VZQC01006168.1:827145-971709 GCA_009823505.1 Rhizomys pruinosus | reverse complement strand
TATTACATACCTAGTTATAATTTTCAATACTTAATAGATATGATTCGAAAAAATTTTTTAAATTCCCCCAAACAAGTACAATTTATTCCAACCCGTTAAGACATTTATTGATATTAAATCCTAAAGTGGAGATTTTTGTTTTTTTGTTGTTTGCTTCTTCTGGTTTTTTTTTTTTTAATTTTTTTATATTATTTTTTTATTTTATTTCTGTATGTTGTATGGAATGTATTGTCTGCAAAGCAAGTTGTGAACCCGTGTCGTGCAACTTAGCCGCGGAGGTCAGAGAGGGTGTTCGGATTTCCCCTGGAACTGGTGTTTCTCCTGGAATTGGAGTGTTCAGACGGTTCTCGGCCGCCCATGTGGGTCCTCTGTGTAAAGACCGTGGGTCGGCGCTTTTAACCGTAGGCCATCTCTCCAGACCTGGGTTTTTGTTTTTTAGACAGGTTATCTCTGTATTCCCAAAGCCTCGGCCTCGAAACCTTGCATGTGACCACGCTGCTTCGTAATTTTATAGTCTACACAGAGATATTGACAGGACTCGCCTTTGAATGCGCAGTTTAAAGGGCAATGACGCAAATATCTAAATTATTGAATCAATACAAAATTACCAATTATGTCTTTTTTCAACTTTTCTCGCCGAGATTGAGCGAAGATCATGTTAAGAATTTTACTCTTATCCATTTTACGCCGATTAGTCTCCCAACCATGAGAATCACTAGGCGCTCTTTTCCTCCCCCTATCTGGCTCCGTATATCTACTAACCCTGCCCGCCCACCCAAACCCAAGCCCCCAAGTACCCGTCTGAATTCCATCCCCCCCAGCGAATGGAAAACCCTCTGTAGACCAGGCTGGCCTTGAACGCACTCTGTAAGTCCCAGGCTGGCTCTTGAAACACAAAGATCCCTCCTCGCTCTGCCTCTCTGAGCTCCCATAGTGCTACAATTAATGTTTTTAAAAGACAAGTTGAGGGCTGGACGAGGATAGGACCTAGCGGTTATTTGATGACATGTCAATCCACCAATCATGCTCGTGCAGAGGATCCGGGTTCAATCACACCAGCACCCACAGAGGTAGAGCTAAGAAACCGTCTGTTAACTCAATTCACGGAGAATCCGTTCCAGGGACCCGGAGACCCCTCTTCTGACCTCCCATGCAGTGGTGCACACAAGGGTGCACAAACCTATGCAGATACATATAAAATAAAAAAATAAAAAAAAAATACAAAATAAATAATTAAAAAAAAAGACAATTGAAGAGCTGATTTTGAAAATATGAGACTATAATATAAATACTCAGCCTCAAAATGTTAAAAAAAATTATTAATAATATTCCCAATTTTAGAAGTAATTGGAAAGTTTTTCATTTTATTAATAGAAAATGTGAATGCAACCATATTAGACCAAAACGTTCTAAAATTTAGATTTTATCTAATACAATTCTATACCCAATTTTTCATAAGGAACAATTTCCATGACATAATAAATCATGCAAATACAGAAAACAGAATGTAAATTCCAAATTCTTCAAATGCACTGCAACAGCACCTCACCGAAACTCCACCCACACCCACCAACTTTAACCTTATTTAGAAAAAAGAATGAAACACATTAGAGTATCTCCTTGAAACCATGGAGAACCTTCTTTAATTTGTTCCCAGCCACTGACTTTGACATCTGTCTAATGCTGCATTAGCCTCCCTCAACCAACTGAAATAAAGTGGAGAACACAGCACAGTTTCCCAATGCTCCTTTCATTTTTAGGGTGCTAAGTACCACTGACAGGTTAGCTTACATTCCCAAGAAACCTTGGGGCCGGACATTCTTGTCATGACCAGTCCACAGTCAGGCTCTGCTCCTATGACCTTTTTATCTCCAGCCACTCAACTCAGTCTTTTCTTTCCATTCACACCCCAAACCACAACTTTCTCCTCTAAATATCTTGCTATTACTCCATTCCAACACAGATCAAGCAGAGTCTAAGTAAGAATGCCTTGATTTTTTTTTTGAGTAAAAAAAAAATAGGCCAAGAAAATTGGCTCTACCTGAAGTTCTAAGCAATCAGAGGTTTGTTTCTAAATAGCTCAGGGGGATTTCACCATATGACTCCTATTAATGGAAATTGCTGAGCTAATCTCTCTGTGTGACTTTACAAATATCAGCTTCCTGTCCAACTTTGTTTGAAGTGTTTTCTGTATTCCTTTTGCTGTTAGAACCAGAACTGTAAACCTGGAAAGGATTTTCAAGATCAATGAATCCATTCCTCTAATTTTACAGATGAAAAAAATGGGCTTCTAGGGGCTGTGACAAGCTATTAAATGGCCATATGATTTAGCAATTTTTTTTCCCACTGACTGTACAGGCTGACTTGAAATTTAGGAATGGCTTTTTAGGCATAATCTACACAACAGGTATGAAGCAATAAGGAAATTTGGAGATGGATCCAGGTTACCTGAAGTCAAGGTTGAAAGAGTTTTCTTTTATCATGCAAGCATTTAATTAATAATTATATCTTTATTTGAAGGCTACCACTTAATAATTTATATTATGGAGACCATGCTAACACTCAACAGATCAGCCAACAAGAGGGCCAATTATTATTAATAGAACTAATATGGTTACCTGAATTTGAAGTCTGTAAATTGCAGAAGCATCATAAAATTATATGTTAAGGGGTTGGAGAAATAGCTTACTGGATAAAATATGCTCACCATTTTTATACAGGAACCAAGTTTGGCTCTCAGTACCCATACCAGGCTGCTCACAACCATCTGTAACCTCTGCTCCAGGGAAAACAAAACCCTATTCTGGCTTCTTGGGGTGCCTGCACACACACACACACACACACACACACACACACACACACACACCACAAAAATCTTTCTAAAATTATGTTAATTTATATTAATAAGCTTTGTCTAAGAAGATTCCTACAATGAAATGAATGTGTCTTGAATTTTCAATGATGTTAAAACAATTCTGAATAACTCTTAAATGGATCATGGAAAAGCCACAGAGGAGCAAACAATCTTATCTATGTTTACACCTTATCTATGTTGTTTGTTTTCAGGATGTTGCAAGACTTCGAAGGAATTAGCAATAACTAAAGTTCTTTTGTCCTTGTATATTCAATCAGTTTATTCAGAGCAAGTGTGATACCCGCTTTTCTTTCATAATGGTCTAGTTTTTTTCCCACTTTTTATAGATTTTAGTATAGGAATATAATGTTTTGTGTTTGTACATTTTGGGATTTTTTTTTTTTTACAATTTAATGCTTTAACATTTTACTAGGATTATACAAACATATGGTACCTTTATAAGTTATTATTTCATTTTCTTATATCCCACCCGATGGGTCAAACTATTTGACATTTGTAGTTATGTGACTGAGGATTTTCTAGCTCTGTGTTTGTGGTGGTCCTACTGATTGAGGCCTTTGAGGAGTGTGCAATACTTCAATTCAGATCTGACTTTTGTCTTTGCCTTTTTAACTTCCATTCCAAATGAGGTAGAAGATTGTGAAAACTAATAGTGTGGGTGGTTTGTCTCCTCAGTATGTGGGATGGGCCATCCGTATTCATGTTGCATGTTCCAGCCTAATGTTTTCCCTACTCAGTGTATGTATTTCTATACTGAAGCATGGTGCTTCATCAAAACATTGTTTTAGGGAAATGAATGGCCACAAATATCACTGTATACTTTACACTCGGGAATATCTAGGTTTTCTCTTTTTAGATCTTAATTTCTCATACTGCCTAACAAACAGATGCTTTTTAATTACCAAATATGGAGTTTTACCATGGTAGAAGGATGACTTAGCAATTCCAATGTAACTATACATGCTATTCCTTAAGAATGACTTATTAGGGACCAAAGAGATGGCTCAGCAGTTAAGAGCACTGGAGGCTCTTGTAGAGGACTTAAGTTCAGGTCCCGGCACCAATATGGGAACTAACAACCATCCCTGTCTCCAGTTTCAGGGGATTTGACCCCTCTTTTCTGCCCTCCACAGGCACTTCAAGACACAGGTACACTTACATACATGCAGATAAAACACTCATACACGTAAAACAAAAATAAATAAATAAATCTCATTTTTAAAAGAATAACTTATTAATAATATTAAGGCCAGATTCTGCATTTAAAAAAGAGTTTATACTAATTGGATTTTGTAAAAGAAGAAACAACAATGTCATACCCAATTCTTCAAGCAAAATAAGAGGAAACTCCAGGGCCCCCTTCCAGTCTCTCACATTTGCTTACTTCTTTTAGTCCTTACTCCATAAAATATGTTGGAGGGATTGTTGTGAACAAAAGATTTTAATTGCAAAGAATTCCTTAGGGTACTGACAGGGTAGATTAATGGAGCCTGGACAAAGCATGTGTCCTACATATTTTTAGTTCTGCTGTGAGTAAACACTGGTTCAGAATCCAAATTTAGCAATGACACTTGGGCTCATTCCTATACATTATATAGAGATTAGTGAGCTCATGACAACAACACCAACAAACAAACAAACACACACTTAGAAACTCAAGCTGTTAGACAGAGCTCATGTAAAAATAATAATTAAAAAAATCCTCCCTAGGTACGTGTCAGCTTTGAGAGGAATCAGTGCTCAAAGCAAACCCATGCTGCTAGGAGCTAATGGAGCTTCTGCTATTGGCTTTCCACAGGTATGGAGGTTTAGGTAGAAGTGTTTCCCAAGTGACTACAACAGGTGGCTGTTCTCCTTCCTGGTGTGGGGTGCACCTATAGGTGGAGTTAGGCCAGTAGTGGCTAATTTTTTTTTTTTTTTTTGGTCTTTTCAAGACAGGGTCTCCCTGGAGCCCCAGCTGTCCTGGGAATTCACTCTGTAGACCAGGTTGGCCTTGAACTCACAAAGATCCGCCTGCTTCTGCCTCCCAAGTGCTAGGATTAAAGGCATGAGCCACCACACCCAGCTAGTAGTGGATAATTTTTAAACACCCTGCTTTTTTTTTTATAGTCGGTGGTCATTTTTTAAAATTTTTATTTATTTATTTTTTATTTATGTGTATGAATGTACTGTCTGCATGTAGGTCTGTCACCCGTGTCATGCAATGCTGCGGAGGTCAGAAGAGGGCATCAGATTCCCCTGGAACTGGAATTCTCCTGGAGTTGGAGTTACAGACTGTTCTCAGCCGCCATGTGGGTGCTGGGGATTGAACCCAGGTCCTCTGCAAGAGCAGTTGGCACACTTAACCGCTAGGCCATCTCTCCAACCCATTATTTTTAAAGTATGGGTATTCAATGTTGCATACTTGATTTATGACTAAATATTGATTTTTTTCTCTATTCTAATCTCATCATCCTCTTGAGATTAGTTTTCCTCTTGAAACTAAGATTGAATTGCTTTCGTAGAGTAGTAGTGAATAGGACATTACCAAAATCTGTGTTTGTGTATGTCTGTGTGGAGTCTACATAGTTGTTGATATAAGTGCAGGGTTGAGATAAAGATGTGTCTTAAGGCTAAAAACATCAGAATTATGGGAAATTGAAAAGTTTCATTTTATGGTAAAAATCTTTGTCCTTTATCTGTACCTGACCAGCATAATTATCACACTGGCCAGGCTGACTTAGAGAATCCTTTCTTTACCTGCATCTTAGTCTTGTCAAAATGACATGGGTGTGTGTGAGCCTAGTTGGATTTAACTAGATGAACCTGAGCACATATTTCAAATGCAAATCAGTTCTCCATTGTTTTACCATAAATGGTATGAACATGAATTCCAAAGCTGATTTCACATGAAATGACGTGGATAATAATATTACTTCCTTTGTGAACCTGCTTCTCCTACAGGTCTTGAGCACTTCTGTAGCTCTCCTGAGGCTTGTCAGTGCAAGTCCATAAACATTTATGTGAGTAAACTTATAATTAAAAAGTATAGCCCAATCCTTCAGCAAGTAATTATACTGAGTATATTCACCCTTTACAAGAAATCCCTTAAAGATCTAAAGAGTGACAGCCTCATCAAGTTTCATTGCCTACCTTGATGTATTTCCATATTTGGAAGTATATTCTTACTTTCTACTTCACGTATAGGGACACAAAAGATTTTCAAAGGAAGTACCTTGAAAGAATAACTTCATTAAATAATTACCAAATTAGAAAATTGCCCACTAAAATATATGCATATATAAAATCATGAGATATACATGTGTTTGCATGTTTGTATAGGGATATGTAATCTCTGGCATATATAAATATTCATGTTTCTTATACAGCATAATTAGAGAAAATTACCTCTCTAGACAATTAGTCTTCAGAAACATTTTCCTCATATTTTCTCCCCCCTTGCCCACAATGGCCTTGATAACCTTATGTTCACGTTCACTTTCTGTAGTTTCACTCCCACTCTCTCTTTGGTTTTTCTTCCCGATCCTCCACACGTCGTGCTTTTCCTATAGGGCAGCCTGCTCCTTCCTGCTCCCTATTCCTGTGTTTCCCCAACTGCTTCCAAATTTCAGATACTGGGCAACACTCCAGCTCTTTGTGGGTGGACAAAACAATTACATAGAAACTCTAATAGAAACAAAGATGACTTTCTGTCTGTCGGATGTCATGGATGGTCCCAGATCACTGCTGGTTCTCTCCATGTTTGTCCCCCAGCCACAAAGAGGAGAATATGTCTTCATTCTAAGCAGAATGTGATAGCCAAAGTGTCTTTTTATGACAGCCCACTGCCTTATAGAAAGCCCACTGTAATGAAAAGATCTCTTTCCGTGAGACCTCCATTTCCAAGAAAAGGTTTTAGAGACAGCACTTCGGGCTCAGCTCAGCCTTGCCCTTGAGTGCATAGCAACATGTGAAGAACCTCAGATCTTTTATTCACAAGACTAAGTTCTAAGGAAGGCCTGGGAAGTCCCTCCACTGCAGTATAGTGCACCACACCTAAGCTGGCCAAGCCTGTGCCTTCCCAGGACTGGGAATTCCAAATTCTGCCTCAGTTCTTTGAATACCTGCCTTCAGCCTTGCCAGAGCAGAGGGTACAGAGCTCAGAGGGCTCTTATGAAGGAGGGAGTCAAAGCAGGTTCTCCTCATGGGCATTCCTCAGGCTCCTTGTTCATGCTCTTGTGACAGCATTTCTCAGCCTACGTCATCACTGCTTTTCCAAAGAGCATGTTAAGGCATTTTTTCACTCATATGTTAGTAAGTTAATAAAGTTTCTCCCGTGATGATTTGGTACCACTGATATGCTTACTACATATCTCTATTATGTTTCTATAATATCCATGTGTGTGTGTGTGTGTGTGTACGTGTTATCTTATATGTAACACATTAGCTGTTTTTATTCCCCAAAACCAATCCGGGAGGTAATGGTATGTCCACTAAAATGCAGGCCATGTGGATTTTCTGATTCTCTGAGGTAAAGTTTGCACTGAATTTGGCATGTACTAGGTTCTTCCATAGCTTTGAGGTTACTTACCTTGAATAATCTTTTTTTTTAATTATTTTTATTATATGTATGAGTGTACTGCCTGTATGTGCGTGTGTATGTACGCCATCCCATACAGTACTCACGGAAGTCAGAAGAGGGTGTCGGATCTCCCGGAACTGAAGTTATGGATGGTTGTTAGTTGCCATGTGGGTGCTGGAAATTGAACCCCAGTCTTCTGCAAGAGCAGCTAGTGCTTTTAATTGCTGAGCCATCTCTCCAGGCCCTTGAATAATCTCCATAGAGCATTCCCCTGCATCCTTTGAGCTACAGTTCATTCCATGTGCACTTTGGGAATATAGGCTTGTTCAGAGGCAGCAGAAGAGATAGGAACATTACAGTACAGAACGAAGAGTGTTCCTATGAAGTCAACCACTGTACTATGTGTACTATGGAGAATATATCTCAGGCTGATTGTTGCCTGTTTTGTTGTTGTTGTTGTTGTTTTTTATTTAAAGCACCAAGAGGTAGAGCGAAGTTGTGCAGTTTGTTCTTTGTTTATGAAGCATTTCCAATGTAAGCAAGGACTGAAGCTAGAGGGGGCTTGTCTTGCTACCTTACACAGGAGCTGGCTGTGCATGCTGGGAAGAGTGAGGGGTGTTCAAGGTGTGGGCAGCTGGGGGAGGATTACAGAGCTGTTCTCAGAATGGTGGCAATAGACATCATTTTCTGGAGACACAGATATGCCATTTCTTAAATTCCCTCCTTGTACTTGCTTTGAGGTATCAGTAGGGTAAGGACTGCATTTTAGGACAGTCAATTATTACATTAAATATGTAAAGTTAATGCCTTCAGACTACCCACAGATTGAACTGTATTCTTACTAACTAGGTTTTCCATAGAATGACCCCACTCATTTGTCTAGTAGTGAGCTCTGACTTACAGTCTCTCTGTAATGCTAGCTCTAGTCTCCTGGCCTAAACATCACCTTGCCTGCCTCCACTGATGTTGTCTCTCTACTTACAAAGAGCTTGCCTGCCAGGGCCTGCTTGACTCCTCCCTTCTTACACCTTCTGAGTCAACCTCCAAAAAATAATTTCTGATATTTCCAAACAGATATATTAATTCCTTCTTTTTGAGCTCTTACTTTATTCCCTTATACAAGGATAAAAGAGGAAATCAAGTTGTTATGAAAAGTAAAACAAGATGTTTAGACCATCAATGAGGCTCTAAATATATGCAACTTTGAATCTCACAATCCTGAAGAGAGACAAAAGTGTGTGACATTCCATTGCTTCTGTTGTGTTGTTGCTGCTGGGTAGCAACAGTAAAGGACTTGGCTGGGAACACCTATCAGGACCTCATCCTCCTTTGTTTTTGCTTTCCCTATTTCCTTTGAAGGAGAAAAAAAGTTGATAGGACCAATGAGTCTTAAAATCTAATGGTATAAATGCTTATAGTAATGAATATAATGTATTAATGAAGCCAAAATTGGCCCATCAGCTGGGACTTGATGGGACTCCTTCAGATGAATGGCTGAGCTCAACAACCCAACTCAAAGAATCATTCATTCTCTCTTTCCATCTCATTTATTTCGTTTTCTCTTTCTAAATTTCTCGACAGTCTTTTTCTGGGTGATTTCCCTGCTGTCAGTTCATCAGATTATTTAAGCAATTTAGCTAGTAGCAAAAATTTAGCTTTTATCACTAGGAGTGTAGGTGTGTGTTGTTTATTTGCCAGTGAGTATTTCTGTATTGTTGTTGAGGGTAGGAGACAAATTTTGTCCAAATAATTAAAAAAATTAAAGTATCTAAGCAATGATTCAGGTGCAAGTGACTTTGTGTGTGGAACTGAACAGCAAGGTAGTGAAAATTTGAAGTGGATTGGTTTTTCTTCCCTTTTGGTATCCATGGGAGACAGCAGAACAATATATACCACGCTTGTGGAAAGGAATAACCTTAGGGATTCTTCTACTGAAGAATGGTTAATTGATGGTTAATTAACCATTGTTGTGACATAGGATTTACGGGGTGGAGCTTTCTGTCAACATTCCTTACTTTTCCAAACCAGAAAATCCAGTATCTGTGTGGTTACTGCAGCTGCCACCACTACTGGGAAATAACACTGTAACAGCAGGAGTTTTCAAGAGTTATTCTGAAGTAGTGGAATATAACTCAGGAAAGAGTCAAATGGTGTTTTTGTCTAGGCATTTTTTTGAACATAGTGTTAATATTCTACACTATAAACAACTTAATTTCTTTTTTAAATTAATTAATTTATATATATTTTATCAAATCTAGACCTGTGTCCCCCCATCCCCCCACCCCACCAGAGCTCATGCATTCTGCTAAACATGCTTTTCATCTCTTTCTCAGTCTCTCTCAATATTTTCTATGTGGAAGTTGACTGTTTTGAGCAGAAGTTCACTGTTTCAGTCAGTTCTTTGATGTAGTCCTTTCTGTTGAAACAACTTAATTTCTATTTCTTACTTAAGAGAAAAAAAAACTGACAAGAATTTTTTATCTGAACAATATCTAGGCATAAGATATAATTGAAATAATGTAGTTCTTCTTGTGACTGTTATTTTGGAATTAGCTTCAGTCTGTATCTCCTTTTAGCTCAAGCAATTTCTATGGTCCTTTCTTTTCTTTTGTGGAAATTATTGCTTTGGATCATTATTTTCCTTAAAAAATAGAATACATATCGTTCCCTAGGCTTAGAAAAGGGGCACAGGTGGATGAGAAGTAAAACTGTCCTCTCTCTCTGGAGCTGTTGACTTGGATTCTGGTCAATTCTGGCTGTTTCCTTTCATGGGCTGACAGTTTGTTCAGAAGTAACCTTTCGATCCTACTAATGAAGCACAAGCAATTAGATATATAGGTATTTAAACAGCACTAATAGTTATGGTAGGTTACTTTGGCATAGACACATATGTTTGGATGATATGTTAATCCATGAATTACATTTTTACCCCCTGATAAATATGACAGGGTCTTACTGTGGCTTATAACATCTCCTAACCTGTAGAGGATGTAGGCTTGTGGCATCAGCCATGGGTTATTCCTCCAAGGAGAGAGCCAATAGCCAATTAGATTTGGGATATACAGGCACATGGCTGCCTCTGCTGCACAGTATTTCCAGGCAGGTGAGGTGTAGCTGGTGCTGACGGTATAAGCCTAGGGAACGATCTGCGGAAGAGGGGGCATGGTAGAATGTAAAGGCTGCGATTGGGGTGAACGGTGAAACTACAGCGATGTAGTCTGGACACTCATTTGATCAACTTGATTGAACAAACAACCTGTCACCCCCCACTGAATGGTGGGACTGTGGGGGTTTGGGCACAACAATCTGTAGATTGGTTTTGCACGAAGGATGCTTATACTCATGGATTATCACTTATAGTTAAAAAATGAAAAAAAAAAAACCTGAAAGATGCAGGACAGTTATGGCAGAATACATGATCTGGGATGGGGTGGGGTGGGGGGGAAGGGAAAGGGAAATATGCCTGATCTGAATTGGAAAATGATGTACGAAATGCACAAACCATCAATAAAATTAATAAAAAAAAAAAAGAAAAAAATAGAATACATATGAAGGACTGTTAAAATATCCCAGAAAATATTAAAATCCAGGGGATTTTATCCATTAAGTAATAGGAGGATTTGAGAATATCAAGATAGACTGTGCTATTTATCTAATTTCTACTTGCTTCATCACAGATCACCTTTTTTTTTGCTGGCAATAGTGCTGTGAGGAGCTGGGTCCATATCATGCCTCATTATGTGTTTGTTGGTATAACTCCACTACATTATTCATCTGACAATTCCACAAGAAAAATCCATTAACTTTATAGTGTTTTATGTATCAGTAGATTATGTTAACTTCTTTCAGCAGCTCTTCTGTTTCCATCAACCTTTCTCTAGCTTTCTTTGCTACAATTCAAATATATGTTCAATGTCTAAACTGGTAGAGGACCATGATTCCACTCTCCCCACCACAAAGTCTTCCAGCATGATCATCTCATGCTATCTTGCAGTATAGGAAAACTAGTGTTCTCAGTCTATCATGTTCATATTCCATCTTTTCTACAAATCAGTAAAAATTTTAATTTCAAAATTTATTATTGTGTGCATGTGCTTGATATATGTGTGGGGGCACCTGGCATAGCTCGTGTGTGGAGGTCAGGGGACAACTTTCTGGAGCTGAATCTCTCTTTCCACTTTTCCTCGGGTTCTACAGATGCAGCCAGAACTCGGGTGAGTAGCCCAGAGTGACAAATTCATTTACCAGGTGAGCCGTCTCACTGGCTTTGATCTTGATGCTGGCGTCAGTCTTCTGCATGTAGAAATAACTTCCGTTTTTACCTGTGCCCAGTCTTCCTCCTGTTTGGATGACTTTTTCTTTATCTCTTTTGCGCATTATTGTCATAAATAGTGAGCACATTTGTGGGTATCACCAGGGCCTATTTGGTTTGGGGAACCAGATCCTAGGATCTCATGTGTATCCATGAACAGACTGCAGAGATTGATTGCTATGAATTCATTTAGATTATCTTCTATGCTACCTGTCTCTACCACTGTAAATGGCTGGACTTTGCAAATCTGCTCTGTCTCCTATGAGCACCGAGTACTGGAAACAGGGTTCACTACCTAAATGTGTTTTCAATTGGTCCTACTTGTCAGTGTCACACACCCCAAACTGTAACCTTGCCTGAGATACCTGTTCTACTGAGTCATTGTCATTTATTTGAGCACTTGCTTTTCCTGCAATCCTGAGGTTCCTTAAGGGGAGGATTAACTCCTCATGGTGTGCTGCCCCATACCTTCCATCATACATGGTATGTGACACATGGCCAACAATGAACAAGTGTAGAGAATTTCTCCTCCTTTGACAGGCAAAATACCGATTTTATTACAACTTTGAAACCATTATGAGTTCATAATATGAAGCCTGTAGCCATAAATTGGTTTTATTCCAAAAATCACTTCTGGGTTTGGGTGAAACAGAAACCTATCAACCATCGGTAGAGATGGAGCCGCCACTCCCTGTGTTGAATAGATCACTGTTTTTGTGGTAGAGGGACTGTGTCAAGCTGCCTACTCGGTGCAGGTGGCACGGAGGGATAGAGGAACGAGGAAACAAGACCATTTTTCTGGTGCCTGCCGGGCTTTGTCAAAGCTCTGAAATAAAGTTCATTTTGGACACTTTCTGTGTTTTATTTTTCATATGCAATTGTCTCCAGAATCCTGCTGTGCAGATCTTACCCACTCCACCCCCAGCAACTTTGCTGTCTCATGTCTTCCCTGGAACAGTTCCACAGGGGTGGGTGATGGCAACAGCTATGCGGAGAAGCTGCTTCAATGAGTGACAGGAGTTGAATGACTAATTGCATTTTAAATTCTTCTGTTATTTGATTTTGAAGCCTTGCCCTTTGGCAAATTATACCAGTTCTTGTCTTTCACAGGTAACTTCTTCATGTTGACAGCCTACATCTTGTGCTTACAATGGAAAACATTTTTCCAACCCCAAATAGTCGTCACAGAGTCCATGTGGTTAAGCAACGCTTTTGTATGAAGGTGGCTATGGAATAGAGACTGTGTGCCTGACACTCTGATATATGAACTTGGTTTAGAAGTCAGGAATGTATAGTATGTGGGAAAATGTTGCTGCTCAGATCCCATTTTAGTCTCCATTTCAGTCTGTGCAGCTTAAAAAAATAACTCCATGAAAATCTTTGGTGGGGTATGCAACTTTTAAACAAGTTTTCTTTATCCCTTTGTGATTTTAGAAACTTGATTATGTCAATTAGGTAAGGTTTATGTTTCTTCAGTCCCTAGAGAGTTTCATGTTTTATTTTTTGGTAATTCCCATAAAGTTATAAGTGAGAACAAGCCTCAGAGACCAGAGAACTGCCAGCTTCCTTAAAGATTCCATAAGAAGGAATATTCTTTGGGTCAATAAGGTAATAAAATAAATATCTGAATTGCAATGGTATCGCTTTACATTGTCTTCCTTCATAAATAATCTCAGATGTACAAATAATATAACATTCATATCATATGTATGTATTTAAATTTACATATAGAATTATATAGCTAATTAAATATACACAACATATATATATTTATTTGCATATGTTATACAAATATGTGTGTGTGCATATGTACCTACAAAATGCTGTGTACATGAACTGAAATGTTGCTGTTTCTGAAACACAATGATTATGCTAACACTGGAAATTGGAATGTAAATTAATCTGATGGTCTGCCATGAGCTCTGTTCTCCAGTCCTTCTTCCCAGCAAGGATCCAGCCCAAATAGCAGAGTGAGCACATTCCCAGTTGCCTCAGCCCTTAGCCATGTGGAGTTGAATTGAAGCATGGAGTGGTGTTTTCTTGCATCTTGTTGAGACATTCTTCCTTGCACAACTGGTTCCCTTCCGTGGTTTAAAACAGAATATTCTTTTTTTTTTTAATTTTTATTAATTTTATTTATTTCTGTATGTGTATGAATGTACTGTCTGCAAGCAAGTCTGTGCACCCGTGTCGTGCAATGCCGCGGAGGTCAGAAGAGGGTGTCGGATTCCCCTGGAACTGGAGTTCTCCTGGAATTGGAGTTTCAGACGGCTCTTGGCCACCATGTGGGTGCTGGGGATCGAACCCGGGTCCTCTGCAAGAGCGTCGGCGCTCCTAACCACTAGGCTATCTCTCCAGCCCCTAAAACAGAATATTCTTTGCAATAGCTATGTTCATTATTTTTACTTTTTTATATTTATGAGTATTTTGCTGCATGTATGTAAGTGCACCTCTACATACAAGGGCCACAGAGACCAGAAGAAGTGTCAGATCTCCTGGAACTGGAGTTACAGATGATTGTTAGCTATCCCATAGGTGCTAGAAACTGAATCTGGATCCTCTGCAAGAGTAGCCAGTACTTTCAACCAATGACCCATCTCTCCAACCCCATCATTACTTTTAATTTTGAACACTTTAGGGTGGTCAACATATTTGTCAGTAGCCTGCTATGTGCAGATACCACAGTGAAGACAACATCCATTTATTTTTAGATATCTCATATTCTAGGAGTTATTGGCTTATATTTTACATAAGGATATATTATAGCTATGTGTTTAGGTTTGTGGGGTTAGCACTATAAAGAGTGGTATTTTTATTTAGATATAATAAAATATAAGGTAATTGCATAACAGTTGTATTCTGTAATTCTAACTGAAGATCTAGGTAGTCATTTATTTTTAAGTTACCATAGCAAGAAGACAAAGTACATCTTGTAAATGAAAAACAGTGTTTTTTGGGCTGTGAAGAAAAATTAACAATAAAGTGCATTTTTGACAATGATTGGTGTGTTTCCAAATACGTGTAACCTAAGTTATTAAAATTAAATAGCAAAATAATATATCTTCATAAGTCCCTGTGTACTTGACTTTATAACTAACTATGTTATTGATCAAATTTGGTTTCCCTTTTCTGAGGAAAATAAAGGTCTTTAAAAAGATCCCATGACTTATTGGTGATCAAGTGCCTTGTGGAAAGCCACATTCTAATGAAGAAAGTGAGAAGGAATCAGAAACATATGGACGACATTACCTATGAATGCAAAGATTTTAAAAAGTTAGGAGGGAAATTCCTGGCAAAATGCCCCTTGATTTGGAGTATGAAAAAGATACAAAAAGGTGAGTCGTACAGCCAGAATTGACCAGAGTCCAAGACAACAGCTCCAGAGAGAGTGGACTGTTTTGCTTCTCATCCACCTGTGCCCCTTTTCTAAGCCTAGGGAACAATCTGCGGAAGAGGGGGTGTGGTAGAATGTAAGGGCTGCGATTGGGGTGAATGGTGAAACTACAGCAATGTAGTCTGGACACTCATTTGATCAACTTGATTGAACAAACAACCCGTCACCCCCCACTGGATGGTGGGGCTGTAGGTGTTTGGGCACAACAGCTGCAAATTGGTTTCATAGAAGGATGCTTGTACTCAGTGGATTTCACTTACAGCTAAAAAATGAGGAAAAAAAAACTGAGAGAAAGATGCAGGACAGTTATGGCAAAATGCATGATCTGGGATGGGGTGGGGGTGGGGGGAAGGGAAAGGGAAATATGCCTGAACTGAATTGGAAAATGATGTATGAAATGCACAAAGCATCAATAATAAAAAAAAAAAGGTGAATGCTATAAAATTTTAACATATAGATTCGGCAGGGCTTTCCCATTCAAAAATATCTCAAACTGTTTTAGAAATACACAGATATTTTCTGGAATAACTGACTCATGTTAAAAATTCAATTGTGGCGCACGCCTTTAATCCTTGCACTTGGGAGGCAGAGGCAGGCGGATCTTTGTGAGTTCAAGGCCAGCCTGGTCTACAATGTGAGTTCCAGGACAGCTGGGGCTACAGGGAAACCCTGTCTCGAAAAGACCAAAAAAAAAAAAAAAATTCAATTGTGTATTGAATTTATGGAGCAACACAAAGAGAAGTCATTCGCACAGTTTTACACATATCACCCAGAATAATATATGACTTCGAATATGTGACTTGGAAAACCCTGCACAAGTGGCTGAAGTTTTATATGGAGTTATGTGCATTCTTGTGCATAAGTGGATGGGCATGAAAAACATCTTCCAGCAGGCTTTTAGAAAGAGGCAATTTATATTGCAATAATGCATTCTTCCATCACTCTTTTGTTTATCTTTGTTTTTTGAGACAGGATTTCCTTGTAGCACCAGCTTGCCTGGACTTTACTATGGAGACCAGGCTGGCCTCAATAGCACAGAGATCTGCCTGCCTCTGCCTCCTGAGTGCTGCGACTCGAGACCTGAACCACCACACCTGGCCTTTCACCACTTTTTAAGGACGTAGTTACACTAATTTCACATACATGTGCATGCAGTCCTTTTTTTTAAAAAAAAAGCCTCTCTGTGCAGATTCTTCATTGATATAAATATTTTTCTATAAAATTTCCTATAATAGGGTTGTAGAGTTTATAAAATAGCTGTCTCTTTTTTTGTTGGTTTTATAAATGAGGCCGGTATTACCCCACCTTACTGAACTAGGAGATAAGAATGCCTAACTTTGTTTCCAGACTTAATTATCTTGCTCTACAATAATTCCAGGAGGAACTTCAATGGAGGAGACAAGTCCCTAAAGCGTGCATTCTGAGGAACCTAGCAGGAAAATCCCTGAGCTTCACAGCAGCCTTATCAACTGTGGGATCTGCACGAGCACCTGGAGTTCCAGCCTCCCTCCATGACTGATCCAGGACATGCCAGGGTGTGTATGACAAGGGAATTCCTGGGCTCTGAGCTTTGACACCACCACCACTGCATCTTTATTTCAACACACAGCCAACAATCTGGTTAAAGCTGAAAAAAATGCATGCGAGAGCCATACTGTTCAGCAAAGTGGTCTCTAAACATTTGGCTAGGGTTGACTCTTCTCAAAAGGAAATGATTCAGAGAATCACTTTATTTTGTTCTGTTTTAATTACTCTACATGGTGCTATTGGTGCTGAAGAGTAAATCACAATGATTTTTTAAAGGTATTTTATCCCTGTGACTAGTATAACACTACTGAGAGCAAAAGTCAGTTGTGGGATTGTAGAGAAAATCTGCTTCCTTGCTGATGTCCTTAGCTGTCCTGTGGGCTCCCAGTATTCGGTGATTCTGTGATTCTGTGATTCTGTATCAGGCTGGATTCTAACAGATGTGTTGCTTTTCCCAGCCCAGATGTTTGGCATCTATTTACACCACGAGGATTATTACATTCTGTAACACAGACACACACGCATACATGCAGGCCATCTGTCTGCACTGTCCCTGCTCTTTAGGCCCTGGACCAGTCCTCTCAACTAATAGGACAAAATCCATTTTGGACTTGTAGCTAAATGCAGACTTTCTGCACCTCGATGCTTCACTTGATCTTAGCCAAAAGGCCGAGAAGCGATCTCCTGATGCTTGCTTGATGGAGCTTTTTCTCCCAATCAAAGCCTTGGAATGACAGACGACCTCCAAATATCTAATGACACTCATCAGTAAAAGCAGAAGTTTCCAATTTTAGTATAATCTAGAAGAAATGGACACTTTTAGAATCATTTTCCTCTGCTTTTGAAACAGAGAGGTTGAAAGAGAAGTTGAAAGAGGAAAGGAACAAGCTGAGGAGGAAAAAAAGGAAGAGAATGAGGAAAAGGAGAAACGTAGTTATCATTAAATAGGAGACAAATTGAATATGCTTGCTTTCAAGGACTTTTTATCTCCTATGTGACTTTTTTTCTAGTGGAGGGATTAAATTATAAAGGTCAGGCCCAATCATCTGTGGGACATAACTGTAATAGGCCAAAGGATACGCAAGTGAGCAATGGAAAAGAAGACTACAGCAATAGAAAGCTGTCCGGAAGAGAAAATAGAGTGCATCTTAGACAAATGGGACAAGCAAGGATGCAAGCAATTTTTGGTTTAATGATCTTAACATGTATGTGTTTGTAATTATCAGTGTTAATCAACATGACAGAATCTAAAATCACCTGGAAACTGGGCCTCTGGACATACCTATGGGAGAGTATTTTGATTGCCTTAGCTGAGGTGGGAAGACCTGTCCACTGTGAGTGGCACCATCCCCTTGGCTAGCATCCTGGACTGTGTATCAAAGAAGAAAGAGAAGCAAGCAGGCATTTCTCCACCTCTTGACTATGGATGTAATGTGACAGCTCCCTCAAGCTCCTGGCGCTGTGACTTCTCCACTAAGACGGACAGACTATACCTTGAATTGTGATCTGAAATAAACCCTTTCTCCCTCACACAGCTTTTGTCAGAATATTTTCATCACAGCAACAGGAAAAGACACCAAGAAAATATCTATATAGGAATTTACCAGGAGTTTACTCAGGATCTATTACAGGGAGTCAACAGATAATCCTGTAGAGCAGTGCTGGCAATGCTTTTCTAAGATGCTGGTTGCTATTAGCGTAGAACTCCTGCATTAGTGTCAGTGTGCTCATGTGTAGCAGAGCATGTGTGGTTTTTCCAGCTCTTGGTTTCTCTGCTTGTCCAGGAAGATCTGTTTAGAATGACTGGAGTCCAAAAGGAAAACACACACACACACACACACACACACACACACACACAAAACTTGAAGCCTCATTGGGGATATTAGCACCCACACAAACTTGAGCTTGGTCCTCAGCACCTCATAATCCAGGCATGGTGCTACATGCCTGTAATCCCAGCACTCTGGTAGTAGAGGGAAGGAGATCAGAAGTTCAATGTCACACACCTAGCAAGTGGAGACAATTTGGGCTACTTGATATTCTGTTTCAAATCTATAAAAAAATAAAAAGATTCTAAACATATCTTTCATTTTGCTTTCTTCAAATTCTTTAGCACTACATTTTAAATTTAAAATAAAGTTTAAACTGGTTCATAAAAATTGTACATGCTAATGATATACCATGTGATATTTTGATGCATCCATATATTGTATAATGTTAAATCCAATTAAACATATCTACTTCCTAACAATGTTATCATTTCTTCAAGATGAAAACCATTTCATATTTCCAATTGGTGATTTGTTAACCTTTCACTTGTGAATCCTAATTCCCTGATAGGTCACAAAGCTATTGGCCTGATAGGCCAATCATCCTGTCCCCCATAGAAATACCCGTCTTCTCCATTAGAGTCTAATTATGACAACCTGCTATTCTGTGATGATCATAAGTCACCAAGAACATGAATCAAGTACATAAAGGGCCCTCTGCAGAAAGCCATCTACTTTTGTCAATCTGAGTCTGAATGCAATGAATGGTAGTTTTCCACTTCCTCGAAGGAAACCATCAAAGGAGTTCAGAGCTGGGCATGGTGAAGGACACCTTTAATCCCAGCACTCAGGGACCAGAGGCAGGTGGATCTCTGTGAGATGGAGGCTGGCCTGGTTTACAGAGCAAGTCCCAGGCCAGCTGGGTTTACAGGGAGTCCCTGTCTAAAATGAAACCAACAAAAAGTAGTTCAGAAGCAGGATCCAAGGCATGTATATAGTGACTATTAGGAAGAAATGCACTCCAAAGACGGGTTTGCGTTCACTGGCTAGTTATGCCTATTACTCTGAAAAATTCTCCTGGAGATAGGATTGGGACCTTGCATTACCGGTGATTGTCTAGGCGAGTCGCACTCTCCTAAGAGATCAGAGACCTGAGTAACGCCCATCAAAACTCACCTAGGCTATAATACATCTAGGACATTTTTTAACTTCATAGAGAATTTGTATGCTTTAGAAAATTTTTCTTTAAAATAGGGTCTCCCTGTAGTGCCAACTAGTCTAGAATTTACTGGAACTCACTAAGTGGACCAGGCTGGTTTTGATCTCACAGAGATCCACCTGCCTGTGCCTCTGGAATGCTGGGATTAAAGAGTGTATCACTACATCTGGCTAATTTCTTTCCTCTTACCTAGACTTTTGTTGCTGGTGTCATTCCAAAGTTAAATAGAGCCATGTGTACATTTTTTCACCTCCCTCATGAAATCCCCCAGGAAAAGACACATTTTAAGACTGTTTTATGTAGTATGACATCATGAAATATAAACCAAAACAGATTTTTTTTTAACATCCTACACATGACAACAAGCACTAAGATATGGCTGGCTGGTGCCCAACCTGTATTCTGTTTCAAATATTTATGTGGAGAAGAAAAGACAATCTAACATAACGAAAAAACAATTTCACATGAAACAAGGAATAATTACTGAAATTGTAACATTTCATTTTCCCACCAGGTTTCTGGATTTTCAGTAATTTTTTTTGATCCCACGGTCTGCATTTTAACACAGGATGTAAGACCGCCCCAGACAGCATTCCTCTCTCACATTACGCAGCCAAGGTCTTATGATGAGCAGTAACAAGTCATCGCATAAACAAAAACAAGTCCGTGACCCTCAAAACCACAGATTTTAATGATTCCACATGACTGAAACACTGCAAAAATGGATGCTGGTATATTACTGGACAACATCACCTGAAAACAAAGGCATTCTTTCCATGGGAGAAGTGTGCGAAGTGTCAGATCCCAGCTCCATTTGCTTCCAATCCTGGAGGAGATTTTTGTGGTCACACAACTCTTTGGACCTGACTGTCCAGGTGATGTAGAGGTAGATTCTTTCATGGTCCATAATCTAACACTGGCCTTACCATGTTGTGTTTCAATTTTCTTACCTAAAATGAGTAGTGTACAAGAAGCACTATCTGTGAATGCTTTTTAAAAAAATTTTTTTTTATTAATTTTATTTATTTCTGTATGTGTATGAATGCACTGTCTGCATGCAAGTCTGTGCACCTGTGTCGTGCAACGCCGCGGAGGTCAGAAGAGGGTCTTGGATTCCCCTGGAACTGGAGTTCTCCTGGAATTGGAGCTTCAGACGGTTCTCAGCCGCCATGTAGGTGCTTGGGATCGAACCCGGGTCCTCTGTAAGAGCGGTCGGCGCTCTTAACCGCTAGGCCATCTCTCCAGCCCTGTGAATGCTTTTTCATTTGAACTTAGGGAATGTATCCTTTCAGAACTCCCCCCCACACCTTAAAAACTGTGCACCTGTGACAAATGTGTCACTGAAAGAAGTGTGGCTTTAGTTTGTTTACCATGTTGTACACTCTGTTCACTGATGCTGTTTCCACACTGGAGATGACCAGTTTCGTGACATCATCCTGGAAAATCCCTGTCATACGTGAAGTGGCACACTGAGGCACAGGCATGGGTCGATGAGGATTTGGTGGCATTTCTGTCTCTCAGGTTTGTCTTAAGATTTCTTAGAAATGGAACTGGTGGTAGATAGTTCTCAGTACAATTGGAAATAGAAAGATGTCCTCTGACATGGACTTCTCTGAGTAACTGAACAGTGACTCATGTGAAAGCAAATACCATCTGAACACTGCAATTTATTTTTACCACAGCTCCAAGATGCGCATTATACCTTGTGAGCTAGTTTTAGAACTTTAGAGCTCTGAATGTCTCTTCAAATCACATCCTCCAAAGTCAACATGTTTAGTTTAAGCCTTTTCTTTGAAGGAAATGAATTTTTTTTCATGGGTATTTTTTTTTTTTTTTTTTGGTCTTTTCAAGACAGGGTCTCCCTGTAGTCTCAGCTGGCCTGGAACTCACTCTGTAGACCAGGCTGGCCTTGAACCCACAAAGATCTGCCTGCCTCTGTCTCCCGAGTGCTAGGATTAAAGGCATGCGCCACCATGCCTGGCAGGAAATGAGTTTTTAAAAACAGCTTATCATTTCAATAGAAGTTCTTATGTCTATAAATGAAGGAAAAAATGAGAAGGAAGAAGCTCTGTGTTATGATGTGAGTCTGAGCTCTTCCTGGGAGGCTTCTGTGTTTGAACACTTGGCCCCCACTGGGTGGTACTCCTTTTTGTTTAGGGGGATTATGGAACCCTTGGGACATGGGGTCTCGCTGGCAGAAGTGAGCCACTAGAGGCAGGCTTGAAGATTCTCTGTGCTTCTAGTTCTGGACTGGGCTCTCTACTTCCTGATCTGCCAAGGTGGGAGAAACCTCCTGGCGCCATGCTTCCCTCACTATGATAGACTGAAACCATGGACCAAAATCAATCTCTGTTCCCTCAAGTTGTTTCTGTCAAGGATTTTGTCACAACAATGGCAAAAATAACTATTGGCACCGAGAGCTGTGTTGTTGTGTGGTAAACCTGATCATGTGGCTTAGAGGCCTTTGACATTAATTTGCTGGAGGAATGTGGACGAGTTTGGAGATATGGGCTGAAGAAGTCCTGGAATGCTGTAAGAGGTTACTGGGTCATTATGTAGGAGTTAAACAAACCAGAATGCTGGTAGGAAGTGGACAGTGAAAGCCAGGCTCATGAGGCTTCGAGAGGAAGAAGAACTCTGAAGAACTGGGTAAGAGGCCATGTATGTTATATTCCAGAAAAGAATCTGGCTGTATTCTAATGCCTGAAAATCTGAGTGAGGCAAAATCCACAAGCAATAGGCTGATTTGTTTGTTAAGGGGAAATTTCAAGACAGGCTGGCCTTCAGGCTATGGCATGATTATTACTTAATGCTTTTTACAGAGCTATATAGTGAGATTGGAAAGTAAAAGGCAGAACAGAAAAATGTGAACAGTGTGGGGTAGATGAGGTTAAAGTTGCACACAGAGGAAACAGACAAAATGGCGATACTTGTTAAAGAGCCCAGCTCCATCAAAGAGAACCTATGTACTTTGTGCTGGGACAATAGGAAAAAGAGGGTCAAGAGCAAGACCCCAGCCATCAAAGACACTAAAAGGTTTTCCTTTGAAAGGAGAGTACTGCTGAAGAAGTACCCCACTGGAACAGCTGTCTAGGTCATCATTTTCTCTGGTTCAGCCAAACAAGCTACATCTTGTTTGGGGATGCTACATCTCAAGCCAAAAGCAGAGATCTGATCAGTAATGATTATAGTCATTTTGTCACATCAATGAGAAGAGTAACTAACACACTCTTGGTTTAAAGAAAGGTTGACAGGGACACTGAAGGAGAAAAAAATTGAATTCATCATAGTTCGAATAAACCTCTATACATATATTCCAGGTAAACTCCTGCTTACCAATTTATTCCACACACCGAACACTTTACCTACTCACATTCTTGTTTACACAAGCCAGGCAAGTAAGATACTAAGATTCCCAATTAATTGCAGAGGGGAAACTTCTAACTTTATCTTCATTTTATAAAAAAATTCAAGTAAAGAGACAGTAAAAATCCATAAGCATTATTGTGCTAGAGCCAGCTTTACTGCTCTAAAAACATAATGGCAGGGCTGGAGAGATAGCCTAGAGGTTAAGAGCACTGACTGCTCTTGCAGAGGACCTGGGTTTGATCCCCAGCACCCACATGGTGGCTAAGAACCGTCTGTAACTCCAATTCCAGGAGAATTCCAGTTCCAGGGGAATCTGAGACCCTCTTCTGACCTCCATGGCATTGCACAACACGGGTGCACAACCCTACATGCAGACAGTACATTCATACACATACAAAAATAAATAAAATTTAAAAAAATAAAAAAACCCATAATGATTAAATATCGGGACCTTTACAAGCCATCATCAAACTATTGGTAGCTTAGAGAGAGTATGAGCATTTACTACTGATTTCAGCAAACTCTATACATCTGAGCCTTTTATTTCCTTTCGGAATCATTTTGCCAGCACACCACTGAATAAACCCCTGAGGAGAAAAACCAGAGAGGCACTAAAAACAGATGGGCCGAATCTGCTTGGCTTTGAAGCGAAGAAGCAGATATTTAAGGTGCAACTGACTTAGCCGACTGAAAAAAAAAAAAAAAACTAAGGGAAACAGTTGAATCCCAAAGTGTTTCCCAACAGCCATTAGAAACCAAGGTAGTTTGGCGCAAAATCTGGCAAACGTTAAAAAAAGTTAAAAAAGAGGAATTGTATCCTTACAGTTCCCCCAATGATCACCCCAGTAAGCGATTGCTACTCAAGCCTGAAGGAGACAGTAGGGTTTAGAAAAACAGGGGGTAAAGTGTGATACACCAGGGATACCGGAAGTTAGTGTAATACTCTGTGCAGGAGACATAGGTGAAAGTTACGCTAAATGGAGACGCTCAAGATCTGTTCTTTCTTTGCACTACCAGGATGCTGGCAACCAACTTCATATACTACAAGTATGAATTTGGAAGACTGAAATCTGAGGATGTACCCCCAAGGGGATAAAAATAACTAGAGATGCTAACTGTTCGATGGACCTGGCCCCACCAGATTAAAGAGAGGTAATGTCCCTCGACTACCACACTAATCAGGTGATCACTATCAATGCCATTATTATTATAAAAACCTATTTTGTGGAGGTTTTCTTCTTCAAGGCTAATAGGCCTTGAAGAAGAAAACATCATTGATCTGTAGACATGTTCTCTTTCTTTCTCAGTATTTTTTTATTTGTTTACTTCATTAGTTATTGGGTACTTGAAATAGAACCCAGGGACTCATATAGTCTAGGTGCTTTATACCTTTACCCCAACTCTCTTTCATTGACTGATTGAATTAAGTCAGTTCTGTTAAAGATAATCTGTTTTCATGAAATTAAATTCAACTGACTTGGGATCTTAATGATACTGCATACATTTTTTTCTGCTTGTTATATAAAGTAACTAAATTATAGGAGTAACATCTCTTCATGAATACAGATCCTCCTCACCTTAATCAGGAGGAAGTGATACAGGTCAGGTACACCAAGGGGTGGAGATCCCGGGCTCATCTTAGAATTCTTCCCACTGTACTTGGTTTTAGATGCTATATTGATACCTATGGTTGCTCCCTGTCAGCTTTACAATGAGGAATCTTGTTCTAGGTTGGTTATCTTTCCTTTTATTGCATTCTATTCTTTCCCTGTCTGATATTGTCTAATGACAACCTCATCCTCTATTTGAATATTGTTCTAGTTTGTCTTCCATTGCTGGTACAAAACACTCTGACCGACACCAACTTGGGGAAGAAAGGGTTTATTCAGCTCACATCTCCTGGGTCACAGTCCATCACTTAGGGAGCCCAAGGCAGGAACTCAGGGCAGGAATCTGGAGACAGGAGCTGAAGCACAGGCTATGGAGGAATGCTGTTTACTGGCTTGCTCCCCTGGCCCATGCCCAGCCTGTCCTCTTATACGGTACACAACAACCTGCTCAGGGTGGCACCACCCATAGTGGGCTGGGCCCTCCCACATTGCTGGACACTCAAGACAATACTCCACAGATGTGGCCACAGGCCAGTCCAATGGAGACAATTCCCCAGTTGAAGCTTCCTCAACCAAGGTGTGTCAAGTTGACATTAAAGTTACCCAGCACAAATATGTATTCCTAAATATGTTTAAATATGGAATTCAAATTCCCAAGGTCAACTGTTTTTAGGCTAGATCTCCAAGATCTACTAAATCAAGTTTAGTTTGTTGCTTCTTAAATATTATTACATATCCTTGCTGTTTTCTCCCCTCAAATAAAACAACTACTCCCCAAAAGCCAAGAACACCATCCCTTGTTTTCACTTGAAATTCTCCAAAACAGAGACAGAGTAAAACATGAATACTGGAGGCTTTTCATTTCTTTCAGGGCAAGCAGTACTTTTGTATTAAATAGAAATTGCTTTTTGTGTGTGTGAATAAGCAACGGAGGACAGAGGCACATCATTGGTGAAATGCATTGCTTTTATAAATATGTCACAGAAAGCCTTTAGTTTTCTCTCTCTGGGAGGCATAGCACTGCCAGAGTTACTTTTTTACTGTAGCACTAAAAAGTCAAGTTTCTTAGATTTTTAGAGCAATAATTTTGAAAGATTGTGACCCTTTTCCAAATGTGACTGGAAAAACAACAGATACAAAGTCAGCATGAAGCTTTGGAGACTGAGAGGTCTAGGATGGTACCTTGAATCGAGAGAGAGAGAGAGAGAGAGAGAGAGAGAGAGAGAGAGAGAAATGGCACCCCATTTCTATGGGAGAGAATGATAAATGATTTCAATGACTCTTAATCTGTTTTTGAGTGTTTTGTGAGAAAAGGTAAATGAAGGTTGAATAAAAATCACTCCAGTAGATAAACTTGCACCAAAGGCCATCTGGGCACAAATGTTTGTCTGGATAGACTTAGGGAATATGACAGATGTATGAAATCCAGTGGGGGTATGGGGGCCATGGTCAAGGGAGGGTTCTAAATTTGATTAAGTTCTATTATATGAAATACACAAAACTCAGTAAAAATATTTTTAAAAATCACCTTAATGAATCTCATAATGTATTGTCAAAAACTCATTTCCTGTTTTATTCTCTACTTTTGTAAAACTGTCTCAAAGAATGGTGAAATGAACCAGAGCACTGTAACAGTCTACAGTAAGGCTTAGAGAAGGCAATAGTCACCAGAACTAGCCTGCAAAGTAATAAGACCAAGAATCTAGGGTAAGCGAACCTTAAATATTACACCCTGTAACTGTTCCATAAATTAATAAGGATTTATCTCTCATATGTTTTCTATTGCTTTGACTAAATATGTTAGTTTTTTTCAATTTAAAAATATTTTTGCCGGGCGTGGTGGCGCACGCCTTTAATCCTAGCACTTGAGAGGCAGAGGCAGGCGGATATTTGTGAGTTCAAGGCCAGCCTGGTCTACAGAGTGAGTTCCAGGACAGCTGGGGCTACAGGGAGACCCTGTCTCAAAAAGATGCACACAAAAAAATTTTGTCTTCTATGTGGATTCTGGATTCATTGATGTTTATTCCTTATATAGGGCAGTTTATTTCAAAATACTGTTTGCTATTTTTCTGCCTTTTGACAGATGATAAAGTTTCCAATTTGATCCAGGGAAAAGGTGGTATATTATGCTGAAAAGTATGTTTGGACACAAATTATAACTTTTCCAATGCATTGTTTGGAATTCTTTTTTCAATTGTTATAAAGAAAGGTACCATAAATTATCTTTTTTTGTGTGTTTAACCAAATTTTACTTCTTTTATTTACTTAGGTAAAAAAAAAAAAAACCAAGAAGGAAGCTAGGGCTGGTGAGGCATGTTTATAATCTCACCGTGCATAAGACTGAGGTGGGACATTCTCAAGTTCAAGGCCAGCCTATACTGTCCAGCACAAAGTGACCTTGGGTACACAGCAAGACCTTGTCTCTAGAGAGATAAATAGTACATAATCATTAAGTAAATAGTCACAGCAAGATAACCATGTTGAGGGTATTGCTAGTGTAAGAGGATAAACAAGGAAAAATTAAGGCACAACGATGACAAATAACAAATTCAAAATACTCTTGGCACGAAAGTAGTAAATGATGCAATTGGAAAAAGGGTGCAAGCCATTCAATTATGGGACAAAATTTTATTTTGTAGTAAGTATTCTTCAATTTTTTATATAATTTTTTAATTTTTTAATTTTTATTTATTTTCGTATGTGTATGAATGTACTGTCTGCATGTAGGTTTGTGCACCTGTGTTGTGCAATGCCGAGGAGGTCAGAAGAGGGTGTCGGATTCCCCTGGAACTGGAGTTAAAGATAGTTTTCATCCACCATGTGGGTGCTGGGGATCGAACCTGGGTCCTCTGCAAGAGCAGTCAGCGCTCCTAACCGCTAGACCATCTCTCCAGCCCGTATTCTTCAATTTTTTGTGTGTATGTTCTAATATATCAGGAAAGAGTAGGTGAAATTCAGACCAATTCCATTGGTCACAGTGGACAGACAGTTTGGGAACACACAGGCCCCTCTCTCCTGTGTGAGCACAGGAATGGTGCTGTCTGAAGGCAACAGTAATCTCATCACACCACTATTCTGCATGAGGTAAAAACGATTTCTCTCTCTTTTAGTCTCTCTCTCTCTCTCTCTCTCTCTCTCTCTCTCTCTCTCTCTCTTTCTCTCTCTCCCTATAAATGAGTAACACTCTTTACCTGGTTTTACGTTACAGGTTAGCCTGACTCCTTTTGTTCTCTCAAACCTCTAGCAAATATTGTTTAATCTTGCAAATGTAACACATTTGTTATCTACTACACAATATCATGATGTAAACAAAAAGAATAATCATCATTTATAAAGTGAATGATCGAGTTCTATCCCATTTTGTCTACAAAATGAATGTTTGTATACAGTTCAAATACTTTAAACAGTATTGATGGTTCTGTCTCACACATGTGTTTGCCAGAACTTCCTAATGCTATGGACAGTTGTAGTCAATTGTGTGAACACAAAACTTTAACCAGTTTATTGATGCCAACCATCAGCTTTAACTGCAAATTAGTCCATAAGAAAATCTATATTTTACAAAGTGCACATAAATTGAGCAATTGACAATTTTCCATTTCTCTTTACTATGTGGGAATAGACTCAAATAGTGAGGAGAGAAACTCTTTTCTGTTTAAAACTCTGAATTCCAAGGAACGTCAAGTAAAGTGGTGAAGCATCATAATCCAATGTAGCCTAGACCATCTGGCTGTCTCAGACTGTTGCCGTATTGCCATATAGATTGTTACTGATTGGCTGGCCCCGTGACTCATGGAACAGTACGCATGTGATGTTGAATCATCAAAGAATTCTGTGTTTTCTCAAGTTAATTCACTTATTTCCTAATTAAAGTTTAGTAAGTACTCCAGTAACTGCTTATATTTATAAAGCATTAGATTAAGCTTCATCAATGAACTCTGTGTTGACAATAACATTTTAAGATTAGAGAACTTGACTTAAACTTTTTCTCTCTACTGGGGATTTTTGTGAGAAAACTCATTTTCTTTTCATTCTTAAAGGGACTTCATGCATGAGATTGCTGCTTCATAGAACATTTATCAAACACGGACAAGCTTATTTTTAATCAATGTGTTAGGAGAGGTAGGTCAAAAGCCCATATAATCCTATACAGAAAAGAAAAGATGAATTTTCAAAATGTAACATTAGAGAAACATCCCACCATACAGGCCAAGTGTACCAAGCTTTCAGTTTTGCCCTTGAGAGGCACCCTACACAATCCAATTTAAAAAGCATCCCACTAATAGAAAAATGAAATAGACAGTTTGTTGATTTAAAAAAAAACTAACACATTACATATTTTTAAAATATTTTAAATAAGTTTTATCCTTTCTAAGCACTTTTAAGCTAAACCCATCTATTCATTTTAGTACCTTCCTATTCAGTATTTGCATAAAATCTTGATGAACAAATTTTCATTTTTCAAAATCATATTTTCTTGTGATGATTTGGAGAGATAGTAGATGTACTGGGAGGTGGCTCAGTCGATAAAGGGCTTGCCGCACAGCATGGAGACCCGAACTTGACACCAACACTCATGGAAAAAGTTGTGTGCAGAGGCTGGCTCACGCCTGTAATTCCACCATCGGGAGGAGGGTGCGAACAGGTGGAGCTGAAGGCCTCCTGACCAGCCAGTCCAGCCAATAGGAAACCCTGTCTCAAAAACTAAGGTGGAGAGCAATCGAGGAATATACCCACATCCACCTTTGGCTTCCAGTGCACCTGCAGATATGTGCATCTATACCACATGCACATGTGCACACACAGGAACACATGCACACACATACAGACTTAAAGAGAGATATTAGACATGAACTGGAGCATAATGTAGACAAATGTGACTATATAATGAATGAAATAATAAGCTTCTTAGATTTAACATCATACATATCATTATAGGTTATAAATGTAAAAATAATTAATTTCCTACCAAACAGATCTTTGGGTCAAAGTTAAAACGCATGAATGTTGGCTCACTTTCAAAGCTTTCCTTTTTATCCATATCCCCTACTCTACTCATTCCTTTTGTTATATCAAATGATTAAAAACAGACATTGGGATTGGAGAGATGACTCAGTGGTGAAGAGCACTGGCTGCTCTTTCAGGGCACCCAGCCTAAGTTCCCAGCACCCAAATGGCCACTAACAACCATCTCTAACTCCAGAAGATGCGATGCCATCTTCTGGCCTTTATAGGCACTGCATGCATATGGTATACTAACATACATTCAGGCCAAACACTCATACACATTAAATAAACAAATAAATAAACAAATAAATGAATAAATAAATAAATACCAAATAACTAGAAAACACAAGCATTGAGTCAGGAAGGCAGATTCTGACTCTCCCTTCTCCCATGCTCTTTCCCTGTTTCTCTTTTCCTTCCGTTTCCTTTTGTCATGACATCAAATCACTGGGGCAGCATGGGGATAAAAACAATGTGTTGTCAGGCCTTACTGCTTTCTGGGAGCTCCAAGGAAAATTTCCTTGTTGAGCTTTTCCAGCAGGTAGAGGCTGCTCCCAGCTGTTGGCTGTGGCTCCCCACTTCTACCTTCAAAGCAGCGCTGGGGCACCCTCTTCTGCTGCACTTATCTTTCTACCTCTGAATAAACTTGTTTACCTCTGTGATGGGCCAGTCCTTCACCTGTAGGAAGGTCATAATACTGCTACTATGACAAGGTTATTCAGAGTTGTTACTACCTTACCATAGCTAGATGCCTGACATAGTTCCTTCCAAGTAGATCACACTGAGGAGGACCTGTCATTACTCTGTGGGGCCAGTGCAGCAGAGACAGCACCTGGGAGCAGGCTGGCACAACTGTAATAACATTGCTACAACTCTATGCATCCCACAGGCTTTTCCTTATCAGTCTTTGAAGGCAAGGGTCTGACAGGATTTGCCAAGCATACATGATTTATTGGCCCCCAGCAGTCATTTTCATTCTCAGAAGTATTTATATTTGAATGTGTTAAAATAAAATGGCAGATATGAAATTAAAAATACATGAAAATAACAAAAATCAAATATAGTACTTTAAGCACCAGTGAACCAAATATCCAAGGAACTTCATTTTCTAATACTTCTACTTTCTTACCTATGCTGGCTTTCTTGATTAGAAATTATTGCAAGGAAAAGGAAACTATACACATTATATGAACTAAAAATTAACGGGAAGGGATCTATTGGGAAAAATCAATCTCACCTCATACGCACCAGGGGCATTATGCATCTTCCCCTCCAGGTCTGCTTTTATTATGAAGATGGTTGTTCTCCGTTCTTCTTGGTTCGTGGTCAAACATGACCATGTGTGTCCTAGAGTATGTTCAGAGACTCTGGAGTCATGTGTAGGAACTCATTCCTAGCCCCTTCCACCTACTACCTTGCAGCAAAGCTTCTGCTTTATGTCACCAAGTATCTGCTAATGTAGTTTCTGCCTTTATTATGAAACAAAGCAATCTACAGTGAGTCTAAATGCCACAACCATTTAGCACATAACTATAATATGCTGCGAAGAATGAAGCTACACGACTTTTTTCTTCAACCTGAAGGTCTCGTTTTGCACACTAGGTTTGGGGGCCTAGGAAATACAATTCAATTCCTTTTTGTTTGACTTATATTGTATGAGTGTGTTCTCTAAAGACAGGTATATTCATATCTATATCTTTCTCTGTGCACTTGCATATTTTAGTTTCAATTTTGGAGCCAGAAAATTAAGCTTTAATCTATAAATGTACTTCCTTTCTCTTGCTCCTCAATCCCCAGGAACGTCTGTCTAGATTTTGGTTCTGAATGACAGCTCACCAGTGACTCTCTGGCACATTTTGGCTCGGGAGTTAACCCTGGCTCTAATTATCATAGACAAGTTGCGGGGGCTGTGGAGTTGGACTCTTTGGGTACAGAGTGAGGCGAGGTTCTTTAAGAAAAGAGTGAGGCAACAGGAGAAATGGCAGAGAATCAGTGACTGAAGTACCCAGACCTGCACAGAACATCTGTATCACCCCCCCCCTTTTTCTCCCAAGGCTCAGAGAACATCTTGGAAGAGGGGGCAAAAAGACTGTAAGAGACAGAGGGCAGGGAAGGTTGTTGCAAAATACTATCTTTTTAGACACAAGATAGCCATTGCCCATATGAATTCACAGCAGGCATGGTTGCCAGAACAAGACCTGTGTAAGACCAAACAGTCAATGTTGACGGACATGGCTCACAGGATCCCACCCCTAGCTGAGGGACTATTGGCAGTTAATGGTCAATTGAGGAGGTAGAATCAATTTTTTTTTTCAGCAGAAAGAAGGAGGAGGAGAGGGGACAGGAGGGACAGGGAAAAGGAGGAGGAGGGGAGAGAAGACATGAAGCTAGGAGGTGAATGTAGTTTGTGCTGCTCTTCTTCTCCCAGCAATCTTCTCTGAAGGACAGACTTCTGATCTGCAGCCCTCCCCCACTCTCTCCAGCAACCTTGTGAGACAGGCCCCTGGTTGCAGCCTTCAGAACCTTTCTTTTGTTTCCCTCAGATCCTTTCTCCCTGGCAGAAAGGATCTGAGGGAAACAAAAGCATAGTCTAGTCAGTTCACTGTCCCAGGCCAGCGCTTAGTGCCTGACACAAGGGAAACCTCTCTCTGCCATGAAAATGGTTTCGGAATTGTGCTGTGGGCAATGCTTTCCAGCAGGCACCACTGAGGGTGTCCTGGATTTTAACTCCAGTTGAAAGTGGTTCCCTGGCCCCCCAGCCATAGGGCTGAATTACAGAATAAAGAGTTGTCATAAGGACCAGGGTGTTTGCCTACAACCATCTACCCAGGAGTCATAAATGTGACAGGCAAGCTTTAAAGTTTCCTAAGAAGTGTTTAATGTTTAAGAGTTAGTTAGATTCAGGAATCTGGAAATGAGCGGTTTTGCTTTGAACAGATCTTCAACCAGTTGTGACATTGTTGAGTAAATTGCCAGTCTGTTTGCTGTTGTTTCCTCTTTTTGAAATTTAACCTCTTAGAAAAACAGCAGTCTGGGCTGTTACATGTCTCCACATAGGCCACCATAGAAGACCACTTAAAACGGTTTTTGATCTGGAGTACAAATTCCCTTCCAGAATTCCCCTCCAGCAACTTTATTTCCTCCTTGTAAATCATTTTGACAGGGCATCTTTGCTGGGTGCTATTTCAGTGCCCTGTGAGAGCTAGGGGCAGAGCACTCAGGATGGAGCATCCACGATTAGTGTTTCCTTCAACTCCTGCTGTTAAGGAAGAAAGCTTTGCAAATGCTCACTTATAGTCACATATTTTTAAAGCCAGTTACATGATGCTTCATTCCACAGTACTTCATGTCAGTCTTGATGATTTTTTTTAACAAAGTCACATGAAGACATAATTAGCTGTGCTCAAATAATAAATAGACATAATGATCATAATGACTTAATGCTGTAAACAACATACTTGATATATTACAGCTTTGTTACCTTTACATAACAACAACAGCTTACCATTGGCAAGTAGCTTCAAAGAAAAAGTTTGCAGGCATGGTGTAAGCTTGTAAGGAATCAGTTCTAAGATAATTATACCCTGAATACGTCTCTCCATGCCATATATACAGATCTGCATATAATAATGACTCAATATTCTTCTTGTATTTAAAACTGGTCCGAATTCTCTTGTAACAGAAGTGCCACTGGCCAGAACCTACTTTTTTTTTGGGGGGGGGGATTGGATTGTTTTCTCTAATGTCAGTTCATAGAACTCCTTAGGAAGGAGACTCTGAGACAGTCAACCAGGTTGGTAAAATAATTCTGTGTTTGAAAATATCACAGACTGCTGCTTCAAAGTGTTTAATGAATGGGTATGTGTGTGTCTCTACAACATTATATATATTTTTTTAAGGAAACAAGAAGACAGGAGCTACAAACCTACATATTAAAGAGTCGTGCCAAATGAAGAACTCTGTACTGTTTTTTATAAAGAAGTTCTCTGCCAAGAGTTTGTCAAAAATTTATTGCAAATGAGCATTACAGGTCACAAACAATTGGGAAATGCTATGAATGGATGCCCAGGGTTTCTGCGCATGTTGCCAAGAAATCACTGCTCACTGGCAGAGCTAGGAGAGGCAATGCACTGAAATGTCTAATTCATGGTATACCAGTATCCCACAGTTCAGACCCTGGCATCAAAGTCATAATAATTCCTCAGTTATGAAGACATCATTCCCATAAATGTTGAGCAAACAGTAAACCAGACTTGGAGAATTTTTATAATTCGTAGTTTCTTACAGAAAAAGAAATACTGGTATCTCAAAGATCTAGAAATACAAATTTTAATGTATTACTTTTAATTTGCAGTTAGTTCACTTCCTTTTTGGTCAACAGAGCTAGGAAATTCCCACTATTTGAACAATAATTTTACACCTATTCTTTTAAAGATGGTATTTAATGAGTAGAACATTCTCAAGTCTCCTGGACACGTGTGCTAGGCAGTATGATAAATGCTTTAAATACTTATGATGAAGTTAGGATTTCAAATCTTTATGAGTTAGGTAATATAGTCTCAATTTTATAGCATCTTAATAAAATTTTCCAGGACTCAGGAAATTTGTTTCAAGTTTTTTTAGCTAGCAAAATATTACATCTGGGCTTTGAATGGAATTGTTTTACTCTAAATATTGTGTTCATTGTGACTATTTTCTAATGATATCCTTATGTTGATAATAAGTGAAAACATCTTGCTTGACCTCTCAAAAGAAGATAAAATTTCATTAAAAAGATAATTTTTGCCAAATTACTAATTTAGTGTCAATCAAGCCAAATGGGCACTGATTTACAGTGGAGTCTTTCATCTCTTCTGCCGTTTCTCTACTGCAATGGCAGGAGTATTGTTATTTTGTTTTGACACTAGGCTCCAGCCTTCTTTCCCTTACCCAGGTCAGGCATATTTTAACCAAATTTCACTCTTCTCCTTCAGGTCTTTAAACTCCCTTTCCTCATCACAGTAGTCTAGGGAAAGATTTCAGTTGTCTGAGTTTGTGCTGGAGAGAAATTTTTATTTGCCTCCAATGATCTAGCATATTCTGCATAGTATCAGAAAACTATTCTAAAACATTGCTTGCTTAGTTTTTTAATTGTAAAAAATTGGCAAATGATTCTATAGATCCTAGTTCCTAAAGTCACATCCCTTAGTGCCAGTAATTCTATGTAAAAGGTTCACCTCCTCCTTTTGTGCCTTCTCTTTACTTTTCTGTATGGATTTTTACCTTTCACGATCTAAAGTTTGCTTTCTCCTACTATTTATGTGTTTGTTTTCTCTTGAAGAATCATTTTAAGTCAACCCTCCAAGTAATTTTTCTCTTTTTAATTTTGAAAAGAAAAGTTCTTCAATCTAATGATTGCAAGACCAGTACTTTATTCATCAGTCAATGATAAGGATACAAAAACAAAGACCCAAACCAAGGAAATAAAAAATAAACAAACATGTAGATAATTAGAGGAGAAATCCTAACAATAGTATACATTTTTATAGATTTTTTAACTTAAAACTTAAAGAGCTACACAATTAACCATCAAGGTTTTGGGGGGTATTTTTTGTCTTTTGGAGACAAGGTTTCCCTATACCCCTAGCTGGCTTGGAACTTGCTATTAGACCAGGCTGGTTGATCTCACAGAGATCTGCCAACCTCCATCCATCGCCTCCCAAGTGCTGAGATTAAAGGCATGCATCAACAAGCCTGGCAAGTTTTTGGTGTAAGTACTTGTTCTGTGATTGTAAATATGCTAACATATATTCTACCATGTCTTTCCTGAGTGTAACTTAAGTCCACACATCCTTCATGTTTCTTAGTCTCACCTTACTTAAAATAGAATAGGAACCGGGGCTGGAGAGATGGCCTAGCGGTTGGGAGCGCCGACGCTCTCGCAGAGGACCCGGGTTCGATCCCCAGCACCCACATGGCGGCCGAGAGCCGTCTGAAACTCCAATTCCAGGAGAACTCCAGTTCCAGGGGAATCCGACACCCTCTTCTGACCTCCGTGGCATTGCACGCAGGTGCACAGACCTGCATGCAGACAGTGCATTCATACACATACAGAAATAAATAAAATTAATAAAAAAATAAAAAAATAAAAAAATAGAATAGGAACCTTTCCAAGTATTGTGAGTGTAGTCTTTCTACATTTTTTGTGATATGTCCTTACTTGCCTTTCTCTACAATACTAATTCATTAGTGACTTTTCAATGATTCATATTTACTGTTTTTTTTTTATTTTTTTAAAGCAATCAATGTAATTTCTATACAGTTCCAAAATTCCTTTGTCACCTCCATATTTCATTAATGTATATCATGCTATTTTGATTAAAAAGTGCTAATACTTTGAAGTGAACACATTGGACATCACAATACCCAATGAGTTTAGGCTTATGAAAGGGAGACTAGTTAGCTGGAAGCACGGAGCATAGCACAAAGTTCTGGGTGTTTTGTAGTGACTAGAAAGCCTCTGCTATTCTGGTAAAGCGGTTGGTAGGGAGAGACTCTTCTCATTTATATTTATCATCTAGCTCTTTACTTGACTCTGATTATACACTGTTTAGAGGGAATAATTAACTTCTCCTCTGAACTCTTTCATTGGCTCCCCAGGGTAGGAATGTTGTTTAAGATTTCTTTAGTATCCTCCTCATAGTGAAACACTGTGAAATAATACCAAAATATAGATGAGTACTAGTGAATTATATTTGCTGATTACATTCACATGTCAAGGTGAAGTGAATCCACAGAAGAGAAGTGCTTGTAAGGTTCTCCACTTCAAACAGTATGCCATAATTTGGATAAAGACAGTTAATTAGAATGTAGGCACAGTTAAGAAACTAAATTTGGGATGCATTATGTATATGATGTAATGTCCAAAGCACAAAATAAATGACTAGTAACTGGGGTAATTGTTTGTAAATAAATAAGATTCTTTTGTTAAGATATTTTAAAAATTTCTACTTTCTAGATATTGACAAATCATGCTATCATTCATAGCTTAACTAAATAGAAATAGAAAGGCTAGGAAGATTAGTTCAGGTTCACAGAGCAAGTGATCTAAACATAGCCAACCAACCACAGGGTACCCACAATGTTCTTAGTCAAAAGACTTAATAGCTTTCTACCAAAAATAACTACTTTAGTAAAAGAGAGAATGATAATTGCTGGTTCCACAGACAACCTAAAAAACCACATCATTTCGGCCCAGAAAGCAACATTAAATGACCACCCACGGGTCCATCACTCTGAGATCTCCCCCAGCTGCACGAGAAGAGGGGACTCTTTTCTTCTGTTTCTGATTGACCTAGAAAAGAACCAGAGAGTGAATAAAGTATAAAATGGATGAAAGGCAGTGTGTGTAAAAAACTTCATCCCTGGGTCACCTCTCCCTGTTCCTTGTTCTTCAGCCAAGGAGCCACACTAGTTCTTCACAGAGATGGAGGGGAAATTCAGCAGCCAGTGCAAAGATCTGCCTATGCAGGGCAGGGGTTCTTAGCCAGGCCTCAGCCAGGCGTCAGTTTAGGCTGCATCCTTGGGTACCTCCTTCTGAGAAGAGCATCCATAGCCCTCAGAGACTCAGGCTCCAGAGACTGATGTTCAGTGGTAGCTGTTCAATTTATGAGATGTGTGAGCATATCTAAGTTACCCAACTGCATAGAACCTCCATTTCCTCAGGTAAAAAAACAAGATTTTGTGAGTTTATAGTGAGAAAGAAATAAAATAGTATATGTTAAAGCTTAGCTATAGACTTGACATGTAATAACAACTCAGTGACTATTGACATGCATTTGTTTTAGCTTTAGACAGGATTGACATTAGATTTGGTTTGCTTCTACCTTTAAAAATCTGCCGAAAGCACTTTAGAAAATGAGAAGCTCATAAATACGGGAAAGAAAGAGAAGCTAGAGACCAGCAGACACTGCAGTGGGAGGGAGCACAAAACAGCCAAGTAGGAAGACGACACGATGGGATAGAGTTACAGCACTAGGAGGAGAAAGCAGCTGAAAGAAGCTGTTTATTTGCCTAGGACAAACCACGTGCTCTACCCATTTGAGATTTTTGTCTCACTTTCTCAGAAAGATTGTATAACATCTGTACAAACGGCTGAAATCAATTCCTTGAATGGACAGCACCAAATATCAAACAATCTTATTCCATCCCTTTGTTCAAGATAACAGAATCAATATTGAATATATGTGATTCACACTCAGAAATCCAGTGGTTCTCACTTGGAAGTGTAGAACTCGAAGCCAGGGGCTGGCAACTCTGTTGGATGTGCCGTGCTGATTAGCTCTGGCAGGCAGTGAGCCAACTAGGGAAGGAATCAATTCTACAGAGACAGGGAGAGATGAAGTGCAACGTATAAAATGTCTCTCAGGCCCAAAGCAGGAAGAATAAGCCCCCACAGCTGGGTGCAGGTGAGGCCACGCTGGGCTTTTTGCACAGATCCCAGGATCTGGATTCAGGCCCTCAGGTTTGCTCAGCCAGCACTCCTACACACTGGGTAATCTCTCCGTTCCTCTAAACCATTTCTTACTGATGAGGATGACTTCAGTCCAGAATGTAGCTGGAATTTAATGGGCTTTGAAAGTGGAAACATTTACACTGGGCTATTAAAAATGCGGCTCTACATGTAACAACCAGGGATGTGAACAGACAGCATTAAAAGTAAGCATTCTCTCTCCTTAAGGCTGAGCTGATGATAATCTGCAGCCTAGAAACTCAAATCAAGAAATTCTCTGTAAGCACAGCTACACTTCATTAAAGCAGAGAAGCAAACTGTTCCCAGCTACAAGGAGTGCATAATACAACCTGATTAAACAACCGAAGATGGATCTACCTAGAAACTTGAATGGATGTTAAAGAAGCCTTAAAACTCTGAGATGTGGCTTTTCTTAGCAAGATCAAGATAACTTAGGATAGCAATTCTCAAACATTTGTGGCATAAGTCTTAATATAAAGAATTTACAAACAAAAGTCACTTCTTAAATCTTACCCTGAGAAATTCAAGTTCAGTAATTCTACAGTGCCAGCTTATTTCAAGCTCTGAGGGTAATTAACATCCGGGTGACTCAGCTGAACTCATCCTCAGGGATACAGATCAAGATGTGTAGGGTGAACAGCTCTGCATAGAAGTTGGTAAACACTCCACAGAAGCCGCTCTTCTCAGGGCTTGGAATGGAATGCAGACCTCATCTTTGCCGTGTGAAGAGGCTAAAGCATTCTGCCTTGCCTCTTGCCGTACCTTATGGGTGGGTTCTGCGGCCATCCAAGGCATCAGTGTGAGCTCATTCTGTCCCAAGGGGAGTAACAAGGAGCAGAAGAGCAAAGGAATCAATTTATAAAATAGTTTGTCAAAAATTCATGGACACAAATGACCAAAGATACATGTCTGAAATAGTAATTATTAAGCTCTTACTTCAAGAGCATCTTGAAAATGTAATGAATTCTAAATTTCAGTAAAAATATATTTTGACAGCCTCATGCCCAGTCTCTCAGTCTAGGGTAGAGGCTTGGGCTCCTTCTCAGGTATTGCCAGATTCCCATTTAGGACATGTGAGTTCAAATCTCACCCCAGTTCACACCCTGTGTGTTTCTGTGAGGGTGCTTTTTGGATGACACTCCACTTGATGGGCTCTAAGTAAAAAAGAATATCCTCCTTGATATGAACAATCCTCAACCAGTCTGCTGGAAGTCCAGAGACCAGGAAATCCTGACCTCCCAGTCCAAAGGAATTCTGACTATAGAAGGCCTTTGGAGTCCATTTGCAAGATCAGTTCTCCTGGACCGGCTAGAAAACTGCCTTCAGACTCAAACTGCAGCTATTTCTTCAGTCTCTAGCATGGAGGCCTCCTCTAGCAGCTTCCAACTCATTAAGCCTCCATAGCTACCTAAACCAGAACTATAACTTTAAGTGTCTTTTTCTCCATGTATAAATGCATACCCTACTGGTTCTGATTCCTTGGCAAGCACAGACAAAAGCAATCATACACCAATATAGTGCCAGGGCCAGGTTTGATCCCAGGCACCCCAACTCAGCAGGTCATCTCCTTGTAAGCATCTCCTTTAGGACTTCAGAGCAACAATGGACTCTGAAGTAGAACTGGCTCTTGATGGTATTTCTCTGTTCATTTATACTGCTCACATGGTTCAAAGAAGCATAAGCGCGGGAGGCTCCACACAATGGTGCCGAGGAATTTAACATTCCTACAAGTTTGCTACAGAAATTATGTTCTTGGAATGTCTCTAACTTTTCAGTGTTGCATTTAGGAAGAGGTGGCTTTCCTAGAAAAAGGCCCATATTGACAGAAGGGAAAAAAAATGAAGAGAAGAGACTTCCTCTAGGGACAGATTTTTACCTCTTCAATGTTTACCTTGATCTTCATTTTGGATACTAGCTTCTAGTGTCCTAGAGTTCATCAATAACCACTGGAAAGAGGTAGATTTAAAAACATCATCACTTACCTGGTGGGGTGGCGCATGCCTTTAATCCCAGCAAAGGCAGGCGGATCTCTGTGACTGCAAGGCCAGCCAGCATGTTCTACAGCAGTGAGTTCAAGGCCAGCCTGGTCTACATAGCGAGTTCTAGGACAGCCAGAGCTACAGGGAGACCCTGTCTCAAAAGACCAAAAAAACCCAAACAAACAAAAAAAACCCATCACTTTAACACTTCATTTTATTTCAACTTAATAAAACAATAGGTTATCTTAAAAATATTTTATTATTTTTATTTTATGTGTAAAAGTGCATTATTTGCATGTTGGTAGGTACAACCATGTCATGCCATGCCCGTGGAGATCAGAAGAAGGTGTCAGATCCCCTGGAACTGGAGTTAGGACTGTTGTTAGCTGCTATGTAGGTGCCGGGAATTGAACCTGGGTCTTCTACAAGAGCAGCCAGTGCTCTTAACTGCTGAGCCATCTTTCCAGCCCAACTTTTGATTCCTTTTCAAAATTCAATTTTGACTCTTTTGATTCCTTTTCAAAATGCAATTTTGACTCTTGAACTTTAGAAAAAGTCACCTTAAGTACAGTGCTTTAAACTAGCTCAAGAATGGAACTTATCAACCTCCTCACCAACCATCCGAAAGTCTAGAAGGTGAGAACAAGGCAGCTTTCATTAGGAGTTAGTGGTGGCTCTCAATGCAGAAATCAACAAAGGTTTTACAAAGCCAAGAGAAGCCTCTGCCTTCAGAAAGTGTGCAGATAAGGCCTGTGAGGCTTGCTGATGGAGAAGCTGGATTGAGCACCAGAGGGTAGACAGACCCGGGTAGACAGACCCAGAAAGACAGAGCTTCTTTCTGTAAGCAAAGGACACATTTGGCCAAAGCTCACAACCACTGGGCTTTCTCATTTTCATCCATGTGCTATACTATTTCCTCACCCATATTATTAACTCTGAAACCCAGTGGAGCAAGAGGAGGAAGAAAGAATTTTTCTGCCTAAGACAGAGGCTGAGTCATTGCAGTTAGATTCAACAGTGCAAAACACAGAGGCTTGGAACATTTGACTAGTTTTGTTTTCATCCACCCAAATGTCTAGACATGCAGAGGGGATGCAGACTTGCTGCTGACCACTCCTGTTAAAGGTGTCTCTTCATGAACAATGTCACTGGTTACATGGAGTTGTTTGTATTATCTTTGAACTTAATGTATATTATTCTGCCTTTGTCAACATCCATTCCCATTTTATATAAGCTTTAAACTATTCCAGATGCTGAGAAAATGTAAAGCCTTTGGAATGCAGCTGGCCTCTGTAATCTGGTTGCACAATCACCACTCTCCCTCTCCAAATTCCATGTAGCTGTCAATTTTAAGCATGCATTGTCTGAGGCATTTATATCCTGTAGTGGAAGATGGATGCCAAATGTGTAAAAATGTAACCTTGACCTACCACTATTGGCATCTATGCTGTTTAAAAGGAAAATGGACTCTCGAGAAAGTCTGAATGCTTATCTGCTGTTTGCAATTACTTAATGCTCCAAAGTGTCGCTCCAATGTCAAGGCCCTTCCCACCAGGCATTCAGCTTCTATTGTGTGCTGTACAGAATGCAGCTAGAGCTTTAAGGATGTCAATTTGGGTATTAAATAGATGAATCAGGATCAAAGTCATTGATGCTTACTTTTCCTCAGCAGCCTAGTGTGACCAGCTACCCTGGGTCCAAACTCTGCAGAGACGTAGAGTGTCTTCCTTGATAAAATGACACCCCAAATTGACTGTGCAAAACAGACTAGACATTGGCTTAATAAAAATGCATGCCTTACATGCCTTTTGCTGAGATTTAAATCTTCTTCCCCATTCCCAATCCTTTCTATCTTTTTTTTCCACTTTTTAACACTAGGCTGGAAACATGAAAGGATAAGGCTGTAGTCAAAATCAGGAAGAGTAATGAGGAGGGAAATAATTCAGGAGAGCAGCAGACTGGTCTCTGTAGACATAGCAACACAGTTTTGTATATTATTTATGACTTTCAGAGATAAGCCATGTTAACAGACAACAAAACAATATTAAATATAAATAAATCAGATAATTTTAGAAAACACGAAGTGGGTCTAGAGAAAATACCTTTGTTTTGTCTAAAATTAGATCAATATTCTTTTTTTTACGTTTGTGTGTTTTTATGTATGCTTGTATGTGAGCAGGTACACTTGCCCCTGTGAGTGACATTGGGATGTCTTTAATCACTTGTTCATCCTTTTATTTTTGAGACAGGGTATCTTACTGAACCTGGAGCTTGCTCTTTCAGCTAAACTGGCTGGCCAGCAAATCCCCAGGGTCCTCTTGTCTCCCTCCCCCAGTGCTGGGAAGCCACATCTAGAAGGCTTCCACATCCAGAATGCTTCCACATCCAGAATGCTTCCACAACCAGAATGCTTCCACATCTAGGAGGCTTCCACATCCAGAATGCTTCCACATCCAGAATGCTTCCACATCCAGAAGGCTTCCATATCCAGAAGGCTTCCACATCCAGAATGCTTCCACATCTAGGAGGCTTCCACATCCAGAATGCTTCCACATCCAGGAGGCTTCCACATCCAGAAGGCTTCCACATCCAGAAGGCTTCCACATCCAGAATGCTTCCACATCCAGAAGGCTTCCACATCCAGAATGCTTCCACATCCAGAAGGCTTCCACATCCAGAATGCTTCCACATCCAGAAGGCTTCCACATCCAGAATGCTTCCACATCCAGAAGGCTTCCACATCCAGAATGCTTCCACATCCAGAAGGCTTCCACATCCAGAATGCTTCCACATCCAGAAGGCTTCCACATCCAGAATGCTTCCACATCCAGAAGGCTTCCACATCCAGAATGCTTCCACATCTAGAAGGCTTCCACATCCAGAATGCTTCCACATCCAGAAGGCTTCCACATCCAGAATGCTTCCACATCCAGAAGGCTTCCACATCCAGAATGCTTCCACATCCAGAAGGCTTCCACATCCAGAATGCTTCCACATCCAGAAGGCTTCCACATCCAGAATGCTTCCACATCCAGAAGGCTTCCACATCCAGAATGCTTCCACATCCAGAAGGCTTCCACATCCAGAATGCTTCCACATCCAGAAGGCTTCCACATCCAGAATGCTTCCACATCCAGAAGGCTTCCACATCCAGAATGCTTCCACATCCAGAAGGCTTCCACATCCAGAATGCTTCCACATCCAGAAGGCTTCCACATCCAGAATGCTTCCACATCCAGAAGGCTTCCACATCCAGAATGCTTCCACATCCAGAAGGCTTCCACATCCAGAATGCTTCCACATCCAGAAGGCTTCCACATCCAGAATGCTTCCACATCCAGAATGCTTCCACATCTAGAAGGCTTCCACATCCAGAATGCTTCCACATCTAGAAGGCTTCCACATCCAGAATGCTTCCACATCCAGAATCTTCCACATCCAGAATGCTTCCACATCCAGAAGGCTTCCACATCCAGAATGCTTCCACCTCCAGAATGCTTCCACATCTAGAAGGCTTCCACATCCAGAATGCTTCCACATCCAGAAGGCTTCCACATCCAGAATGCTTCCACATCCAGCTTCTTACACGAGGGCTGGGGATCTGAACACAGGTCCCTCTGCATTTTTAGCCATCACTAAGTCATCTCCCTAGCCCTCCAATATTCTTTTAAAATCTGACCAGGAGAAATGCCCATGTGTGTTGTGAAACTTCCCAGTGTCATAGCTTTGCTTGATGCTGGGCACTTGCTCTAGTTTCCTTTATTTGTTTTTATTTTTCAAGCCCCCCTTTTCCTTTTCCTTTCTCTCTCTGTTTTTTTTTTTGAGACAGGGTCTTACGAATCTCAAACTGGCCCTGAGCTCACTGTTTAGCTGAGGATGACCTTGAACTTCTGATCCTCTGGGCTCTACCTCCCAGACATGTGAATGATGCTTTAATTCAGTGGTGCTGGGGGTCCCCCAAAGGCAAGCACCCTACCAACTGAGTTATATCCCCAGCTCTGGTCAATCACTGTGATGAATAATTTTTGTAGTATGTTTGGCCATGTAATATACAAAATTCTGTTGATAAGGGAGACTGAAGGTAAATTTAGTCCTAAAAGTCTAGATTAAGCAATTAAATTATTGAATAGACAAAAGCTATGTAACATTTTAAAAACTACTTTTCTATGTGTCAGCTTTTTTAATGTAAGATTACAAACATGGTTTATGAAAGCAGGTCTCTGTGGAAAAACAACTCTGTTTTTCCATATATCATAAAAAAGGCTTGCTTGGGTCCAAGCAGACAATAATTCTTTTGTTATAGGAGGAAGATGTGTACTTTCCCAAGAACATTTCGATTGTGATCTCAAGGCTAAATGAATAATTTTTATCTTCAGTTTTCTCAACTTGAAACCACCCATAGAAGGGAAGAAGCTAGTTTTCTCAACTTGAAACCACCCATAGAAGGGAAGAAGCTCGTTTTAAGTGTCATGAAAACCTGACTTCTCTGTGCTTACCTTCTCAATGAAAACCAGTGCACCTAAACAGTGTTAGCATCAACTGTAGGAGTCTTTAAATCTTTTGGTTCTTTAAAAGATGTAATTAGTTCAAAATTTCAGCTTGATCAAAGACTCGTATATGAGAAACAGGTGCCCCAAAGAGAAAATACTCTATAAAATAATAATTTTGCCTCCTGCTATATCTGAAACATGATCGTGCTCAGTTATGCTTTTTGAGTTCAGGAAAATGCTGTTTCCAAACTGAGCAACATCAATGTGATCTGAAAACAACTGTGCTCTTATATTGTGAATCTCTTAAAAAAATAAAAAAAGAAAGAAACATAAAAGAAAATGCTGTTTCCATCTTGGATACAGAAAGTTGGTCAACTACCCTCAATCTCTCCTTCCCTGCTTATAAGCAAAACAATCATGAAAGTGTAATTCATTGTACCTTGGCCAATGCCCATCAAAAGAGGCCCCCGGGAGTCCATTGTGCATGTCTGGATTGGTGAACAAGGAGGTCTGAGTGGGAGTGGTTTGGGTAGATGAGTGTACTTGGCATAGCAGAAAATTGTCTGCTGCTGAAAAGAGGCCTGATTACTATTGCTTCGAAGGATCTTCTTATCCAGAAATACCATGATGTAAAGAGTGTGGGTGTTGGTGGATTGGGAACATGGGTGGAGATATGGAAAGCAAGAGAACTCAAGACTCAAGGGATGGACTGCAGCAATCAGCCCTATGAGTCAAATATGATATCCAACCAAATGCAAAGGCTGGAAGGATGAGTGGGCTCACCGTATTAAGTAATTACAGTATAACCAGAAAGATTTCTATGCAAATGGATGACCATAAACAAATACAATATGTGTTATAATGTTTGTGTCTATACAGAGCCTAGATTTAGTGCAGAGATAGAAATAATGAATGTACTAAAAATGTGTTTAGATTTCCTATATATGATAATGTTTAACTGACAGGAAGTAAAATTGATTAAGAAATCAGTGTTCTTCACATCAGCATACTATGTGGGTTCTTTTGAGAGTCTTCATGCCCTCAGTTTTAAATTGTGAGACAAGGTTTGGGATATATTTGAGTAAGAGCGGAAGATGGTGGGACAAAACTTTTTCTCCTTCAGTTTCCTGTCCTTTCAAAGTGAACCAAATTGGCCTTAGGTTCCTGGTTATTATTTCCATTTGTGATCAAAATTTGACATTGACAAGCTGATGCTGATAAGCCAGAATAAGTAAAGTGACAGACATACAGAATCAGAATTAAGGCGCATCAGCAATTTGCCCCAAAGCATCTAATTTATTGTTTAATTCCTTAAGAAAAGTGTCACATGCAGATGAGTCGTTTTTTCATAACCTCTTACAGCTAAGAAACTGAGCTGTAAGAAGTTCTGAGGACAAGAAAGTGATCGAGTTTGTGAAAGGTATTTGGAAACCTGTATGTTCCTTGTTTATTCTGATGTTGCCTAAACCTTGTAATGGACATTGCAGAATCAAATGAAGAAACAAGCTCCACAAACGGAGCAGACAATTTCCTTAGTGCATTATCAACTGTATGGTACAAATGGGAAGAGAAGAATGTTCAGAACGTCTCCAGTCACAGCACTGTCTATATTAGTAAGGGCAACTATTAGCCATATGTGGTATTGAACCCTTGAAATGCTTCTGGGGGTGGGGGGGCAGGCAAAGGACACAATTGAAAAACTTTTGTTTCATTTTGCTTACATTTAAAGAGTATATTTATCTCAGAATTAGTAGTAAAGATGAGGAATGTTAAATTTTTCTTCAAAATTTTTCTTAATTTAGTTGTCAGAAAATACCTCCTGTGTATCCTAGATTTATTTTAAGTTATGTGTGTGTATGAGTATGTGCACTTGAGCGCAGGTACCCATGGAGGTCATCTCCCCCCCACGGAGGTCAGCTCCCCCGTAGATGGACTTGCAAGCAATTGCGAGCTGCCTGACATGGGTTCTGGGAACCAAACTCAGGCTCTCTTCAAGAACAGTATGTGCTCTTAACTGCTGAGCCATCTTTCCAGGACCTTCCTACTTTTAGCCATACAGTGCTATAAATGTTTCTTAACTTTTCAAAAATGTAAATTACATAATATGTTTCAGATATTATATTCTTAATTATAAATGCCCTTTGGATAAACTTCTAAATCCAAGAAACAGGCTATTTGAATTTGTAGAGGATTATTTTCAGTTATAAAATTGATTACGATGAGATCTATGTTCAAAAAGCTTGGAAGATGATAGAAAGATAAACTTTTATATAGTTTTAAAAAAGAGTAATGGACGCCGGGCGTGGTGGTGCACGCCTTTAATCCTAGCACTTGGGAGGCAGAGGCAGGCGGATCTTTGTGAGTTCAAGGCCAGCTTGGTCTACAGAGTGAGTTCCAGGACAGCTGGGGCTACAGGGAGACCCTGTCTCAAAAAGACAAAAAATAAAATAAAATAAAATAAAATAAAAATAAATAAAAAAGAGTAATGGAAAAAGCATATGCAGGATCGATTAACTGGCAGGAAGAGGGTGAAGGTAGTGAGAGACAGAGTTGGTTTGGGCTGAACAGGGTGGAGCACGGAGGGTGGAGTGCTCCAAGCAAAGAAGTGCACCACTGGCTCAGCCTAGAGGCTTCAAGAAACTCAGAAGAGTGCAGGGGAGCTTTGGCTCCTGTAACTGTGATAGGCCTAGAGAAGAAGGTAGATGGAACTTCTCAGAAGAGCTTACCGTGCACACTGTAGATCTGTATTGTGGAGGCAATGGTGTGAAGCTAGAGGCTTCTGGGTAAGTGAAGAACAAGACCTATGATTTAGAAAAATGACTCTGATATATGTGTCCATGGACTTGAAGACACAGATAGGGAAGAATGAAGATGAATCCTTCAGGTATAGGAAAGGGGTCAAACAAAAAGAACTAAAATTAACCAGACTCTGAACAAAGGACAAAGTAAAAAAAAAAAAAAAAGCCTGGATAAAAAGAATCCACAAGCTTTGGTTATCTAACATATGTGGGTGTTCCAGGACAAGGGACAGGCAAAGGTAAGTGTGAACTTTAAGCAGGGGTGACTATTCAATAATATTTATCAGACATGAGAACAAATCAAGCTCGGGCTTGTTGATTTGAAGCAACAGCTCAGCATCTATCTGGAGATGAAAAAGCAATACCGAAATGACTTGGGAGTTCTCAGATGGTGTTAAACCAATACCTTCATACTGGCATGGCCTAACTTGAACATTGGATGCTCAACAGAGTGTTGGAAATACAAGTCTCGAGCTCAACAGAGATGTCAAAAAGAAGTAGGAAGACTATGAACAGAAATGGTAGGAAAGTTCTTAAAGTATGACTGATGACAGAAAACATATGCCACTTATAGGCAAGGGACACTGAGAAATAAAAACTGAATTGGGAAAGCTCAGGAAGAATATGGTGAAGGAAAGAGAAGCAAGAATTGTGTAAACTGAAATTTATATATACTCGTTAAAATTCAAATGCCCAAACAAGTCATTAATAATTTCCTCCTGGAAATTGCTTTCTCCCTGAGCAGACTAAATGTTGGGGCAAAAATAAGGACAGCCCCTGTCCAGAATGCTTTGAAAGGAGACCCACATCTGGGGGCAGTAGGGCTGATGGGGCAGGAACAAAGCAGAGTAAGAGCTCCCCATGAGGCAAGGGCAGACACACTGAGGGCAAGCACATTGGTAAGGGCAAAGTTGTATAATTGAAGCCTGGGATAAGCGGATGCTCTCAGCACTGAGGAATGGTCAAACATCAGCGCTTTCTTCTTAGCTAGACCCTGAAGCACTGTTGCCTCCCACCTAAAAGAGGCGTAATTACAGGATCCACGGGGTAGTTGTGAGGAGTAAATGAGTTGGTGTGCCTCACAGACTTAGGCACACTAACTGCTAGTTCCCTTTCCTGGCTACCCCCATCACAGCTTTCCATCAGCCATGCTGGCTGATGTGCATTACCCTCAAGTGTCAGTGGTACAGTGTCTCCATATGCTTAAAAGGACAAAGCATCTCACGCAAAGTTGCCTCATCACAGTGTCTGAGTTCCTCTCACCTCAGATTGCCTGAAAAGCAACACTGTCTGAATCCAAGTCTCTGACTTAAGTTTGGGGCTAAGAATCCCAGCTTTGAGAATGAACACACCACTTCAAAAGAGCAGCAGAATGGCCAACAAGTGCTTATGGGCAGCAGAAGATTCAAAATTAACTCATTTTTATCCAAACAGGAGAAATACTGATAACTACTTTCCAAGCATGGATAATTTAATAAGGCAAAACATCATTTGCATAAATAACAAATCTCTGTGTATGTAGTGATTGGGAGGAGAGTTATGAGTTAGATTGATCTGTCAGTCTGAATATATCTCACACTGAAGGAGTAAGTACAGCTTTAAAAGGTGTGTCTATGGTAGAAATGAGTGCTTCTCTCCAATGAGTGAGTGAGTTACAAACATGTGCTTCACTTCAAGAACTGACATGTAACAGGACCGGACTCAGCAGCAATAACTGAGTCATTAATTGATTTAGTCAGGCAATAATGCTCATAGTGTTTATCTAGAAAAATAGCTGTAGCTTAGATAAAGTTTCTTTATTTTCATAGAATATACAGATGAGTAGATAAAAAGTATTTTATAGGTAATTAAAATAATGTAAAATCTATAAAGATATCAATATCAAGACAGCCCCCACTTGTGAATCAACATAAACATGAAGGAAAAAATGCAGTAAAAAGAATAATAACAAGGAACAGATATAATGCTTGCATAATATTTAGTATGGGCAGGGCACTGTCCTAAAACATTTCACATGCATTATTTTTTTAATCCATGTTTCAACATTAGAAAGCAGATGCTAGGATAATTGCACTTAACAGTTGAAGAACCTGAGTGATACATATTTCATTAAACTGTCCAAATATCAGTTTTATACAAAGGCTGAGTGGTTTTAAATTTTTTAAACAATTTGATGCATCTATGTAATGTATTGTGATTACATTCAGCCTCTGTTACCCTCGCCTGTCCCCTCTCAATCTTGTTGACCCCCTTCTTCCCATCTAGTCTTCTCCCACTTTCATGTCTTTTTTTGGGGGGGGGCAGCATGACTCACTGAGTTTAATTAGGTTGCATGAACATAGGTAGAAGGCTAGTAACTGGAGCACGGGCAACTTACTGGTGTCTAGACCACTCAGAAAAATGACTCCTCATCCCTGGAAGCTATGAATTTGAAGGCACAATTTTATTCTAGCTCAATTAACAAGAAAGAAAGCAAATAGATGAATTAAAAACTAAATTAAAAAGATAAAAAGAGCTCAGAACACTTAAATAGAGTAATTTCTCAAATTTTGTTTATTTTAGATTTTCAATGTCCCATTTTCAGAAGCTTATTTATGGTAGTTATTATTTATCAGCTATATTGGCAAGCAAAAATAATTATTTTTGACCTGAGATTTTTATTGATTAGATTAGTATTGATTAGTATTGGGCTCAGTCTCCAGGGAAGCCTAGCTGGATGCTGACTAGCGTGCACTGCAAGTCACCTACCTGTGCTTGTCCTCAACCGAACCACAACAGCAACAACAGCAGATGCTTCCCAGAACACAAAAAAGATAAGCTCACAAGATTGGCTCTGTGAACAGATGAGCCATTTTCACAGCCTTTTCCATGCTTCCTTGTGTCATAGGGGTGACCCCAGCTGAGACTCAGGCAGGATAAAAGGCCCACAAAGGCTACATCAAAGAACATCTGCCCTGGAGCACATACTTCTGGTACTCATACTACATCCCCAGACCCACTTCTGCAAGCTGCACTGTGGGATGTTGGCTCCTCTCAGGATTGCTGAGGGATTTCTCAAAATCAAGAGCCTACTTAGCTCAGAGAATGGTAAGGGAGGTTCACAGTGAAAGCTGAAGGGTTGGGGTGCAATGGTATTTAAGTTTATACAGTTAAGTCACAAAGACAAATATTAAGACAAAACATGACAGATCATACAAAAGGGAGTAGGAAATAGAACAAGAGACAATCTGTCCTGTTAGGAATTAACCATGCTTTAAAAGAAAGAGGAGTAAGGACACTCTTAGAGACAACCGTGCAGAACAGACACGAAAATCTTTCAAATCATACGATTCAAAGTGCACAGAGAAAGAGCATCCATACTTTATAAAAACCCATCCAAATAAGAACAAAAGCAGAGATGGTGGCATAAAATGTTACATCATCCAAGAGCATAGATTTACATAGTAAAATAGATGAAATTCATCTACTAAAATGAAAAGGTATTGTTTAGAATTATAAAGACGAAATTATATAGGAATGTTACATAATACATACTTTAAAAAAACTGAGAAAAGCTAAAAGTCAAAATATGGGAAAATCAAGAAAAACACAATCAAGCACACAGAAAAGCAGGCATCATACGTGCACAAGAGCAAGCCAACCCCAATGGGATGGATGGAAGAGGACCTGGGAAGTCCCACACGTAGCTGAGGAGCCATAGATTACTTAGTGTTCTTTGCGATGGGGCTCCTGAGAGGCTAGATGGACCGACGCCCATGCACGTGCATGGAGCAGCAGCAGTAAGAGGGCTTGGTGGATTTTAAAAGAGCACATTCAGATGGGAGGGAAATGCTCTGGTGGACATGGGGGATTGGAGGGGAGGGAATGGGGGTGAATTTTATATAAACACAGCTTGTATGGAATGATCACATAATAAAAAAAAAAAGGAAAGCAAAGGGGTCAGAATCTTAGCCTTAGAAAAAATAAACAGAAAAGAATGCTGTAGTGAGAGAATTATAAGTAAATTTGATGGAGAAAGGATGAAATTTACAACCATATTTATCAGTTATAATTATCCATATATTGAATTAGTGTAGTACTCAGAGCCAAATACATGACCTAGAAATCACACAACAAAGAGATTTTTATATGTTATTGTTGTAAACTTGGTCAAGTTTTAAGAGCACTTAAGGACCCAAGAGATTTAAATAACATGATTAATGATATATAATATTGTTTGATTCGATTTTGAATCTGAAAGCAGAATTGTTTTCAGGTGCACATGGAACAGTCATTAAACTAGGCCGCAAATAAAGGCTGATAAATTCATAATATAATGATAGATGCAAGTATTTGTGTTAGTCCTAAGCACTGTAGAAATTAGGAAATAAACAAAAACTTTAATGCCACATCTGAGTCAGAAGAGTTGGTGGCACAAGCCTTTAATCCCAGCACTGGGGAGGCAGAGGCAGGCAGATCTTTGTGAGTTCAAGGCCAGCCTGGTCTACAGAGTGAGGTCCAGGCTAGCTGGAGCTACAGGGAGACTCTGTCTTGAAAAAGACAAAAAACTCCAAAAACCCACAAATATATATTAGAACTGGAATACTGGCTAAAGCAACTTTTTTGAAATTAACCCAACACTAAAATTTTATATCAAGAAACAAGAAACAACACAAATAGATGAATTAAATATCTCAATTAAAATGTTAGAAAAGATCTGCAGCAAATCTAATAAAGTAGAAATAATAAATGCAAAAATTATATCAAAAACAATTAGCAAAATTAAGAGCTCCACTCACTAGCTGTTTCTTTGAAACAGTTTATTAGCTAACTCAATTTTGAAAAAAGAGAGAATTATAAAAATATTTAAGCAGGGGGTTGGAGAGATGGCTCAGGGGTCTTCATGAGCACTTGCTGCTCTTCCGGAAGACCCAAGTTTGGTTCCTAGCACCCACAGTGAATGACTCACAACCACCTGTAATTATAGCTGTAGAGGATCTGACACCCTTTTCTGACCTCTATGGGTATCAGACACACATGCAGCATACAGAGACATATATACATGAATAAAAATAAACCTTTAAACATATGTATAATCAAAAACTGTAGTATGTAAATAACCAGAAAGAATATCAAAATGAATCTAAGAATTGACTTAAGTCAACACTTTGCAAATTAATTTGAGTTAGTTATAGAATAATTGTCACTAGATTTATCAAGTTTTACTCCTAGAATTTATAAATGTTACCTTATTTGGGACAGATTAACATCAGTAACCAGGCTAAAGAGTTTGAGATTAGGAAATGAACCCTTCTTTTTGTTTTTTTTTTTGTCTTTTGGAGACAGGGTCTCCCTGTAGTCCCAGCTGTCCTGGAACTCACTCTGTAGACCAGGCTGGCCTTGAACTCACAAAGATCCACCTGCTTCTGCCTCCCAAGTGCTAGGATTAAAGGCGTGTGCCACCAAGCCCGGCTGAACCCTTCTTATATAGCTGGACCTCAGTACTCTGCCCAGTGTCCTTTCAAAAGGGGAACCAGAGGAGAAGGGCATATGATCACAGAGGCAGAGACTGGTGGCCACAACAGCCACTAGCTAGAGGGGCCGGGACTGTCTCCTCCAGAGCCTCCAGAGGGAGCCATGGTCAGGTCATGCCCCCCGAGTTCAGACTCCTGGCCTACAGAACTTTGACTGTATTTACACTATTTGAAGTTTCCCAGATTGTAGATGTTTCACGGTAGCAGCCCAGGAAATTAATACACAAAGAAAGAAATGTATGAATCTAGTGTAGACATTCTCCGCTCATTTTCAAGCATTGTACTATCATCATTTGCATTTCCTCTTTCTGTGCCAACTCCAGACCAGTAACAGAACATGCAAAGGCCCGAGGCAAGAAAGGAAGTATCTGTGCAAGAAGTGGTGAGACAAAGGGTGAGGGGTTTGTGTGGACGCTTTCTCCTGACCCACAGCAGCTCCCAGCCTATGGGAAAGTCTGCTACCAGATATTCAAACCCTTTATAATTTCCCTCTTTTATACCGTTCTCATCTGATAGGATTTCCTAGGATCTGGCCATGCTAACAATGAAAGAATCAGAGGATGACACAAAGGAAAAAGAACTAAGGATGAATTGCTAAGACAGAAAGATTTCATTTATTGCAAAAATAACTCTATTGATTTCAAATTTCAATTGAAGAATGGATTTAAAAAATTTCCACAACACAACAGATTGACACCACTAGTTAGCTCAACATCTCAACCCATGCTGAATATTCAAATAAAGTGGAGTAAGCTAGAGCAAGTGACTGCCTCTTTCTGTTCTCATTTCGTTGTTTGGCTGTTTGCATTACTGTACACTCAATATTTTTGTCACGGATTATTAAAAGAAATCAGGAACAGCTGTTGGAGGCTGCCAGATTATTTGTTTGATGTACCATTCCATTCCTTTTAAAACACACACACACACACACACACACACACACACACACCACACACACAAAGAGAAGAGACAATCACTGAACCACAGCTGAGTAGGCAATGAATAAAACCTCCAACCAGAAATGACCTCCTTCCTAGCTTTCCCTGACTCCAAGATAAACACACTGGGTATTTAAATGGCAAAAAAATTAATGATTGTTTCCATTTTCTTCCTTTGTTTCCCTTTAAAGTAATGAATTCTCTTACTTGAATATTTTTGTTGAACCCGAAGGGCATGAGGCTGGTTTCAAGTTTAACTGTCCACAACCATGTTTTAATATCTTTGTCTGTTTTTTGTGAGCCAAAACTGACTTGCTGAGTGGTGACTTAATGAAAGACTTAGTGGTAATATCTTCGTATAGATAACTTGACCTACATAATTGCTCATGTGGAACTATTTCCCACTTCTCATAAGCAAGTTGTGAGTTTTCAGATCCTGGAATTGCGGATCGATGTTATCGTCTGGTTTTTTAGAAACTAGATATAATCCTGGGACTTTCTATTGTTTATTAGAAGAGTCTTGCTGTTTTGGAAAGCTTGATGCCTTTCCTTCTGTAGAGCTTGTTTCAGATTAGAGGTTGGTGTGGGAATGTGACATTAAGTGACAACGTAGCTAAGTTGCCCAGCAGCTTCAAGCAACCTTTGTTCTTACCACTTTACCTCTGAGGATTCCAGGTATGGGGGACGTATTTCTTTTATTACATTTTACAAAGAAGAAATGTTACAAACACTGAAATAAATTGACAGACACTAGGTTGGCTGGGCACAGAGTCCTTGGCTTCATGATCCTCTGCCTCTGCATCTCATCTCAACATGTCAGAGAGGCTCCTTCCAGTTCTGAGAAAAAGAGGCAGACTCGAGACACAGAAGGCAAATGACTCACTTAACACGTGAGGGACTCTTCAGTAAGAAAGGACAGAGAAGGTAAAAGAGGCACCACTCTCATTTAAATAAATATCCATTGAATATGTGTTCAGGGGCTCCGTTAGGTATTAGGGATGTAAAAGGCTTAGAGGACTAAACCGGCTGATTTTTCAGGCCTAAAAGTATTTTTCAGGGAAGCAGAGTGATTTCAGCTACATTAATAACCATATAACTAAAGAAAGTAGAACCATTTTGAAGGAAAGCATGACTTTTATATAATACAAGAATTCAAGTCAATCTAGCTAAGGGAAAATTCTTTTGAGATACACGTTAAATAGAAGCTTAGTTGGTGGGCATGTTAGCATGTACTTGTGTGTAATCCCAGCATTCATGAGGCTAAAATCAGACAACAGTGACTATGAGGCCAATAAAACTCCTGTCATAAAACAACAACAAAAGAGTTGCCACAATTTAACAGCAATCACAAAGGCCGCAAGGCAAAAAAATAAAATGGAAACTTCAGTACCAAAATCTGGAATGTAAGTGGTGCTTGAGGAGGCTGGAGAGTGTTGTCTCTGTGGGTACTATAGAAACGTGTGTGTGTGTGTGTGTGTGTGTGTGTGTGTGTGTGTATGTGTGTGTGTGTGAAGAATTTTGGAATTTTTTGAAGTGAAATGGAAACCACTGAATAGTTTTAAGTTAGGAATCATTTATTTACTCTGGTTTCCATTCCCAGACAATCACCAAGACTGTTGGTTACAGAGAAGGCTGGAAGTTGAAAGAGGAGTGAGGGAGTCAAACCAAAGATGGAACATATAACCAGGAGGCCCTTCCTCTTTCTCGTCTAACTTACCTTCCTTTCCTAGACACACGCATAGCCAGCTTATTCTTTATCTGCAGTTGATTTCTTTTTAACAGCAGGACTATCAACTTTGCTTTCACAGGCTCAGTGTCTCCTAACGCCCTGATTTTTCCGAAGCCTTCTTTTATGTAAAGCTGAACATTTGATGGGAGTTCTTTGCATATGCAACTTACACAGAGACATTTCAGTTGATGGAGATTTAATTAAGGGAGTACCCACGTCCCAGCATTTTGGATTGAGCAGAAGTGAAGCAGCACTCACATATCTGCAGGATGCTCCCGTTATCTTCGAATTTTCTCAAGAGGCTCCCTAGTGGCTTTCCACGACAAGGAAGACAGAAATCATTGCTATTGTAACTCATTTACACACAAGATGAAGCCAGCTGGACAGATGTTCCCAGAAAAATAAAATGCAATTTCAGAAAGTCTCTCTTTGAACTTAAAATTACAAGAAGGGAACTTTGAAAATGACCTGGGGGAAATTTGGCTTATGATTTCAAGAGGGTTGACTTGTGAGTTCAAAGCGCTTCACCCCCTGCTTCCTTCTACAAGGCTGACTCTGCATTCATCCTTTAATTCACCATACTGGTTTTAGGGGAACACGACAAAAATGAGACAAAAAAAGCAGTGTCCCTGGGTTGGGCCTTTAGTTCCTGAGCATGGAGGTAAAAAGAAGCTTACCCATAAAGATGATGTTCATAAGCTTGGCATGTGTAGGTAAGATATTTTGTTGGCATGTAATAAAAATAAAATGTAGAATCATCTGGAAATACTTGGTGCTTACAGGATTCAGGCAAGTGGGCTTAAAATATCTACTGTGATGCTGTCTTCCATAAAAGTAAGATTTTTCATTGAGATTAGCTTGGTAAAGAAATGTGTTTCTTCAAGAAATGCTTCCTGTGTCAGGAAAAGGGTTGTCTTTCATATTCCTGTTTCTACAAGGCAGAAAAAATGGTATCCTTATTGAGTTGGTTAATTTTAGTCAACTTACACAAGCTAGAGTCGCCCGGGAAGAGAAAACTTCAGCTAAAAAATTTTCTTCATCAGACTGGCCTATGGCCATATTTGTGAGAGATTTTCTTGTTAAGTGATGCAGGAGGGCTCAGCCCACCATAGTCAGGGCCATCCTTGGGCAGATGGGTTAGGGCTATATAAGAAGGGTAATTGAGCAAGACAGAGGAAGCAAGCCAGTAAGTAGTATTTCTCCACGGTTTCTGCTTCAGCTCCTGCTTTACTTGCCTTGACCTCCCTCAATGATGTACTGCTGTTTGGAAGTGTAAGTTGCAATAAGCCCTTTTATGCCCCAATTTTTAAAAAAATATTTTTTGTTACTTTGTTTTATGTGTATGAATGTTCTGCCTACATGAATGTCAGTGCACCTGGGTCATGCAAAGCCCACAAAAAAACAGAAGAAGGTGTTGGAACTCCCTAGAATTGGAGTTGGAGATGGTTGTTAGCCTATTAGGAGCATAGTTAGAATATAGAAGTTATGTGAATTAGAAGTAGTTAGGATTAAACTAACAGTAGATAATGTGTGAAATGCTATAACTTTAAAGAAATTTAAAAGTATTTCTCCTTGTTCTATGGGGGGGAAGGCAAGAAAGTCTCTCATATCAAAACCTTTGTGGCACCTAGAAGGTAAGTTTCATTAGGACTCTAAGACTTTCTTGCCTTCCCCCCCATAGAACAAGGAGAAATATGACGATGATGAGGTCGTTCTCCAACTGTAAATTGGAGACGACTATTATAGAGGTAATCTCTTATAAAACCGGTAAAACTGCCTTCTTTAATTGACTAATAGACATAAGAACTGTGAAAAGGATTATTCTCTGTTCAGAACCAAATATAAGACTTAAGTCCTAGGGCTATGCACTCAGGCAAAGTATATTAATGCAGGAGCTCTGACATCAGCAATAGATTGTTCTACCAGGTGGATGTTGGCCAGGGGATCCAAGACCCCACAAAAGGTAAGGGCTCCTTGCCTCTAAGTTGGGATACCTGCAGGAGGAGAGGCAATAAGACCCTGCTGCTGAAGACCTGACGTTAACATGGGAGGGATGTATTGAGACCACACATGCAAGTGTACAGATGGCCTCTGGAATGCCAGAGAGTGTTACCAAAGGCCACTAAACCAATAAAGCAAATATGGGTCTCCCTGAGTCAAGCAAGACTCCACCGTCAGCACCAGCTACACCTCACCTGCCTGGAAATACTGTGCAGCAGAGGCAGCCATGTGCCTGTATATCCCAAATCTAATTGGCTATTGGCTCTCCCCTTGGAGAAATAACCCATGGCTGATGCCACAAGCTTACATCCTCTACAGGTTAGGAGATGTTATAAGCCACAGTAAGACCCTGTCATATTTAACAGGGGGGAAAATTGTAATTCATGGATTAACATATCCAAACATGTGTCTATGCTAAAGTAACCTACCATAACTATTAGTGCTGCTTAAATACCTATATATCTAATTGCTTGTTCTTCATTAGTAGGATCGAAAGGTTATTCCTGGACAAACTGTCAGCCCATGAAAGGAAACAGCCAGAATTGACCAGAGTCCAAGTCAACAGCTCCAGAGAGAGTGGACTGTTTTACCTCTCATCCACCTGTGCCCCTTTTCTAAGCCTAGGGAACAACCTGCGGAAGAGGGGGCGTGGTAGAATGTAAGGGCTGCGATTGGGGTGAATGGTGAAACTACAGCAATGTAGTCTGGACACTCATTTGATCAACTTGATTGAACAAACAACCTGTCACCCCCCACTGGATGGTGGGGCTGTAGGTGTTTGGGCACAACAGCCTGCAGATAGGTTTTGCATGAAGGATGCTTGTACTCATGGATTATCACTTATAGCTAAAAATGAAAAAAAAAAAACTGAGAGAAAGATGCAGGACAGTTATGGCAGAATGCATTATCTGGGATGGGGTGGGGGTGGGGGGGAAGGGAAAGGGAAATAAGCCTGAACTGAATTGGAAAATAATGTATGAAATGCACAAAGCATCAATAAAAATTAAATTAAAAAAAAGAAATTTAAAAATATTAAACTTAACTCAGCAAGAGGCCTGTTCCAGTTCAGGGCTGCTTTAGAGAGAAGCACTCAGCACTAGGCCAGGCACAGAGGGGTTCAATAGAGCCTAAAATACTGAGCATACTCAATTATTCAGGTGGCCAGAGTTGTCATGGACACAAGGACCTGATAACCAGTCCTGGGTTGCTGGCCCTGACCAAGGCATGACCCCAGAGAGGAAAGATAACCACCTGCTATGCAGGGGTATGGGAACGTAAGCACAACCCTGAGAATTAGCACCTGAGACCCAGTGCACCCCACAGGCCCACCTGAGGCCTATTTAAGCCAGGGAGTGCAAATGGTCAATGCTCACAGCCCACTCCAGGAGACTTCCTATGTGTGAACTGCAGCTGAGAACACCCCGGCCTTGCTGCTTCCCTGACATCTCGACTCACCTAAAGTGCTTGCTGACCCTGTGGGCCCCTGACGTTGCCCTGACCGACTCGCGAAGCTGCCCCAGCACTGGACCAAGAGATCTGCTTGAGAGCCAGTCAACCAGCTTCTTGGAACTCCCTGGTGAAGACGATGTCTATCACTTCTAAGGGGCTAAGGGACACATTAGGTGATCAGCCTTGGGGGGAGTAGGCCACTCCAGGATAGAACTAGGATTTTAGAAGTATAGAATAAACCTGTGTGGAATTAATAAAATTAGATTGCATTATAATATTTGTGTCCTGGATTCCCTTGGACTTACCCATGCTAGTCCATGCTCAGGGCATACCCACCCTATGGGTGCTGGGAACTAAACCCCAGGCCTCTGGAAGAACAGCAAGTATTCTTAACCACCAAGCCATCTCCCTAACCCCACCCCACCTAAAGTTGTTTTTTGACCAGAGCATTTTATCACAGCAACAGAACGCAAGCTAGAACATCTTTCAAATGGTCAAGCCACTCAAGGAGTCTCCTGTCTATTTACATATGATTGGCTTTAACCCTAGGATTCAACTTCATAATCTGTCACCCACAATTCCAAAACTGAAACTTCTGAAATTGCAAGGGGTTTTTACACATTTGGCTTCAAAGCTCATTGGGTAATATAATTTTTCTTAATTTAATGTGATCCTACTTATAGGTTTCATTCTACTAGGAAAGAATATTCATCTCACTGTAGAAATCTGTTATGTGATGCTGCCTCAGGCCTATGTATGCTCAGTATTCAGAATAGCCATTGTATTTACTTTACGAAATCTGAAGTATTTTGGATTTTTGCCCAAGTATTTTGGATAAGGGACTGTGGATCTGTGCCATAGGAACACAACATGGAGCTCGTGGAGTCTGACCCAGCACAGTTCCTATCACTGTGGGAAAGTGTGGCTGGAGATTGGCCATATAGAGACATCCTTGTGTAGATGACCTGGTCTTTACCGATGAATTGCTCTTTTCCTTTGTAGCCAGTCTGCTCATGGGTCAGTGAAAGTGGGGTTCTCTGGGAAGGAAAATGTTGATTTGGGTTTTATTTTATCGTATTTATTTAAAAACCCATTTATCTAGTCTTATTTTATGTGTACAAGTGTTTGACCTGAATTTCAGTATGTGCACCATGTGTGCACAATGACCCCGGAGGTCAGAAGAGGGCATTGGATACCCTGGAACTGGAGTTATAGATTGTTGTAAAGCCAACATTTGGGTGCCAGGAATGCAACCTGGGTCCTTTGCAACAGCAGCCAGTGTTTTTAACTGCTGAGCCATCTCTCCAGTCCCTGATCTGAATTTTAGATTTGCAAATCTATAAATGCTCTGTTCACTAACCTGCAATGCCCAATGATGCAGGCAACTGACACAAGGATCCATCCGTTCCTTCAATAAATATTTATTTATCGTGTACTTGTTATCCTATAATTAAAAGAAACAAACTCTCAGTGTAGAGACTTAGTTTCTAACTGATTTGGCCTTCTCACTGATAAATGAAGTTTCATAAGGCATTGAACTTCTCTGAATTTTTCTCTGGGTACATAAAACAATAAATTTAATAATATACCAAAAATGCAAGTTGTGCATTTTATTGAGCTTCTGGGTTATATGTCTGGCATGTTTCATATAGAATTTATTATGCACAGGGCATAAGATTGGATGGCATCCTAGGATGGCTAAGGTGTACCACCTCCCCTGTAGGATTGGGAGAGTAGAACAGTAACATGTGCCCCTCCCCCACAACCATGTCAGGCTGTTAGGTTTTTAATCACTGATGCAAAACACCAAGAAACTTTTGGAAGAAAAGCTGCTCTGAGTCCTTACAAGTATGGAAGGGGGAAGGGAGAGCGAGGCATTTCGAAGGAATTTCATCTAAAACAGCTGCCTTGCTAAATCTCTGTTTCAAATTGCCTGTTAGCTGATCTGACTTAAGACTTTTTTTTTAATCAAGAAACAAAATCTGTGGGGTTTGCTAGTTCAATTCATTTGCACATTCCACACAGCTACGCATGGCAAGGCTGAAACGATCAAGTTTCCTTCAGAGCTTTATCATAAATCACAGAGATTCCAATGTGTCCTTTGCAGCTTTAAGTTTTCAGAACCATCATGACTAATGAAATATTTATTCTAAGACCTATAGCCACTTGCACAGAATCACGTTCCTTCCAAGAGAGACTTTGACAAAGAGCCCAGCAGGAAAGCAGCTGGAGGCCCCTGTACTGCCCCGCCACCATCCTTGCCTTTCGGCCTTCACATCTGCCACCTTCGGGTTACCAAATGGCATCCCCATAAACTGTGAGCACAAGCTTTTGCTTGACTTAACAGCTTTTGATTGGAAACTAATCAAACTCAAAAGATGCTTCTTAAGAGAGGAAAAAGACTTCCTCAAGGGTTTATTGCTTTGTAAAATTTATTAGGCTGCAAATCAAGTTATTTTAAAAGAGTACCTGCTTGTTTTACTAGATGATTTAAAAGTTTGCACTGATGAATAAAGCCAATCAGGATCAGGGAGCTCTCTATAGGTTGAGTACTTGCCAACTGTTTACAGAATTAAGTCCATTTGCTGTCAAAGCAGCAGTGGTGCAAATGGTGAGGGACTGGGTTTCTGCAAAGGCTGCCCTGACTGGTTGAAACTGAGGACTGTTATGGAAATGGATTCTCAAAGATCCTATGGCAGTTCCTTCATGCTGTGATTCATGGCTGCTCTTCCCATTCAGGAATGAAGTCCATTTCTCCAAGTGGATGTCTAAAACCACCTATGGAGTGAATCCTGTGGATATCACTCGGCCACAAGCAGATTACAGGGAAAGGGGAAGATGCAAGACAGCCACCAGCGGCTGTCCTAAACTGGTGGGCCAAAGCCTGACCACCTTTTCACTGCCTTCTTATCTAATCTAATAACTACACCATGCAGTTCCTTAATGGCACTCCCGGATCCTCCAGACTGCTTGGTGCTCTACAGTCTAATGCCAGGCTGCTCCCCGAGTGGCATTCTACAGCCAAATTCCCAGACTGTCGCCTGATGGGCATTCTACAGTCTAATTTCCGCCCAGGTGCTCACCACACTGCACAGCTGATGACCTGATGAGTCTCCATCCAGCCCCGCTCCAGCTCCCTGAGTTGGTGGTCTGCTTAACCCCCGTCCAACTCACTGGTCCCCACCAGCTTCCCAAGTTGGTGAACTGATTGGTCGTTGTCCAACTCACTGGTAACAACTACACAAGCCTCAAGGGCTAAGATTTACACTCGCAAATAACAGCCGCTAGTCCCTGTCACATGGTAAGAAGGACTCATCTTTTTATTCACAGCATTCTGTTTTTATACCCAGAGTGACATCATATCTCAGGGCCTGGTTTCAGACTCCATGCCGCAAATTCCATAGCATCAGGAGTACTAGCATCGGGAGCAGGAGAAATCAGGAGTGCCTTTGGTCTCAAGGTGTCACAGGCTTGCTAATGCACAGGCAAATCCTGCCTTCGGCCAGGTTTCAGTGTAAACAGACAAGCAGGTGATTTAGCACAAAAGAAGCCACTGGTGGCTTCCTTTTTTCCCTACAGAATCCTATATGAACAATGCTTTTTGTTATACATGCATACCTGTGCTAAACTCCATCAGATTAAATCTTTCCAAAATTCTGTAGGCCTATGCAATGCTACTTTTACTTCTTACATTACAGATGGAGAAATTGAGGTGTGAAGAGGTCTGGAAACTTGCTCAAGTGGAGGGCTGCAATTCAAACCCAGATATAGCCTGGCACTCCCACAGTGTGGTATATAAAGTATAGTTCCTGGCACTGGTCAATGCTCAGTATATGCCCACTGTTCTTTATCATAGCTTAGTGAGCATCATACACCTGATGTTATTATGTCTGTCCATGTCATATGCTTTGATACTTCCTGTACACTTTTAGGTGTGAAGATTCTACAGGACATCTTCTAAAGTGCCCAGTATCCTCACAATTAAAGACTGTCATTTTGGTGGTATCTTTTCTCTTTCCACTCTTTCAACTCTAATAGTGGCTTCTTCATTGGAAGACAGCCTTGCCAGTCATTTAATACCTTTCATTTCAAATCTACTGAATCTGTTGACTGTCCCCAACTTGAAGTAAGTGGCTTGGATCTACTTGTTTTGGAGGATTTCTTGGTGAATTTTCCACATAAGTTCCATGCCAAGGTGGAGTATTTTCTGTCTATATCTTTTCCAACAGATAACCTTTCAAAACTGTCTTAACTGAGCATTTACTATCATGGATAGTAAATATCATGAGCATAAACTATCATGGATTTCTTTTCCCACTCTTAACAATGTCACAGGTTTGTTCATAATATAAACCATAACGATCTCAGCATATGATTCTTTCTTCTTATTAAGTTGAGAACGTTCACCTTTTTACACATCTGGAGCAATTTGACACACCCAGATTGTCAGTATCATTCTTCTAGTACTTTGGGGGCTGTCATTAAGTAAGAGTGGCTTTAAAACCACTATAATATTGTAGTATTTGATCTGAAATCCAAGAGAGCTACTGAGTGATGAATGGGAAGCACATATTGCACATGTAAACTGAATGGGTACACTGCATGGGTACACTGTGTGGATACACTGTGTGGGTACACTGCATGGGTACACTGCATAGGTACACTGCATGGGTACACTGTGTGGGTATGCTGCAGGGTACACTGTGTGGGTATACTGCAGGGTATACTGCAGGGTACACTGCATGGGTACACTGCATGTGTACACTGTGTGGGTACACTGCATGGGTACACCACATGGGTGCACTGCATGGGTACGCTGTGTGGATGCAGTGCATGGATACACTGCATGGGTACACTGTGTGGGTATACTGCATGGGCACACTGCATGGGTACACTGTGTGGGTATACTGCATGGGTGCACTGCATGGGTACACTGTGTGGGTATACTGCATGGGTGCACTGCATGGGTATACTGCATGGGTACACTGCATGGGTAAACATCATGGGTACACTACATGGGTAAACTGTATGGGTACACTGCATGGATACACTACATGGGTACACTGCATGGGTACACATGGGTACACTACATGGGTACACTGCGCTGCATGGGTACACTGCATGGGTACACTACATGGATATACTGCATGGGTACACCTCATGGGTACACCACATGGGTACACTGCATGGGTACATCAGGAGAGAGATGATTCATATCCCAGGGAGGAAGAAGCAGAGTAATGCAAAATTTCTTCATGCTACTCAGAACAGGGTACATTAAAACACAAAGATATTTTTTCTGTTATTTTCCATTTATTATTTTCAGAGCATGGCTGACTACAGATAACCCAAACCATGGAAACTAAAGCTACAGAAAAGAGGCCCACTGTACCTAATCTGTCTGTGAACCAGTAGGATGAGTTTGGAGCATTGCCAAGGCTGAGCTTAGGTTTTAAGATGCTTTGAAATTTTTGTTTTTGCTTTTTTTGAACATTTTAAAAAGGCTCCCATGTAAGGATGGTGGCACAGCCTCCCTGACAACGAGACACCATTTAGAAGGAAACCTAAAGCCGCGACCTGACAGGCCAGTGGCGCTTGTCTGTGCCTTCTTCACCAGATGATGAGGAGCAAGGGAGAGCAGCAGAAACCCTTCTGCCTCCCTCACATGATCATGAAAGCACATCAGTGTCACCTGAAGAGGCCGCTGTTGTTTTAATTTGGATTTATTTATTTATGTCATGTGTATGAGTGTTTGGCCTGCATGGATATAAGTGCGTCCCTGTCATGAAAATGCCTGTGGAGGCTGAAAGAGAGTGCGAGATCCCCTCTAGAACTGGAGTGTGGGTGTTGGGAATCTAACCAGGGTCCTCGGGAAGAGCAGCCAGTGTTCTTAACCACTGAGCCTTCTCTCCAGTCCCTGAAGCCCATAAGTTTTGATGTACTTTACTAAACAGCAGCAGATTAATAAAATATATATGTTATATGTTGGGAATTGCTACTAAATAATCATGTTATGTAAAAAGACATTTAATTCTTTACATTTTAGTTAACTTCCTTTTGAAATGTGGAAATGTCAATTACGTAGAAACAAACCTTTTTTTCTTATCAGCTGCGGTAGTAACTTCTGTCAAATCTACTGTCTTGAGCCCATCTCTGAGTTTCCAGAAAGCTGTAAAGTTTCACAGTGAGTGACCTGTGGGGTACATTAAAGATGAGCCACCCTGTTTAAGGGTTCTTTAGAAAAACAGAACAGATAGAATGAATATATATTACAAAGGGGATTTATTAGACTAGCATACTCAATATGGGTTGGGTGGTCCAACAATTGATCCCTGTATGATAGGCTAAGAATCTGGTAGCTGCTCAGTCCACAAAGCTAGACTCCTCACAGGCCCCAATCCAGCAGTGAAGGCGTGAAGGATTCCTGAAGAACCACTAGTCTTCCATCTACCCTGGAAGGCTGAAGAAGATGGGCTCAGGTGTGAGTGAAGAGCCGCAGCAGCAGTGCCAGCAGTAGACGACGCACTCTCCAGCAGGGAATGAAGGCGGGTGGAGGAAGGCTGAGCCACATGGCTTTTTCCTCAAACCTCTTTAACTCTGGGCTTCTACTATGAAGTGCAACTCCCCCTGAGGGAGGGTCTTCCCCTAGGTTAATTCTTCTAGGAAACACCCTCAGAGACTCTCCTAGAGGCATGTTTCTTTCTTATCTGCTCTCAGATCCATTCAGGTTGACACCCCAAATTAACCACCATAGACCCATAAGGCACCTCAAAAGCTTGTAGGCAAACAAAGTTGTCTTGTACTTCATTGTTATGTAAATGATAAACTAACCCTTTGAGTAAGTCAGGGGCTTGGGCAGTCAAATTACTGGAGAAATAGTCAGTGGAACAGGTATTGTTCTGCTTTCTTTAGCCTCACTGGGGCTGTGGAGCATGTAAATGAGCGTGAGTAACAAGTAAGGAAACCTATGTTACAAATGGGCTGTTACCAGGGGTAATCAAATCTGTTGAACCTATGCATATAGTTCACATAAGTCAACTGTCAGAAGCCAAAGCGAGCCCATCTGCTTCCTTTAGAAATCTTGCCCAGTTATTCATTTTTGCACTAACATCATTTCTTGCGGATACTATGCATAATTTGTGATTTCTGGTTGCCTTGCTGAAATTCTCTTCTTGATGCTGGTGATAATCTTGCCTGATGGGAACATTTTATTCTCCAGCACATGTAATCATAATTATTTTAGATACCTGTGTAAAGTTAATCAAGCCTGAAAAGGACTCCCTGGATGTCACATAGAGCTAACAGGTAAGATTTCTGCTATTTTATTTCATCTGATTTCTGTTGAAGGAGTAATCATCCTCTGTTTACAAAACTAGCCTCCAAAATTGGACCTATTATGTGAAGTATAATCTGCATGTCTGGAAGCTGTCTCCACTTGGTTATTGCTGTGTCCTGAATCACATCGTCACAGAAGTACAGCTATTGTGAATGAAAGAAACCTGCACTAGATAATGTGTTTTATTCTTTTTCCATTGTCTAGGAAGATGAAGTTAAATGATGAAGTTTGGGCAATAGCTATCTTCACCAGTACTTCCCTTAGAGTTTTCTTACCTGCCGTGACAGTTACCAAGTAATGTCGAAGTGAAAATCCGTGACATTTTCTATAATAAGACAATTTTGAAAACAACATAACATATAATCTCAAAGATATTTCTAGCCTCAAGCACCTGCTGCTATGGCAGCTTTGAAGAACTTGCTTTTCAAAATATTTGAATATACTGAGTGCTGTAAAAATCTACCAACTTTCTCAAATTCTCTTAATTTGACTGCAAGCCTGTTTTTAATCTACCTTTTAAAATGTTTCTGTTCATTTGGACCCTTGTTAACTGGTTTTAGAACTTTAGGAGATAATAAAACAAGTAACTCAGTATTTGGGGGAGTAAAACATGAAATGTGTGAGCATATTACACGAACATTGTGCTTATGAATTAGGCTCAATCAATATACCTTGGCAGCATCATATATTCATACATTAAGTATTTTTAGGCAGTTTTAGCTATGAGGAAGATTAAGCCTTGACCCTGTGGCTTTTTTAAGAAAACATATCAAATGACAACAAGTATATAAATTATAAGGGAGCGCTCCCCTTCTGCATGCTGTCACATCAGAGTGGCAGCATCCTTTGCTGGGATGGTCCACTTCACTGCAGTGGGAGTTTACTCCCTCATCATTTTCAGGGAAACTGTAGTTCTAAAGAGAAATATAGAAGTAGAATGCTGTTTTGCCTCAGTATGGCTGTGTTTATAACCAACATGACATTAAGACCAGGAAATTATTTCAGAAAATAAAATTGCTATTGCTTTCTAGTGAGAAGCATTTTGTGAGAACATTCTGCTTCAGGCCGCTGAGCACAGGGCTGGTCAGAGGGACGAGTAAGTGGCAGGCAAAGTTCCCCACTGGGCAAAGTCTGAACAATTAGCTTCTGCAAGCTATCTTCAGTTGTCTCTTATTTTTTCAAACATGATAATAAGCCCAGGGTAGATGTTATATTTTACCTTGATATTAAAAATGTATTGATGTGAATTATATATAATGTCATTCTAGAAGGCATTGGTTGGCAAGGATTGCTTCATAGAATTGCATTGATTTTTCTTCCAGAGTTCAGACAACTTTATCCATTATCTATGAACTGCTATTCTCTTAGAATTAAAATTAGATTTACTTAAAATGGAACTGGAAAAAGACTTTGGAAGTTCTACTTTTAACATTGTTTAACAAAACTTTTTCTCCCAGGGAGAACTGCCTTCCCAGACATTTGTATTTCCATCATACTATTGACAACTGGCAAGAATTAAAGAATAAAACAGAGGGCCATGAAGCACACGCGAACCCTTTTTAGAAATAAAATCCCTGCTTTTCAAATAGAATTATGGCCTCCCGGTTATAGACTACAATTTCCCATTTTCATTTCTGCTCATTTGAGCCACATGACCAGCCTGCAGCTAAACTTTGCGGGTTTCTTAGGGTTCCTCAACAGCACTACTACTGATATTTTGTAATGAATAATTTTTGTCATGGGGCTGTCCAAGGCACTGTGGGGTGCTGAGGAGCATTCCTGTCCTGCACTTAACTAGATTCAAGGAGAATCCCACTGCCTCACACTGTATCCCAGCAAATTGTTACAAGAAAACTATTTTGAGATATCCTCAAATATTGACCAGGGGGCAAAACATGCCTCCAGTTGAGATCCACTTAGTTAGAAGGATATAAATGGAAACATCCTCACATGCTTTCAGGAATTCCCCTTACATGATACTTCTTTGCTCTTCCATGCTGCAAGACCAGAGGCAAACAAGACTGAAGGAGAGCTGCTAGAAAAGACAGGCCCAAACTTCCAGCCCCTTCTTATTACAATAGTGTCTCTAAGAAGGATGAAACTCCCCCACCTTACCTTCCACGCCTTCTGGTTTTCTCTAATATAGTCATTTAATGACAGTGACATTTATGTTTGCATTCCTTAGCTTGTCACTAAGGAATCTACATTTAAACCTGGCTCCATCCACACAGATGTTTAAAAATTTGAGACAATTTTAGAACTTCACTACATAGAATCACTCACAGTAATTTTTTTTAATTTTATTTATTTTTGTATGTGTATGAATGTATTGTCTGCATGTAGGTTTGTGCACCCGTGTCGTGCAATGCCGCGGAGGTTAGAAGAGGGTCTCGGATTCCCCTGGAACTGGAGTTCTCCTGGAACTGGAGTTACAGATGGTTCTCAACCGCCGTGTGGGTGCTGGGGATCAAACCCAGGTCCTCTGCAAGAGCAGTAGGCGCTCCCACAGTAATTTTATGATTCCTTATGCCCAGCCTGTATTCCAGACTTCCAATGGGAACTTTGGGAATGGGATGCTGGAATCATTATTTTAAAAACCTGCTCAGGTATTCGAATATGCAGCCATTTTTGAGAAGTACTCACGTGGAACATTAGTCTTTAAGCTCTTCCTACATCCGGAACTTCGCTGTTCTTATTTGCCATATTAAGGTAAGGCTGGTGTTATGCCTTGCATTAGAAGATGCTGTTTGGCTAGGTATTATGTTTCCACTACTGGGAATAGTCACATTTGGTGTGCAAATGTTGAGCCATACAATTTTAGACTAGTCAGCAAAATCTGAACAGAGAAATATTTTGATATCTCAAATTACTGAAAATGACTGAGCTCATTAAAAGTAAACTACATTCCTACTTTGTCCTCAACACACCACACACACAAACAAACAAACACACACACACACACACACATCACAATAGGAACAAAGTAATACAATTGGTAAAGCCATGACCTTGAGAAAGGTGAGTCCTGCTTTGATGGCTGAGAAGCCCACGGCAGGGAGAATGAGCAGGAAGCCCTGGAAAGGCAGGTGCAGGCGGCCACCAGATTCACATGTGTTTTGAAAACAAACTACTTTTTTTAAAATTTCCCTCGGAAGAGTTAGCAAAAGAACTTTGAATGCAGACCCTATATCAGCCATAGTGCAGTTATGAAGGTCAGGAAGGAAAATGATAATGTGACAATTTGTACTATTATTATTTTTGTTCATTTTCACCCATGAATAAACCATGTATACTATCAGTAAACAGGTCTTAGTTAAGTCACAATGTGTGATCTGAGAGTTACAATAAGCTGTTATCACAGGAAATGTTCTCCAATAATAGTATTTTTCTTAATCCTAAGAAAGGTGAAAAGATTTGAACATAGGGAGAAAATGGACCAAACATGGATTGCATGCTTATTACCTGCCGGGCACTGTAGCAGCTGAGTCAGAGGTATTAGCTCCAAGAAAAAATGTAAAGGTGTTTATGAGAATGATAGTAGGTTAGAGATGAAAGGAACTGGAAAGCTCATCCATAAACAAAAACTTGACGTGGTGCCCAGGCTCACTCTACTGGGTCCAGAACAAAGATCCAACAGAAGTGTGTGGCTTTCTTTTCCTGCTTTTCTCACGCCCATCTCCAGCACTCACAATTTATAGAGTCCAGAAAGCAGAAATCTATCCTCTTTACTGAAAACAAAAATGAGGACATTGGTCTAAACCGCAATATAAAGGAAGTGGACGAGGTGGCAGAAAAGTTCCCAATAGCAAACCGCCTGTCAGTAGAGGACCTTGTGGACTCTTTTCTTCAGGTCTCATTTATGATATGATTTATTGGAGGCTGGAGAGGCTCCACGGTTAAGACCACTGGCTGCTCTTGCAGAAGACCTGGATTTGATTCCCAGCACCCTCATGGCAGCTAACAACTGTCTGTAACTCAGTTCTACCCTCTGTCTTCCGTGGGTGGAAGGACTCAGGTACACTTACACACATGCATGTAATGCACTCATACACGTGAAATAAAAATAATAAAGATAAAAAGTCTAAAAAATATATGATTTATTGTCATCCACTTATAAGAGTCAAGTATAAAAAAGAGCCAAGAAAAGAAAGCAAATGACTGAAAGTTCTGGGGTGCCAACTCTGAAATGTCTGCAGTTTCCACCATTCACAGGAAGGTCCAGGTTCTGCCAGGGCTCTGAGCATCACAACTTCCAGGCAATCCTCTCATCAGAGATTATTCAAAGCTAACAGCACCAGCAGCTTAGGCGAACTTTGTATTTTCTGTGGACTTTCCGTTTAGTATCTCCATTTCATTGATGAAGAAACAAAGACCCCAAATCTAGTATGTTTACACATGCCACAGTAAGGAAATAGGAACGGTCACGTTTTAGTGGCCTGATTGCTTCCGGGGTCTCTCATTGCCTGTGAGCCTAATGGTCATCAGGGCCAATGAAGAAGAAGCTGAGAGTCCAGACACATCCGGATTGGTTGTCAGCTCTTACTGCTTCCTGCTTGAAACACTTGTTCTCAAAGTGCCGAATGAAACCCTAGTTCCAAATTATAAAACTAAATATTTTCTTTTAAACACATCTCACAAATTGGCTTGCCAAGAAAATTTCCCATGACCCCTGGTGTCCCCTCCATTTACTTCTCCCCATATGCGCTTCTGGGAAAGGCAATCTGGCCGAGCACTCACATCTAAGTATCCAGTGGCATGTCCAACAAAGCTGTTATTTTATCAGAAAGAAGTGCAAGCTCATTTGAGAAACTGAAGCTTCTCAGGAATGAACTAAATGGCTTCATGGGCATGCCCTGGAGTCTAGCAGAAAATTTAAAGTATTGTTTAGCTATGAGATAGGAATGAACTTGTTTCTCAAATGCCTGAGTTTTTAGGTCAAGAATTTCAGCAACTTGATGCAGTAATGATGGAGACCCCAGTGGTCACAAAGCACACTTATATCACTTTGTCACTGTAAGAACAAGGAACAGGCTCCTGCTATTCTCTTACCTGAGATTTCAAGAAAGAAAATTGTATTTCAGGCAGTCGACACCCTGAAGACAGCTAAATTTGATTAAATTGTTGATTGCTTTGCAGAATCAGAGGAATAAAATTAATTAAAGTCAATGCTCAGTAGACATAGTTGCTATTAAGTAGCATTCAACATCTGATTTAATTTGCAAACTGATTGATGGGATGAACAACAGCACATTTTTCAAATTGAACAAAATGTATTATTTAACTCACTGATAAATACTTAAATCTAAATATGCCAAGGACCACAAACAGGTCGAAGTGGCAAAATCCACTTAAAATACTCAAAAACCCACAGCAATGCTCAAAGCTAGTAAATATTTCAGTGTCATGACAACAAGGGCTGCGCCACTGAGTACACCCACCCCACGCCGCTCCAGCTCTGGAGAGCCGGCTTCCTCCCCTGGAGAATGAAGTGTTCTTTCCTTTTCTTCTTTATTTGCTTTCATCTTCCTTTATCTCTTCTCACCTTTACTGTGCATGTAGAGTTGTACTAAACATGTAGATAATTCTTATTTTTAGACATTTGAGGATGATGCAGAAACTTTGTGCATCTCTGTTACCCCATCATGTAAGACACTCAGCACATTAGTTACAGAAATGATGAGACAAGTACAAAACACATTTGAATTAGTGAGGTCTAACACATAAATCATTAGGAGTCTAATTTCAAAAGTGTGGATGCATTTAAGGAATCATGGAGAGGCTTTTGCTTCTAGGTACATGAATTTGGATTGAGAGTCACAGACAAGACCACTTAGAATCATATTTTTTTAAATTTTTTTTATTAATTTTTATTTATTTCTGTATGTGTATGAATGCACTGTCTGCATGCAAGTCTGTGCACCCGTGTCATGCAATGCTGTGGAGGTCAGAAGAGGGGCTCGGATTCCCCTGGAACTGGAGTTCTCCTGGAATTGGAGTTTCAGACGGTTCTCGGCCGCCGGTGCTGGGGATCGAACCCGGGTCCTCTGTAAGAGCAGTCGGCGCTCTTAACCGCTAGGCCATCTCTCCAGCCCAGAATCATATTTTTTTAAATCTTTCCATTTATGTGTCCTCTAGTCCTTGTCTAACACTCCCTGTAAAGAATATAAGTCACTATTATCAATAGTGCTACTATTACAATGTCCCTTTGTCTTTTTAATTGGCCCTATAGATGAACAAAGATCCATTCTTTCCCAAGGTGCACACAAACAAGTCGAGAATTTGGTGCAAATATGCAAGTTGCATTTCACATTAAACTTTTAATGTTGTGTGCAGTAAGAGAAGAACAATATATGTAAATAACTGATATTTTTAGATAATACATGATGGTGAAAATGTGGTATAAATTTTATAGTATGGATTTATATGTACTCAGAGTTATATTTTTATCATATTAGAGTTTATATTATTAGATTATGAAATTCTTAAATATTATTATTTGGTTTTTGAGACAGTGTCTCCCTGTAACTCTACCTGGCTTGGAGCTCACTATATAGACCAGGCTGGCCTCGATCTCACAGAGATCTGCTTGCCTCTGCCTCCTGAGTGCTGGAATTAAAGGCATGTGCCATGATGCTTAGTTTGAATATTATTTTTGAAGTAGACCTATAGGGTCAGTAAGTGCCCTACATTATTCCACCAGCCTATAGACCTTTTCTTTAAAGATGTTTATCTCCATTACTGACCATGTTAGCTAACTTTTCCTCCCTGTAATAAAGATATGAGATAGTAAACTTACAAAGAGAGAAAGTTTATTTGGGTCAATGTTTTGAAGCTTCCTCTGCATGATCAGTTGGCCTCATTGTTTTGGGTCCTGTAATGAGGTAGTACATCATGGCAGGAGTATGAGGCAGAGAAAAACCACTCACAGCATGCCAGCGAGCAAAGAGAGGAACACAGAGGGGCTGGAGCCCCAGCCCCCTTTTAAGGGCATGCTCCAGATGACCTACTGTCTTCTCGTCCCTTACTCTTAACAGCTCTACCTCTTTGCAATAGGACCATTTTGAGTATCAAACCTTTAACACATGGTTTTTAGAGGTCATTTATAACAAAAAAGCATGGCTTGAACTATTAGTAGACATTCCGAAGACGTTCTATTTATGTCTCCAGAGACACCTGGCACCCTTCTGCACTCTAATCTGTTGTCTAGATTGAGCGAGGCTGACTCTCATGCACTGCATTCCTAGCCCTCCATCTTCCTGTTGGGTTTAACATCTGGCATGAGATCAGAAAGTAAGAAAAGAACAAAGTTGGGATGTTTATTACTTCTGGTTTCCTCCCTGGGAGGTCTCTCTCCATTGGCAGCGCCATAGCTGAAGGCCCCAGCTGCCGCCAGACAGCCCTTTATCCGCAACTCCTTTCTGGGTTGCCTCAAGGTTTCTTTCTTTAACACCTCCAAGTCTGAGGTGGAAGGCCTGTTGCTGCTGTCATTGCCCCATGGCATTGCTGTCTAATTCTGAGCCTCCTTAAATCCTATTCTTAACTTTGTAAACAGTTTCTCTTATTAATCCCCTTAAATATATTTCATGGATGTGTCGTCGTCATTCAGGCTACACCTACCATTCATGAATATTTTTCTATGTGTCCAATACTCTTTACTTACCCAGAATTTATGTTCCAAAGGATTTGGTGAATTAAATAATGTTGGACATAAACTAAAATGAATATTGCAAAGGAAAGAAATGAAGCAAAGGAAAACATAGAAGGCAAGGACTGTACTTGTATGAGAGACGGAAATCATTTGGCTTAGAAAAAATAGCCAAAGACAAAGGGAGAAGTTAAAAAAGAAAAACTTTACAGGAGAAAAGCATTTTTCATACCTCAAACATAGAAAATACTGTTAAAAATGCAACTGTAATGTATTGAACATCTTTAACTAATTTTCAGTAACTCACTAAATCAGATGAAAATACTGCCCTTAAACAAGCTGTTAGTTACTATCTGACTGCTATGATTTTTGCTAAAGGGAACCTTTACTCAGCTTACGAAGCAATCTTCTTCTTTTTCAGTAGTTGGGTACATAGTTAAGAAACTTTCAGGAGCTTTTAACTTTTTTTTTTTTTTTTTTTGGTCTTTTTGAGGCAGGGTCTCCCTGTAGCTCCAGCTGTCCTGGAACTCTCTATGTAGTTCAGGCTGACCTTGAACTCACAAAGATCCTCCTGCCTCTGCCTCCCAAGTGCTGAGATTAAAGGTGTATGCCACCATGCCCAGCCCATGGAGCTTTTAACTTTTAATGAGCTATAATGATCAACAAGTTTGTAATATTATGATGTTTTGATTTTCTGTTTAAACCTAGTGGTTAAGAGCGCCGACCGCTCTTGCAGAGGACCGGGTTCGATCCCCAGCACCCACACGGTGGCTGAGAACGTTTTTCCAGGAGAACTCCAGTTCCAGGGGAATCGGCACACCCTCTTTTGACCTCCGCGGGCATTGCCCACATGCGTGCACAAAATTGCTGCAGACAGTACTTCATACACATACAGAAATAAAAAAATAAAAATAAAAATAAAAAAATATTCAAAATGGACATAATATTAAAATGCCCCCTAAATACTTATCTTTATGCTTATAGAATAGTGAAGCTCTCAACCCTCATCAGAAAGCTTCTTTTTTGCAGGAGATGATGATTAATACAAAGTGTCACAACTGGCCAAAGTGCACAGAATAAAATCATGTGGAGCTCTCAGTCTTAAATAGGACTGAGAGCTCCACATTATTGACACCATGGGCCTTGACCCAGGTGACAGAATGTATCTGGGGGGAGCTGTGGGAGGCTGGCAATGGAAGAAGTTGCTGTAGAGATGATTGAGATGTTCTATATGAGATATGCAAAAATTCAATTAAAAAACAAGAAAAAAAAAAAAAAAAAAAAAAATGATTTTTTTTTTAACTTTTGAAGCACCATATGCCTCTATCATGAAGAAGGTGAACCTAGAGTTATGTTCCAGTTGAATTAATATAAGTACAGATTAGGACCACAGCAGGCTGTGTTAACAATTGCAAAAATTTTAAGGGAAACTTTTTAAAAGACTCCTTGATTAAAAATCTATATTCCAAGCACACTAGACAATTCTTCTCATTTATGTCCCCACCCTTCTGTGCTGGATAATTTTAGTGTCAACACCTGGGTTGAGGGAGCCTCAATTGGGGAATTGCTCCATGATATGGCCTTGGCCCATCTGAGGATTGTTCTGACTGATGATTGAGTGGGAAGGCCCAGCCCCTATGGGTGGTGCCACCCTGGGCAGGTTGTGTGTTACCATATAGAAGGCAGGCTGGGCATGAGCCAGAGGAGCAAGCCAGTAAACAGCATCTCCATGGCCTGTGCTTCAGCTCCTGCTCCAGGTTCCTGCCTTGGGCTCCCTGAGTGATGAACTGTGAGAAAGGAGATGTAAGCTGAATAAACCCTTTCTCCCCAGTTGGTGTCGGTCAGAGTGTTTTGTCACAGCAATGGAGATAAACTAGAACAGAAATTGGTACCAGAGAGTGGGGTATTGCTGTGACAGACCGACCTTGGTGTTTTGGGAAGGATTATGGAGGCATTTAGAACGTTGGGCTGGGAAGATCATTGAATCCTAAAGATTGGCTGTGGGCTTGGAGCAGTTTTGCTGAGTTGTAGAAGATGGGCCTGCTTTGAAGTTTCTAGTTTCAAAGGGGAGCAGAGATCATCAGACTGTGTATCTTGTGGGTTCTGGTCAGCTGGGTGAACGGAAGAACAGAGACCAGAACCTGAAGGTTCAATCTTCCTTTACTGGGACAATTGATGTTGTTAGCTGGGGCTGAAAAATCAGCTGTAAGTAACAAGAGACCAGCATCACTGTGGTGAAATCTTCTGTGAAGAATTTCTTAGGGTCAGCACACAAAAGCTTGTTCCAGAAGGGGGCCTGAGCCTCCATCTCAAGCCGAAAGCAGGACTTGGTATGTTTAAGAGTCTCCTACATGGTTCTGTGTTGATTGAGGGGGTCACAGAGAAACAGCCGGGCTTGGCACTATGAGACGTCAGGAAACCATTGGTGGAAGTGCCCTTGGTTGCAGTGAAGACCCCAGATTGCAGGGGTCATGGAGAGAAGTGAGGCTTTGCACCAGGAGAGGTCAGAAGAGACCATTGGTGAAGGTGCTGCTCAGTTTCAGTTGCGACCCCAGCTTTTTTGGAGATACTGGGACCTTTGGCGACCACCAAGAGAGTAGCGGCAGGTGTGGAATGGAGTCGGTCTGGGTCTGCCAGATGAGCTGTGTGTGCCATGGATGGCAGAGTCAGAGAAGGGGTGCTGCCAAAACCCTTTGGAGCCCAGAAGATCGTGAGTCAGTCCCAGGTGTCCAGCCTTGAGCTACTTGCTGGACTTAGGTTTTGTTTGAGAGGTCTGATTCTTCCCTTTGAAAATAAGACAGTATTTGTTTTGGATTTTACAGCAGCCCACAGTTAAGAGACTTTAATAGACTGTGAACTTTTAAGTGGACATTTTTAAAGACTGTGGGGCTTTTAAGGTTGTACTGTCTTAGGTTGTGATTAATTTAACATCATACTTTGGGGATAAGAACTGGAAAGGTGGTGTGGTTTAATAGTGATTTGTTTTGTGTGTCAAGTTGACAAGGGGTCAATTTGTGCTGGATAGCTTTAGTGTCAACTTGACACACCTGGGTTGAGGGAGCCTCAACTGGGAATTGGCTCCATTGGATTGGCTTGGCAACATCTGTGGAGTATTGTCTTGATTGTTGAGCAACAATGGGAGGGCCCAGCCCCACACTGAGTGGTGCCACCCTGGGCAGGTTGTTGTGTATGTAATAAGAAGGCAGGCTGGGCATGAGCCAGAGAGCAAGCCAGTGAACAGCATTCCTCTATGGCTGTGCTTCAGCTCCTGCCTCCAGGTTTCTGCCCTGAGTTCCTGCCTTGGGCTCCTAAGTGATGAAACTGTGACCCGGGAGATTGTAAGCTGAATAAACCCTTTTTCTCCCCAAGTTGGTGTTGGTCAGAGTGTTTTGTCACAGCAATGGAAGATAAACTAGAACACCTAATCATGATCAGGGGAAATTGCAGAAGAGGCAGAGGCTGCAGAAGGACTGTAAGAGCCAGAGGTAGTGGGAGACTACTTGAGAGTTTTCCAGGCTTGATAGGGCTGAATTGCACATGAACTCATAGCTGCTGTGACTACATGCACAAGTCCTGCACAAGATCAAGCCAGCTAAAAATGTTAGCATGGGTGGAAGAGAGGCTCACAAAGTCCCATCCCTAGCTGAGGAGCCATTGGTGATTAATGCCTACCAGGGTAGGGAGTGTCCGTTTTCATTGTAAGTGGCCTCCTAGGCTGCCCATACACCGTTGGAAGGCTTATACCCATGAACATACAGACTGCACTAAGTAGACTGAGTGGGTTCAAAAAAGAGTACATGAGGTGGGCGTGGTGGCTCGCACCTTTAATCCCAGCACTTGGGAGGCAGAGGCAGGTGGATCTCTGTGAGTTCAAGGCCAGCCTGATCTACAGAGCAAGCTCCAGGAGAGTCTGGTTACTAAAACGGGAGAACCTAAACTCAAAATACCCAAAAAAAAAAAAAAAAAAAAAAAAAAAAGAGTAGTTGGGTGGGAAAATTGTTTGGGTTAGACATGAGGTGAAGGGGAAGGAGTGAGGTGGATTTAATCATACATGAAGTTCTCGAAAAATAAACTATGATTGTGTATTTAAAAGATTTAAGCAGTTTTAACCATCATCAACATGAACACAAACTAAGATATGTTTATTTAATCATCCTAGCATTAAAATGCTCATAAATGAGCAGAATTTTCTAGTGTGCTTGGAATATAGATTTTTAATCAAGGAGCTTTTTTAAAAGTTTCCCTTAAAATTTCTGCAGTTGTTACCTCAGCTGGCTGTGGTCCTAATCTGCACTTATGTTAATTCAACCGGAACATAAGTCTAGACTCACCTTCTTCATAATAGAGACATACGGTGCTTCAAAAGTTAAAAAATACCACACATTAACTGTTTGTTTTTTTATCGAATTTTTGTGTATCTCATATAGAACATCCCAGTCATCTCCACAGCTCCTTCTCCCACTGGAAGCCTCCCACGGCTCCCCCCAACTGGAATTCATACATTCTGTCATCTGGGTCAAGGCCCACAGTACCAAGCTAGTATCCCCAAATGTTCCTCAGTGAAAGTTCATCCACTGGCATCTCGTCAGTCCATCCAGAGTCTCTCCCCTTAAGAACTGAATTTTTATACATTTCATACAGAACATCTCAGTCGATCGTAATCATCCTTCGCCACTGAACTCTCCCATGCCCCACCACTGGAATTCACACATTCTGTCACTTGTGTTAAAGCCTACTGTGGCAAGTCAGTACCCTTAGATATTCCTCAGTGCAAGCTCATGTACTGATGCCTAGTCAGCCTATCTAGAGTCCCTCACTTTAAGAAGGTCAGCTCTCCCTCACCCAGCAGTAATCAGCTTCCAATAATTCTTAAGCTAAGATTGGGGCCTGCTGCCAATTTCCCCAGTTCTGTGCTTGGGTTTTTTTCTGCTTGAGTTTGCATGGGTCTTATGAATGCTGACATCATTGAACGGGGTCCCAGGAGCTTGTAGGACTCTTTCCATATAGTCATCCACCTCCTCCCTGATTCTTACAATCTTCCCAACCCCTCTTCTACCATAGTCCCTGAGCCCTGGGTGGGTGAAGTTTAATATAGGAATCCTGTCTAAGAACCCACATTATTAGGACTCTTATTCTCTACACTTTGGCCATTTGTGACCCTTTGTGTTCCTGGCCCTCTGTTGCATATTGGAGCTTCATTGATGAGAACTGAGAAATGCATTAGTGTTCTCTTTATCCCTTGTTCTATGTTCTGTAGGCTTTAGGTAGAGGTTGCATTGTATAGATGTGCCACTTAGACGGGAAACTTACAGAATTACATAATAAACCTCTGTCTTTTGCAAAACAAGCTTCTTTGATGAGTGGTGACAAGAATACTTGCCTGTAAATCTAAGGATACATAGTAAGAAATTACATTTGTCTTAGGATATGACAGCCTTGGGTTTCTCTCTAAGAGCTATGATCTCTCCAGCCAGGTGTATTTGGCTATGTTTATAGTACCACATATGAGTTTCCTCCCATTCAGTGGGCTATAAGTCCAATTAGATATCTGTTGATTGATTACCCCCAAGATAAAAGTCCCGCTACTGCACCAATGTCATGTGCAGTGCCAGTCACTGATGTGGTTATTAGGCCTTAAAGATGGGGTTAGGCCATCGACTGATTTTCTCCATTAGCAACTTTCATAGTACTCTCCAAGGTATGAGAGCTAGTCTTTAGGAGAGGTGGCTTCCAGGTCAGTTCTAACTCCATTGCTCCACATCCTGTGTCTGAAGTATGTCCTGACTTCAGCAATAGAATCTTTGCTGCAACTTCTAGGAAACAATCAAGGGCTGTGGCAATAGCCTATGTAATTTGGGGAGTTTCTTGTATTACTCTGGCCAAAAACTCAAAGGTTTTTCTCCTGTCTGGCACTGTTTCTTCTTATGTAGCCTTCAGATATAGACATGGACTTATGTAGAGATACTGTATGTGTAATTTGTCAATAGGTTTTTGGAGTAATATGGTTCCCTTTGTTTTTTTGTACTAGCTAGGCATTATTTATCTATCCTTTCTCCCTTCCTGTCTAACCTTCCCTCCACACTCTCCCTGCTTAAATATCCCCATTTCTCCCTTGATAATAACTTTCTTCTATAATCCCACCTCCCCTGAGCTCCTTCTTTCCCTTTATCCTCGTAGTTCCTTGTATAACCCTCTCTTAAATACCCCCATTTTGCCCATTTCTTCCTTAGTAACACCTGTCTTCTACTGTTCTTCTCTCTAAGGTTCCTTCTTCCCCTTTACTTCTCTGGTTATTTTCCATTTTCCTGGTTCCTGAATTAACTGTTTTAAACTTATCACATTTTAGTAAGACAGACTCTACTGTCCTCACTGTATAAATTAGAAGAGAAAAAAAAAGCAGTGTTATCCCTGCCTGTGAAAAGACCTGAGTATATAAATTCAACGATTAAAGTTTAGAAAGAATTTTAGAAACTGATTAGTAAAACTCCAGATTTCTCATTTATAGTAACCCAGAATGCTTAAAACCCAAACATCTTCATTTTTAGTCCCGTGCATTTGCATCGCTTCTTCACAAGAGTGCTAAGCCAAGGGAACCATTCCCTAATTACACATAAAGCTTAGAGGACTGAGACTGTAACCCAGAGGCTACACTTGCATGAAATGGCGTCCGTACCCTGGGTTCCACTTCCAGCAATGCAAAAACAAAATAAAGCTTTGAATAATAATTAAGATGACAACTTGAATATAATTTTCAGCAGGTTAACACCATCCAACTTCATTTCTCTCCTGGGCCCTGAAGCCCACAGGCAATGTTTCTTACAGGTGCTGTGTCCACATTACACCGCCTCACAAGCAGTCCAGGAAGAACATATAGACTACTACTCAGGTATTCAAATCTTGGTGAGGGACTCAGTATTGTTTGACATACAATAATTACATAAGAACCATTACTGGAGGTAATTGAAATTTAAATATTAGATCATGTTGTAAATTTTTCAAACACAAAAGATCATTACTATAAAGCTGAATTTTTGGCAGTTGCTACAATAAAATGAAATGTGACATCAGTACCAAATATGAATCAAGGAACATAGTTAGTATACTAAATTTGATTCCAAGACTTAAGTTATGTATACTGGACAGGCCCATACAGCACATAAATAACTAAATTGTGCTTCTTTTATTAGCTTACTTTCTGTCTTACAACTATCCTATAAGAAGTAAAAATGTATCTTGGCTCACAGCATCAGAGGTTTCAGCCCACAGAATTTAGGCCTATTGCTTCTGACTTGTGGAGATGCACACAGTACAGTACAGTCAAGGGTGCAGCAGAAAATATTTCTCAATTCATGGTGAGCAGGAAGGAGAAAAAGAGGGTTAGGGAGGAGACAGAAGGGGACAAAAAGACAGAGAGAGAGGCAGAGAGACATGGAGAGAGAGAGAAAGAGAGGGAGAGAGAGAGAGAGAGAGAGAGAGAGAGAGAGAGAGAGAGAGAGAGAATAGTCCCAATACTGGCTTCCAGGGCTTACTCCAGAGTCCTAACACCTTCCCAATAGCCCTACCTCCAGAAGGTTCCAGTACTTCCCAACAGAACCACAGCTCGGACCTCCGGGGGATTCTTCAAATGAGATTCACTCATCTCATTTCAACTTTTTATTCAATGTTTATATGATGGTTGGCCTTGATTGCCAGTTTACTCCAATTTAGGATCACCTAGGAGATACCTCTAGTTGAGGCGGCAGGGGAATAACTACCCTTAACGTAAGTGGTATCTTCCGAAGGTGGCCTAGATAGAGAGAAGCCCTTGGGAAAGCAGTGTGTTTATGCTTGCCTTTGTTTCCTCCTCTGAGCAAGTGAATTGCTATTGCTGCCATTCCAGTATCTTTGGTTTTTCAGTGAGGATGGTTACCAGCAACTTTCCAGGGAGCAACCAAGATGCCAGGACTGGACTGCTATTGCTAGGGCACTCAGCTTCAAGCATGGAGAAGTTACCCGGTTCTCTGACTCTCCAGCATACAGACGGCCATTGTTGGACTACCCTGCCCCTACCAAGTAAGACAGTCTATACCACAGTGTGTGTGTGTGTATGCACGTATATATGTAGGTATGTAAAGACACACACACACACACACACACACACACACACATGCACACATGCACAAACATTCTACTGGTTCTGTTCCCTAGAAAACTCTGCTTAATACAGTATATATATCATTTTTAATGACTAATAAATCATTACAATATATAAATAAATTGCCTTGATCTAAACACTTAAATGAAAGTCTTGGCTATCTCTTGACCTTGAAAAATTCTGAAACACTAAAAACATGCCAAACCAAGAATATATGGGACTCTTTTGTCCTTTTCTGACTTCCAAAACTAGAAACCTGGCTTTTCTTCTTCCCAGCTATTCTACTAAATCTTTCTGTACCTCTATTTCTTCATGCATAAAATGAAGATTATAAAATGACATGTCTCCATAGAGTTACTGTATGGATTAACAGGTCAGAAAGAAGAAACTAGTCCCAGGATGAACTTCTCTCTCTGAGCATTAATGGACAGGGGAAAAGAGATTTATTCATAACTCTACATGTTACTGTGCCACAGTCAAAAACAGATTGGCCAAACATGGGGAAACTGGGTGTGCACAGCCCACAAACTGGAGAGCTTTCTTCTCTGAATGGTTTTTCTCCTGCTACATACAGGAAGAAACATAGCAGAGGAATTTTTGCTTTAAAAAAAATTTCAACTGCTATTGAGTAGCAAAGAACTGCTGAAAAGGTAAAGAACTTCATCCCACACACAAAGCCAGGAGCTGCTTCGGAGCACCTTCTCCTTTGTCAAAACAACTGAGATAAACATAAACAGTGAAAGAGTGAGGAGAGTCTGCTATCCTGAGGAAGTGAATTTCGAAACCATTATCTGCTCCCAAAACTTTGGGCTCACTTCCTTTTCTTTGAATCTTCAACATTATTCACAGCAACATTTTGGAAATGTTACACAGTCCCTGAGCATGTTTGGCTTTATTCCTCATGCAACTGTTAGTTGTCTAAAGAAATGTACATTTTTATTTCTCTTAACAGCCCTCCCCCAAATTATTATCTATTCTTTACTCTGAATGTGTATAAATAGCTTTGAGGCAACAAAAAATTTCTGTCTCAAATATTAAATAAGCAAAGGTACTTTCTGTCTAGGAATATGCAAATGAACAATAGTATATACTATCATAAATTATGTTTTTAGAGATTATTCAGTGACATTCTAAGATGCAATATAATGATCTACATAAAGTAGAATACAAATATTTTACCAATATTCTCTTAGCTTTATAAAACAGAAATTAGATATATTCATAAATCTGCACAGAGCAATGTTCGAGAAGAAATCCTGGATATATTTTATTAGCTTTCATGAGAGCTGTGCAAGAACTGCATTTTAACCTACGTTTTGGACCAGATGGACTTAGAAAAGAATATACATCTAATGCTGTTTAAGTAATAATGACATTTCATCATCACAAATGTCTAAAGATCACAATTCACTAGCTGAGCAGCTTGATGGCATAAGCACTTAAGACAGTATTTTGAAAAACTCATGGCCTGCCACTCATGGAGCAAAGCGCCCTGCACTGTGTTGTCATAGGCTAGTGAACCAATAAAGAAGGAAGAGAACACACAGTCCTTTCTTCATAAAACTCTCTGTTTTTCCTGGAATTGGAGTTACAGACGGTTCTCAGCCGCCATGTGGGTGCTGGGGATTGAACCAGGGTCCTCTGCAAGACCATTCAGCGCTCTTAACTGTTCCAGGAGAACTCCAGTTCCAGGGGAATCCGAGACCCTCTTCTGACCTCCACAGCATTGCACGACACGGGTGCACAAACCTACACGCAGACAATACATTCATACACATAAATAAAAAAAAATAAAAAAAAAAAAACTCTCTGTTTTTGTCAAAAGGGAAATAGTTCCCCCAAAGCCTCAGGTGGACCTGCACTGACTTCCCCTGGCCTAATGGAATCATAGGGCTTTCCTTGGACAGAGATTACTTTATTTGACAAAGACCAATTATGATACTTTCTTTGGGAGTTAGGCACAAAATCACTGGAAAACAAAACAGCAAAACAATGTCCTATCACCAAGGAAGATCCCACAGTTCCACAGACAGCCATTAACTTCATAATTAGCCCCACATCTTTCCATGTATTTCCCTTGTAGGAAAGATGGTCATTTATTTGCCACAAAATTACACTTTAAATATTATAAAATTTAGTAAAAACATAAGAAAGATCAACTCTGTTTTGAAATCAATTAATTGTAGGTTAAAGAAATAGGACATAGAAAAAAATGTGAAAATGTTTACTTATGGGGCTGGGAACATAGCTCAGTAGTAGAACCCTTGCCTAGCATGTTTGAGACCCTAATTAAGTTCAGTTCCCAGTACCACACACACACACACACACACACACACACACACACACACACACGAGTTTCCCCAGGCTCCATGCTTCTTTGGGCACATCAAGCAGTTTAGATGCTGCACTGTGGCCTGTTTCATGTGTGTAACTTATCTAATATCCGTGATAGATTTCTTTTTTTTTTTTAAAGGATTCATTTCTTTTTTTTTTTTAATTTTATTTATTTCTGTATGTGTATGAATGTACTGTCTGCATGCAAGTCTGTGCACCTGTGTCGTGCAATGCCGCGGAGGTCAGAAGAGGGTCTCGGATTCCCCTGGAACTGGAGTTCTCCTGGAATTGGAGTTTCAGACGGTTCTCGGCCGCCATGTGGGTGCTGGGGATCGATCCCAGGTCCTCTGTAAGAGCAGTCGGTGCTCTTAACCGCTAGGCCATCTCTCCAGCCCAGATTTCTTACTTATAAATAACTACAGCACCCTAAATATATTTCGTGACCTGACAAAAGATGGTCCAACGGAAACAAATACCCTTTCACATTTTTCACAGAAGAGTGTTACATTCCAGTACTACGTGGCAGGGATGAGGCCTCGCAAGCACGGACTGTTGTCTGGAGATGCCTGTACCCTGCACTACTGATACCAGGAAGATCAGCAAAATCCTGGTTAACATAAAAAAAGACTGAACATAAAAAAGTTAACACAAAAAAATCCTGAAGTAATTGCATCTCCCATGCAATTACTCAAATAAATCTCAAACAATGTCAGAAAAAGTTAAAGCCACATTGATTACTTTCTAAAACTTTCTTCACATAGCAAACAAAAATAAGCCCTGATAATTGAATGACTTAGCCATCATTTTAAGAAAAAAGTGAGACAAAGATGATTAGACATGTGTGAAATAAGAACATGTGTCTAATCACAGAAGTAAGAGAGTAAATAGGTGTTTGGACAAACAAGTCCTGGGAAAAACAACATTATATTAATCTATATAACCCATTAGTGGGGACAGGGAAATATTCAAAGTGCAGACTGTTGCAACCAGAAAATGTTTTCATCTCTGCATTCTATTATGAAAGCTGTCAATAATTGAAAATTTACAGAGGGGAAGACCTATATCTTTACTACCTAGATTTCATAAATGTGTTAGTCTATCTCTAAACAGAGTATTGGAAAACATTAGATAAAAATTGAGAGGTCAGTCAAAGCCTCAGTTTAAAAACTTCAACATAGGAGACCAGATTTGGAGCAATGGAACTGGAAGTGACCTGGAAGCCACTTCCCCTGAAGGCTAGCTCTCATAGCTTTGGAGAGCACTATGCAAGCCTCTAAGGGAGAACATTAATCAATGGTCCAACACCAGCTTTAAGACCAAATATCCATATCAATGACCAGCACAACATACAACATTGGTACAATAGTGGAGCTTTTTTCTTGGGGGAAATCAATGGCTAACTAATTGAACCTAAAGCCCACTCATGTGTGGTATTGTAAATATAGCCAGAAGCACACAACTGAGGGGGTCATACATCTTAGAGAAATCCCTAAGGTTGAAGGTTGACACATCCCTAGGCTAAGGCAACATCTAACTAAGTACAAAAGAGTTATCTTTAAATTTATAGACAAATATCTCAGATACCACTCAAAAAAGAAGTTTCTTTCACACCAGATGAAGAATAGTACAGTCCCACAACTGGACACCCACAGACATGGTCTGTGGATTGTTCATGCCTAGGCAAAACACCTACAATGCAACCTCTACACATAAGCCCCATGAAACATAGAACAAGTATCCAAGAAGGCATTAATTACTTAACTCTCATTAAGGAAGCTCCCCCATGCAACAGGAGGCCAGTAACTCAAAAGGGCATGAATGCTCAAACCATGGAGATTAGGAATCTACAGAGTATGATTCCATGGACAGGTTGCCTATATTTAGTTTTACTCACCCAGGGCTCAGGGAGCATGGCAGAAGAGGGGGCTGAAAGATTATAAGAGCCAGGGAGGTGGTGCAGGACCAAATAGAAATGAATCCTACAAGCTCCTGGGACCCTGTTCATATAAACCTATAGCATTGGTATCAGCATGCACGAGACCCATGCAGGCTCAGCCAGACAAAAACCCAGCACAGATCTGCAGAAATGGGCATTAGAGTCCAATCTTGGGGACAGAATATTAGCAGCTGATTGTGGCTGAGTGAAGAAGAACTGGCCATCTTTAGGAAAGGGACTCTGGATTGGCTGACTAGAGTTCAAGGGATAAGCTGGCATTGAGGAATGGGTGGGCAGAGTAGTTTAGTGCAATGGACCCTAGCACAAATGACAGAATGTGTGAACTGGGAGGGGGTGCTGCGGGAGGGTGCCAATGGAGAAGTTGGGTATAAAGGCAATTAAGTCTGATTGAAAATTTACATTATGAAACATAAAATATTCAATTAAAATTTATTTTAAAAAATTCAACATAGAAACAACTAGGCTTCATAACAAAAATGTAATAAATAAAACTAAATACAAAATCCCACTTTTAAATAAAACTAAAATACTATAACACTGAAGAACCATGAGGAAATGAACATGATATATCCGAAGGAAAATTTGTATATCTTACTACACCAAAAAAGGGTTAAATAAATGGAATAGCATACACTTATTCTTAGAAAAAAGTCACACTTAACATGACACAGATGCAAATTCACCCTAAAATGATGTTGATGTTACCGTCCATCTTAACTGGAATATAGCCAATAATTTTTATAAAAATTACTTTAAGACTCATTTCAAAAACAATGGAAGGAAATTCTCTACAAACAAAAATCTGTCATGGAGACACTTGAAAACAGCAACAGCAACAACAACAACAACAACAAAAACATACCAGGATAAAAGTTCCTGTAAGTTTAACTCCAAGGGAATGTAAAGAAATATATTATCCACTCTTGAAATACCCTTAAATTAATGTTTCCATTATTAAAGTTGTAAGTGAAAGTTTAAGAAAAGTGAAAAAGGAAATGCGATTAAATTTGCTCCATCCTATGCTATACATTAATTTAATAAACTTTGCTTCCTTACTTTGAGCTGTTGCCTTTGCATTCTTTTTTATGTGTATGTGATACATTTTATGTATTTATTTATTATCTTTTCAATTCTTTTTACTGGCACATAATAATGGTAGGGTAATGATTCTCCTATGGCATTTCATGCCTGCATGTAATGTACTCTGATGACACTCATCTTTCATCACATTTCATGCCTCTCTTCCCCCTCCACTTTTTTGTCATTTAAAAAAAAATCTAGATTACACATAAAAGAGAAATGTGAATTCGTTTTTCTAAGTCTAGATTATTTTTCTTAATAAGAAAAGGTTGTCATCCATTCATTTTCTTTCAAATAAGCATAATTTCATCCCTCTTTGTGGTTGTATGAAACTCCATTGTGTATAAAATGATCTAACAAGGAGGATAACACACAAAACATTAAAATGTTTCATCAAAGAGATACTGATTAGAAAGAAGATCCAGGAATATCAGAGCTCCTATGGGCAGACTGGAGCATCTGGAATGTGTATTCTGAGACATAGGGAGAGTTTAGTGCATGATAAAAGTGCCTTGCCAAACTTTTAGAAGAAATACAAGATATAGTCAATACAGCTTGTGCAAATGTACAGGTATTTGAAAAAAGTCAATACATTTTCCTCATTTATAACAAATTCCAGGCAGACTAAATATTTAAATATTTTTTAAAGGCAAAAATATATAAAATCAGTCGGGCGTGGTGGCACACGCCTTTAATCCCAGCACTTGGGAGGCAGAAGCAGGCAGATCTTTGTGAGTTCAAGGCCAGCCTGGTCTACAGAGTGAGTTCCAGGCCAGTTGGGGCTACAGGGAGACCCTGTTTTGAAAAGACCAAAATAAATAAATAAATAAATAAATAAATAAATAAATAAATAAAATAAAATCAAAGTAAATTCTTGGTATTCTTGAACTAGAAATGACACTTCTCAGCATGGCCAGAATCCTGTAATAAGTGAAAACCTAGATTGTTTTCAGAACTCAAAAATTACTCACAGTTTTATGTTAAATATAAAGAATAGCCAATAATGCAAAACAAGAAGCTGGAGAGATGGCTCAATGGTTAAGAGCACTGGCTGCTCTTGCCAAGGACCCAGATTCCATTCATAGCACCCACATAGCAGCTAACAACCATCTGTAACTACAGTTCCAGGGAATCTGCTGCCTTCTTCTAACCTCCATGGGCATTGCACAAATAGAGGCAATACATTCATATACATAAAATAAATATAATAAATAAAATTTTTTAAAATCTTTTTGAGACAGGGTCTCCCTTTAGTCCCAGCTGGCCTGGAGCTCACTATGTAGACCAGAAGGGTGTTGAACTCACAAAGATCCACCTGCCTCTGCCTCCCAAGTGCTAGGATTAAACGCCAGGCTATAAAACATTTTTAAAAATTAATGCAAAACAATAATATCAGTAGCATAAAAATAAATTGTTCTTAAATGCTTAATTTAATAAGTTAAAAAGCTCTTGAAAATCAATAGGAATTAGGCAAATTATTTTGTAGGAAGCTGAACATGGAATGTATGAATGCAGGCCATATGAAAGAAAACACAAGTCAGCAAACGTTAAATCTTCATATGCATTGGTAAAAATGATCAGATATATTGCTTTGCCTTCTAAGCAAAGGTGATAAAATTATTGACAATATTGCTCGTAGAAGATAGGAATTTGAATTCACCTGCTAGTGATACAGGCAAAATCAGGGTCCCCTCTAAGGGCCTTCCATGTCATTAATGAAAGAATTTAAGAATGGACTTAACAAGAAGCTTAAAGATAATTTTAATTTAAAAGAAGGCAAAAACAAAAACAACCCTCCTCCACCCCAAATCGCAAAATAGGGCAGGCAATCTGTAAATCCCAACAACTGCCCAGAGGAGAATGCTGGCAGAGAAGCCCTGCCTTCTAGGCTGGGAGATCAGACTGGTGTTGAACTAGCAGCCATATGGCCAGAGAGGAGCTTTAGAGAAAAAGTAAGAAAGCCAAAATGTAAGGGCAGCCCAAAGTGTTATGGAAAGAATGCATAGAAGAGAGATTGAAGAAAAGGAAGGGTTAGACTTTTCTAAAGAATTTGGAAAGTGGGCAGACAGACTTAGAAGCTACATTGTTTTATAATATAAACATTTAAATACTTAAAACTTTAAGGAAAAAGAAAAAATAATTGCCATTAATGATTGCAGAAATTGAACTCTGCAGCTTCTTTAATGAGATGGGATGACCGGAGCACAGGCATGGTTGCTGAGTTTGAATTAACTGTGTAGTGACCTCTCAGTAATTTTGATTCTGTTGGGTGGGCCCAGTAATTTTCACCTAATAATTTGTTATCTCCACAAAGTCCTCATTTAAGGAGCATGGCAGTCATTATTATAGATGGATATCTTGGGTGTGAGGACCCCACCTGCCAATTATGGTCACAGTACGTTGCTCAAGAAGGGCAGGACAGATAAATCTGCTCTTAGCATGATTCTCTTTCTTTCTTTCTTTCTTTCTTTCTTTCTTTCTTTCTTTCTTTCTTTCTTTCTTTCTTTCTTTCTTTCTTTCTTTCTTTCTTTCTTTCTTTCTCTCTTTCATCTTTTTCTTTTGGTCTTTTTGAGACAAGGTCTCCCTGTAGCCCCAGCTGGTCTGTAGACCAGGGTGACCTTGAACTCATAGAGATCTGCCTGCCTCTACCTCCCAAGTGCTGCAGCTACTTTCATATGCTATTTGAAATTGAGTGGACCATGCCTCCCATGCGAAGTGGACATTTATCAGAGGCTACAGCTGATATTTCTAAGGGGTGCCCTTTGTTGTATGTGTACTACATGCCAAATACTGGTCTAAACTCTTTACACAATTACCCAGTTTGCATCTCACTAGCAAGTCTATCAGATTATCACTCCTTTTATTGTTTTCAGTGTGTAAAGAAACTCATCACTTAGGCTCATTCCCTAAGCGACACAGACAGAATGGAGCTCAGGTTCTAATTTAACACTTCCTGGAGCACAGTGCTTAGTGGAAGGGATTCTATTGCTAGGACAGGAAAGAAAACAACTGCTAATGAATTGAACATTTATACTCATTTTTCAACGCTACTCTGGCCTGACAGGACAGTCTTCACAAATGCCTAACGCCTGACAGGAGCAACAAAAAGTGCAGATAAAATGTTCTTCATGGTAAAAATAAAAGGGGGCCAGAACTGTGACCCTTGCATGCCTGAACAGCAGAACCTGACCTAGTTTTATTCATGTGTGTCAGAAAGGTCTTCTGTGAATATGGAAGCTTTGGGGAAGGAGGTAGTTGCCTATGGAATCTATGGAAGCCTGAACTTTGAATGGAAATACTAAAATTGGAGTTTCAGACTCAAGCAACTCTGCTTCAGGTGTATTCACATGTCCCACGAGCAGCAGCAGCAGCAGCAGCAGCACATCTGTCTGCTGTTTAAATTCCCATTAAGGCTCCAGTTTTGCCAGCTATAGTCACAGTGAGTTGAGTGGGACTCAGTCTGCTGAGGCTGGTCTATAGAGATGGTCAAGATGCTTTCCCATCTGAGGAGCCTGTGGGATTCTAACTCCAGGGGCAGCCGGCAACAAAGAAAATGGTGGTTTGGGACATGTGAAGTACTGCAGGGGAAATCTTGGAAATACTAGAAGGAGGCATGACTTAAAGAAAGGAGAGCGTTTCTTACTAATTGGAACTAAGATTAGTGAGTCATCTATCCCAGGGCTCATTATTCAGAGACCACACGTGAAATGCCATTACCCTCGACACATTCTTCATATTGGGATATTTGAAAGAAAAATAACTGACATGAATGAGGACAACTTCCTGGGAATTTTGAGAAGAGGAGTGGCTTCTTCCTTGTAGGAAATATGATTATTCAAGCGGTGAACAGGCTGTGTATTTGGCAGATGGTCCAGAAGGCTGATCAAGATAGAACCATCTCATCTAGGCAAACCTGGTCGAATCGAAGCTAAGTGATGCTGTCGCTGCCTGTGATCAGAGAGTGAGTGACATTCAACGCTTAGGAACACTGTGTGGAGTCATGGTAAAATGGCTACTAAGAAAACCCATTCCTAACAATTAAGTATAAATGAACTTTGAATGGAAAGACTAAAATTGGAATTTCAGACGTGCTCACATGTCCCACGAGCAGCAGCAGCAGCAGCAGCAGCAGCACCTCTGTCTGCTGTTTAAATTCCCATTAGGGCTCCAGTTTTGCCAGCTATAGTCACAGTGAGTTGAGTGGGTATTTCTGGACAGCTGGGCCAATAAACCAATGGATTGAGTCCATAATCAAGATATTCCTTCCCAGTCATCTCCATGGAATTGAAATCTGAAGTGTTCATGTGATGAGTTCTGATTCACAGCTATCCCTAGCAAGTAGGTCACTGAGCAAAGCCTTGGGGGGGAGCTGTGAAATAAACAGCATGTATGTGCACACTGCCCATGGAAAGCAAAATGTATGTGCACGCTGCCCGTGGAAAGCAAAATGTATGTGCACGCTGCCCGTGGAAGGCAGAATCGGAACTGTTGCGTCACAGTCAGTGCCCTCACCAAATGTGAATACTCAATGCTGTTCTTCATACCTTCAGCAATGAAGACTAATGCAACATTGTTTTCCAAGTTGACTAATGTAGATAGCAGTCACCCCAAATATGGAATAGATCCACAAACCAAACTCATGTCCCTCCTATTACCAACCACTGAAACTTATAATTAATCTTCATGTGAGTTGTAGGGGCTTGTTTTTCCAACCCTGCCTCTCACCCTTTACCTTCTTCCAGCCTCAGCATTTATCACTTTCATCACTTCCTGATGGAAGTGTTTAATACTTCCTTCTGCGGTGAGTGCAAAGGCAGATACACCCATTATGTGGAATGCAAAGTGACCCTCTGAGAAAGTCGGGTCACATATATTTGGAAATAAAAATGCTGCCTGGACATACTTTTATGACATATTCACTTCAGTCCTGCTCTCTTCTTTAATAGTGTAGTAGTCGCGGGGGGGGGGTAGGATCTCTTCCAGGCTGGCATTGTTAAGCTTCCCTGTTTCTGTTGAGACAGACAGGGATCCTGACAGTTTCTGTCCTCTTCTGTGTTCCAGCATCAGCATCACTGTCTCCAGACTTCCACCTCACTGGACTCCCTTATTCCTGACATCAGCAGCCACCATGTTCATTCACAGCAGGAAACCTGTACTACCTGGGAAGCTCATGCCCCAGGGTAAACCATCACCACGGGGAAGCTAGTTTCTATCTTACTGTTTTCCTATGAAATGTTGTTCCTGACTTTTCTTGGTGGGAGGAAAGGGAAGGACTCATGCAGCAGTACAGAAAGGAGATGAACCCTATTCAGGCTAACATGATTGTTATATTATGATGCTTGTTTTGAGTCTTAGGTATTATCTTTTTCTTGCTGGTGATGTTATCTGGCTCATTATTGGAGTTGCTTTGTAATGAGTATTACTATGTAAGTTTTCTCAGATCATTTGCATCTGAAATCTTGTGGAACAATATCATGTTACAAGAACACAAGGCATTGTCTCTTCTATATAAGTATTTTCTCACTGGCTTAGATTTTGAGTTGTTTCAGTTTAAAAAGAAAAGATTGCAATTTTCCCTCCCTTGGATATCTCTCTCTCATCTCTCCTCCTCACTTGCTGAGTCCCATGGTTGGTTACTAACTGCATGCTTAGGGCACAGATGCAAATCAGTCCCTTAATGGCTATAGATTTCACATGGAGAACCCCACATATGTTTCTCATTTTTCTTCCTTTTATTCTGCATACTTGCACTGAATCGTTTTATTGGCAGTGGGGGAGATGCCAGAATATTTACAGGATCATGGTGGTGGAAGTGTGCTGCTATTTGGAATATGTCTGGATAAAGCCAACATAATCAGTCAAAAGGGAAACATTTGATCAAATAAGCATTTTCTAAATGATTAGCATAACAGTAATAGCTTAGAGTACTTGACCAAACTTTGTTAGCTTGGTACAACCCCAAAAGAAACTTAGTGAAATATTGAGGAAACATTTCTATTGATTAAAAGTAGAGAAATTTTGTTTAAATGTTGTGAGGTTATTGCATCTCTCAGAATTCCATATTTTGCTCTGCCACTAAACAGACATGAACACATTGCTGAATCGTGCTGTGACTTGTCTTCCTTCTTTAGAACTGACTGCAGCTTAAGGTTACTGTTTTGGGATATGCTTGAGAGTATAATGAAAGTTCGAAACCCTCCCATTAGATAAATACAAACATGAAATTTTCAAACATTTCAAGAGATTTCTAGTTTCCCTAAATCATCCACATACCTTGTAGAAACTTGAGAATTTAGGACAGATGAGCTTGAAAGTTTTTTTTTTTCAATTTTATGATTTTATGACTCGTTCATGGTCTTGATGGACTTGCACATCCTCAGCCGTTCAGTCAGGTCAAACTCTTGGAGTTCATGCGGTTATGGGGGAGTTGTAAATATGGAAAAGCGTGTCTCTTCTTTCATTGGCTTCCTTTGGTGAGAGGGCTCCTACAGGATCAGGATGTATGAGGAAAAAGGACCTAGGCCTGCCTTGCAACCAGCTGGGAGCGACTGACAAGCACCACCTTCTGGAGAAAGCTTGAAGTAAGTGCCAGAGTTGAGCCCTGTCCCAGCTGGGCTTTGTCGGAGCTACAGCATGAAGGTTGGTTCTACATTCCTTCCACAACCTCTCCTACCTTATTCCAATAGTGGGCATCTACCCATAGTACCTCAAGGAGCATGAAAAAGTAGCTTAAGGTGGGAAATTAATTCTATTAATTGAAAGAATGCAACTTTTCACTGAAAATTTTATAGTAGCATGCATGATTCAGATCCGTTGAAGATACTGGGCTAGAGATTGGTTGAAAATCTGTCAAGTGATTTAAATGCAACCTGACATTATGTTGACGCAATAGGTTAAAGTGCCTAGAAGACAAAGAAAAGTATTAAGAAAATAGCCCAGCTGAGCATGGGCCCATGGCTTAGTTAGAACAGCACTTGGGAGACTGGCAAGAGGATCACAAGTTCTAGGCCAGACTGAGCTGCATCAAAAGGAAGGGAAGAAGGAAAAGAAGAGAAGCCGAAGAAGGGAAGGAATTAGAAAGATAAGAAGCGCTGGGCATGGTGGTGCACACCTTTAATCCTAGCACTTGGGAAGGCAGATCTCTTGTGAGTTCAAGGCCAGCCTGGTCTAAGTGAGTTCCGGACCAGCTGGGGCTACGGAGAGACCTGTCTCAAAAGACCAAAAAAAAAAAAAAAAAAAAAAGAAAGATAAGAAGGAAGGAATGGAAGAGAGAAAAATATAAATTATTTAAAATCTAATGATGATGATTAATATCCCCTGGGAAGAGGGAATCTCAGGGGAGGGATACCTCCATGGGACTGGCCTGTGGGCACGTCTGAGAGGCATTTTCTTAATTGTTGACTGATGCAGGAGGGACCAGCCCTCTGTGGGCAGTACCATCCCTAGGCAAGTGGGCCTGGGCTATATAAAAAAGAGACAGCTGAGCAAGCCAGGGATGCCGGTCAGCAAGGAGCTTTCTTGCACATCTCTGCTTCGGTTTCTTCCTCTAGGTTCCTGCTTTGAGCTCTTGCCTGACTTCCCTCAGTGGTGGACTGTGATCTCAAACTTGTAAGATGTAATAAACACTTTCCTCACCAAGTTGGTTTTGGTCAGTGTTTTATCACAGCACCAGAGAGGAAACTATGATAATTAATTAAAATAAACTTCAATGGTAGAGTCATTAATAAAAGACAGCAAAAGAGTATTTGGTTTAAAAGATGTATTTTAACCATGCAAAATATTTTTTTAGTAATTAGCTAAATTTGTTTTAGTTAATAGATATTCTTGATTTCCTCCACCCCTCTGTCCCAGTGGGATTAGACCAAACACCACAAGAAGCTATGTGTCTCATACAGATTCCTAAGAGTGCCAAGTACTATAAATGCTTCATTGCTAATTGACTTAAATATGAAAAGATATCTGATTTATATGTTCCTTTTGCTTTAGTGTTAATCAGACAAGGATGGGTATGTTTCCTGAGAAAAGGGCTTTTTCTTCACAAGAAAGAAAATTCTTTAAAACTCACTCAGAATAAATCTCAGGAAACTTCTGAGAATTGAGTTGGATAACGGAAATTTCCTTTCTGCTTGTCATAGTCCAGAAATGAGCTAGTCAGCAGGGGATAAATCAAGACATGAAATTGACTAAGGAGGAGTTTCAGAAATAGACTTTTGGAAATATAGGTTTTAAATTTTTTCATATATTTCTCCTGGCATTTTTTTAATGGAAAGGTGTGTTGACTGTTTACTCCCAGACAAAATTACCTACAACCTGCCTAAAAATCCTCATCAGCCATGCTGTGCCCCTCCCAGTGGGGTTATGAGTCATTCCAGAGAGTTATATTTATTTTCTTAAATTTACTTTCCAGATGGACATATGTATCTTTCCATTAAAGCCAAATATGGGTTATGAAACTGGAGAACAATAATTAAGCATACTGGTGAAAACACCTGAGAAAAGCAGACTGAGAACATTCTCAGGAAAATCAACGATAAACTTAAAATGACTGCCACATTTCACAGAGACAAGTCATTAGCAACATTTTACCATATGAAATAATATGCCCGGTTAGTAGCTAACAAAAATATCTTCTAATACATGTTGTTTGTCAGTCACCCCAAACTTAGCAGTTGACACACTATGAGCACAGACATACCTGAAGATGGAGACTACCATCCTTCAGGAGCATGTTAGAACTGTTACTGTCCTCTTAGGGGTCTGTTGAAGCCCCTTAAGGGGAAACTTTTTCTTCCTGGATAAAAGAATGGAATCTATCTCTGGCCCTGGATGGAAACATGACATTCTGGTCTGCACAAAAAATTATAACATTACACACCACTGTTTCCTCCTTTAAAAGTTAATCTAGCCAGGCATGGTGGTGCACACCTTTAATCCTAGCACTCAGGAGGCAGAGGTAGGGGCATCTTTGTGAATTCAAGGCCAGCCTGGTCTACAGAGTGAGTTCCAGGCTAGCTGGGGCTACAGGGAGACCCTGTCTTGAAAAAGACAGAAAAACATTAAAAAACTAAAAAAAGCACATGAATCTTGGAGGGAAAGGTGGTAGAGCAGAAAGGAAAGAATGGAAAGAAGAGTATGGGTGTGCAATGAATCAAAACACATCAAATACATGCTTGAGATCCACAAACAATAAAAAATGACATATTAAAAAAAGTTAATCCAGTTCAGGCTGTCAATGACCTGGCCAAGAGACCACCCTTTAAGAAGATTGATTCCCTGTAAGTCATACTAAGGCAATGGGAGGAAAAATTATCCTTCAAATGAGCTAATGTGCTTATCCTTCCCAGAAACCTTAACCCTGTGCAGATGCTTGCAGAGCTTCAGATAGAGGAGGAAATCAGGATGCCCTCTTGGGGTTCTTAGTCTCAATAATAAAATTTAAGAATGAGGTCAAATGATGTGGGCTACAGAGATGGCTCAGCAGTTAAGAGCGCCGACTGCCTTGTAGGAGGACCTGGTTCAATTCCTAGTAAGACCCATCCTTAACTCCACATCCATGGGAATCTGATGCCCTCTTCTGACCTCCTCCGGCATTGCATGACAAGGGGACGCTTACACATATACAGGCAATTCTCATACACATAAATTAAAAATAATAAATAAAATATTTCTTTAAAAAGTTTAAAAACCCAAATGGAGGCTTAAGGAGAATTTTATTAGAGTTTAAATGTAAAACCTCTAGACCGGGCAAGTGTAAATCTCAGCAGTTGCCAAGAGAAGAATGGAGAAGTGAAGAAAAATTTTGGAAAAACTTCAAAAGCCATTTTAAGCCAGCATGGAGTTCAGACACATGACAGGGAGGGAAGCTTTAGAGAAAGAGTGAGGGAACCCAAACATTGGTGTGCTAGGAAAAAAAAACATACTTATAAAAGAAATGGAAGAAATGGAGATATCATGCTTTTCTGAATTGCCTATTTATGGAGCTACACTGGGGGAGCGGTGGGGATTCCAGGCTGGACTAGTTCAGCATCTCATTAACGCAGTAGCTAGTCACCTGTCTCTTTAGCAAGGTTTATGGTGAGACTGCGTTCCTGGGGTGGTCTGGTGGCCAGGTGATTGGCCAGTCCCAACCAGAATGTCTCTTCTCTTAAGGGGGCCTTACTTGCTGCTGCAACACTTACATCATGCAACTTCTTTTTCTTTCTCTCTTTCCAAAGCCTACACATGCTTCCCCAGATGCTCTGGGCTTCCTCACTCTTTCTCTGAAGCTTCCCTGACTCCTTTCTAGCAACCATGTAGCTACTTAGAATTAAATGGTGTTCTCTCTTCTTTCTCAGCCTGGCAGCTGCTAACATTGACAGCTTTCCTGCCCTGTTGCTTTTCTCTCACATTTTAATAAAATCATCTGCAAGTTCTCTTTTCAGTTCATTTAAAAATTCTTTTGTTTGGCAAGACTAAGGACCTCAGAGAAACTGTTTCCCCAGTAAGTAACATGGTGACCACTAAGGGAGCCCTAATTTCCCTCATAAGACAATGATAGAAATGCTTCCAACTATTTCTATAAAAAGGACAAAAACACCTTAGACAGAATGGGCAGTTAATCCTCAGCAGGGAGAGATCTCTGCCACAGTCCTGCCATTGTGCTCCTGGGAGAAGTTCTGATAATTGCCTTGGCAAATTTGGAAGGTTGTTCTTGGCATCTAGAGAACAAGGAAATCTATAGTAAGCAACACCCAGACCATCACTAGTTTCCCCTGAGACTGAGCAGATGTAAACCCAGACAGTTGTTCAAATTTGTCAGTACAACCTATCAGCCCTTCAGCCGGTAAAGTTGAGAAAATAACCAGATCTGATTTCCTATAAACAAAGAGAATTGGAAAGGGTGGGAAAGTGACATGCAGGGTTCAGAGCTGCTGAGAAAGGGGATATGCTGTGCATTCACGCACCGCTGGGAACATGGCTGAGAGGCCCTACACAGTACCCCTGGTAGGGTTTGGAGCTAGGACCAAGGAGACTTGAATGGCCTGTGGAATTAATGGGCACCAGTGCTGGAATTGTTCATACACTTCACCACACACAAGAAGAAATATTACTCACATGCTTCTTTGGGAATGTCCTGTAAAACTTTAGCATTTCTGATCCTGAGTTAAGAGCACAAGTTCCGTCTGGTGGAGCAGTCTTTAATCCAAGTTACCAAGGAAGCTCAGGCAAGAAGATTGTAAATTCAAGGTCAATTTAGGCTATACAGTGAGCTTAAGGCTAGCCTGGGCAATGCAATGAGAGCCTGTCTCAAAAAAAAATACAAAATTGGGGCTGGAGAGATAGCCTAGCGGTTAAGAGAACTGACTGCTCTTGTAGAGGGCCTGGATTCGATCCCCAGCATCCACATGGCAGCTAAGAACTGTCTGTAACTCCAATTCCAGGAGAACTCCAGTTCCAGGGAAATCTGAGACCCTCTTCTGACCTCCGAGGCATTGTATGACATGGGTACACAATCCTACATGCAGACAGTAATTCATACACATACAAAAATAAAAAAAAAAATAAAAAACTAAAAAAAATACAAAATGGTTGCAGTTAAAGCTTAGTGAAAGAGTGCTTGGCCAGCATGTGTCTAGTTCCAGGGTTAATACCCAGTACCTAGAAAGAATGTCCAAATTGGAAGAAAAATGCCCCTTCCTCCAACCCTCCGTCCCTCCCTCTGTCCCTCCTTCCCTCTCTCCTTCCTTCCTTCCTTCCTTCCTTCCTTCCTTCCTTCCTTCCTTCCTTCCTCCCTTCCCTCACCCTTCATTTCTCTTTTCTGAAACTGCAGATTAAGCCTAGGCCCTTGCTTATTGAGCCACGTTCTCTACCACTGAGCTATAATCCTGAGCCCAAATGTGTTTTCCAATGGGCTATTTCATGTAATGTTTCATGTTGGATTCCAAGTTCATTACTGAAAGGCTACCTGTTTTCCTTTTGGGTATTTTACTTCCATCCTATCTACATGTTTAATATTGCCAGGATTCCAACAGAGTCTTTGTTAACCAAGAAAAAGATTAACTAGTTTTTCTCTCCATCATTTACAATTCAAGAAAAATAATCCTTTAATAAAATTAAACAGCAGCAGCGTTAAAGGGCACTTAAAAAAGTTACAAGAATATAACCCCAATAAAACTAACTTCCTCTGACTTATCTCAGCATGTGTCACACACAAAAGAAACACCCACTTGACATCCCATAAAGTAATGAAAAGCAATTTAAAGTACTGGAAAAGTCAATGGATCTGCAGCAAAGAGATCTGCCTACTAGATTGGAAGCAAAACTTAAAACCCTTCTCCCTTCTCTGGGGGCCCATGCAGCAGAATGGCTGGACTCATCTCCACACATATACACTGGGTCTCCTTGAGCTGAGCTCTCATTGACACTCTGCTTTCAAAGTCAAGCTTGTATTTCCACACTTTGAAAGGGCAAAGAGAAAAATTTCCTATGGTTTAATGCTAGCCCACAAAGGAGCGTCCTTGAGAGTCTGCCCGGGCCCTCAGGAGATGGCCACAGCTGTTCCATACTTGGATGCCAGCACGTAGAAGGATGAGTTGTAAAAACTTCCTGGTGAAATTCTCCAGTGATTGTGAACACTCTTAACAGGACGAAATTGAAACTTGAAAGTGCCTGTCTTGAATGAATGCTCTTGCTCTGGTCAGGTTTTAATGCGGATAGCTTTTTCTAAAGGCAGAAATGTGAAGGAATGTGAACGGCTGAAATGAACACTGACAGACTCCATGTGGGGGATGGGTGGTGTCCAGACTGCCTGCAGGCCTGTGTAGAGACTGGTGACCAGGCTAAGAGGGTCGATGTTTCACGGCTGCATGGATTTGAGAGCCAAGAGTGGGGGCCCACATGTCGCATCCCTGTCATAGGTGGGCTAGGGAAATAGTGAAACAAAGTTGATGCTCACTCCACATGGTGAAAGTCTTCATAACCCTCACCTCTGACTTTGACATGCAGCCTAACACATAGCACACATTTGGGAAATTTTTGTTGAATGGAATAATGTGAAGAGTGGAATGAATCGACATACTGATGTTCTAGAGGATTCTTTGAATTCCTTTTTTACTAAAGAGAAACATGGGCTGATTTATTATTTGATTGTAAAAATCAACTTTACCTACTGAGTATATGGCCTGCTCAATGTCAGGTAGCCCCTGGTGAGGAGAGTCCCATGATTCCCTGCACTGGTCTCTCCTGAGAAACTAACATTGACGGATAACTTCCAACTTGAAGACATTCAATTACAGCTCTGTGTCTACTAATGATACTGGCCTGTTACTCAGACAGCCTGAAAAAGGAAGCAACCAGTTAGGGAGAGGACAGGGAAGGGATACATCTAAAGCCCGGCTTCTCTCTAGTTTACACCTGGCTCCTAGTTTACACCTGGCAAGTCAGTCCACTCTGCATTGCTGGAGTGGCCTCGAAGGATAATTCTCTTCCTTCTGTCTAACCTATTAGATTTATCTTCTTAAAATGCTACATTTTCTGCATTCTTTGTTGCTTAAAAATGTTCAGTAGCTACTTACTGCCTGCTTACCGAACAAGATCCAGATTCCCTTGTGAGTTATTATACCACTGTGATATGCTATTGCAGTCTGCATTTTTTTTTTTCTTTTTTGGGGGGGTCTTTTCGAGACAGGGTCTCTCTGTAGCCCCAGCTGTCCTGGAACTCACCCTGTAGACCAGGCTGGCCTTGAACTCACAAAGATCCGCCTGCCTCTGCCTCCCAAGTGCTAGGATTAAAGGCGTGTGCCACCACGCCCTGCGCAATCTGCATTTCTTTTTATTTTTTTACACTTTTTTAATTGATGCTTTTTGTATTTCATACATCATTTTCCAATTCAGTTCAGGCATATTTCCCTTTCCCTTCCCCCCCACCCCCACCCCATCCCAGATCGTGCATTCTGCCATAACTGTCCTGCATCTTTCTCTCAGGTTTTTACATTTTTTAGCTATAAGTGATAATCCATGAGTACAAGGATCCTTCATGTAAAACCAATTTGCAGGCTGTTGTGCCCAAACCCCCACAGCCCCACCATCCAGCGGGGGGTGAGGGGTTGTATGTTCAGTCAAGTTGATCAAATGAGTGTCCAGACTACATTGCTGTAGTTTCACCATTCACCCCAATCGCAGCCCTTACATTCTACCATGCCCCCTCTTCCGCGGATTGTTCCCTAGGCCTAGAAAAGGGACACAGGTGGATGAGAAGCAAAACAGTCCACTCTCTCTGGAGCTGTTGTCTTGGACTCTGGTCAATTCTGGCTGTTTCCTTTCATGGGCTGACAGTTTGTCCAGGAGTAACCTTTCGATCCTACTAATGAAGCACAAGCAATTAGATATATAGGTATTTAAACAGCACTAATAGTTATGGTAGGTTACTTTGGTATAGACACATATGTTTGGATGATATGTTAATCCATGAATTACATTTTTTCCTGTTAAATATGACAGGGTCTTACTGTGGCTTATAACATCTCCTAACCTGTAGAGGATGTAAGCTTGTGGCATCAGCCATGGGTTATTCCTCCAGGAGAGAGCCAATAGCCAATTAGATTTGGGATATACGGCACATGGCTGCCTGCTGCATAGTAATCCAGCAGGTGAGGTGTACTGGTGCTGACGGTGGAGTCTTGCTTGACTCAAGGAGACCCTATTTGCTTTATTGGTATGTGGCCTTTGGTAACACTCTCTGGTGTTCCAGAGGCCATCTGTAACTTGCATGTGTGGTCTCAATACACTTTTCTCATGTTAATGTCAGGTCTTTGCGCAGCAGGGCCTTATCATCTCTCTTTGCAGTATCCAGTTTTGAGGCAAGGAGCCTTTACCTTTTATTGGGGCCTTGGATCCCCTGGCCAACATCTCCCTGGTAGATTAATCCATTGCTGATGTCAGAGCTCCTGTATTAATATATTTTGCTTAAGTGCATAGCTTAAGGATTTTAGTATTATATTTGGTTCTGCATTTCTAACTTTGTACCCACTCTACCTAGGAGTAGCTGCACACCTCCTGACTGATCTTGGGACTCTTCACTCTCCTCTTGGCTCATCCATGATCTTGTTATAGTAGCAAGAAAGGCCATGTGATGGTTAATCCTGGGTGTCAACTTGACTGAGACTAGGGTTTCTTCTGATTGGACTGCCTCCAAACCACGATGGCCCACCCCAAATGTGGGCATTACTTCTGCCAGCAGGCAGTATTTTAAGCCATGGCAGAAGGAGCTGGCCCCTTTTCTCCTGCGGCTTGCTCTCTCTCATCTGGTGGTGAGTTTGTCTTGCTGCTGTGATCAACCCTTCGATCCCAGCGTTCTGAGACTGGCAGATCTCCTGGAATCCATTTGGACCTTCAGCACTATTGGAACTGCGAGACATCCAGCCTTGTGGGACTGAGCAGTTCCCTGGATTCTCTTCGGCCCTTTCCGTGTGGTGCAGCTTTGTTGGACTCCTTGAATTCTGACACGTGAGCAAATCAATAAATGTATATTAGCTATATTTCGTCTTTTACTTCTGTTTCTTTAGAAACCCTGACTAATACAGATTTTTGGTACCAGGAGTGGTTCTTGGAGAAATGAGAATTGAAAGGATGAATTTCTTTAGTGGGCTTGGTACCTCTCTGGAGCCAGCTCTCCAAACTCAATGAAGCTTAGAGTTACTGAAGGCTTTCCTGGTGGCATTAAGAGGAATGATAATCCTTGTCAGACTATTTGAATAATTATGAAGATAGATCCATTTGACTCACCTACTCCCTCTGTGAGAAGCAAGAATTTAGCGACTCTATATATAAACGTTCGAGAGATTGAGGAAAAATAAGGAAAATAATGATGTTGCCTTGTTGCTCCTAGCTGTCTCGATAAACTGATAGAGGAAAATAAGGAGCTCGTGATAAAAATGACCAGCTCCAGATTCGAAACAACAGTTTAAAGGTTTCCAAGTGTGCTCTGGAAGAGACTTTCTCTCCAGTAGCCAAAGAGCTAAAGCTACAGAAAAATCAAGCTGGAGCCTTACTATACGATTGGCTGATTTACAACGAAATTTAATTCCCAGCCACGAAAAGTGTCAGCAGTTAAGTGAGAGCACTGGTGGGGAAAGGGTGGAACCCTGAAACTTGGGATGGAGATGTGTGGGAGAACCATGATGATGAGGATTTTGAAACCTCGGATTCTGAGGGATTTTCTTATCTGAGGAATTAATCTCCCACCCTCAGCAGAGAATCCCAAACCCTGCAGATCCCTCCTCCCTACCCTTGCCTGAGGAAACATAATCCCCCCCTCCCAGTGGGAGCTTAATGTCCCTCAGGGCAAACAATTGTTGCCTATAGACCCATAACCAGATTGAAGTCTAAGCAAGCCCCTCCAGGTGAGATAGAAAGTGTGGTCCACGAGGAGGTGCATAACCACTAAAGAAATTAATGAGTTTGCTGATTCATTCCAGCAGAAGCCTAAGGAATATATGTGTGGGAAGGATTTTAGGGTGTGGGATAATGGTGGAAGGAATATAAAATGGATCAGACTGAGTTTATCGATATGAGCCCACTGAGTAGAGATTCTAGTTTAACATGGAACTCGAGCAGTTTAAAAAAAGGTGTTAAAGTTTATTTGAATGGTTGGCTATATGTATTATTAAAACATGGCCTACTAACAGCAGTTAGAGATGCCTGATATTCCTTGGTTAGTATTGATGAAGGGATTGTGAGGGTCAGGCAATGGCATGCTCAGAATGGATCGAAACTGTAAAACCACATTCTCTACAATATGAGGCCCAGAGGATATGCCATTCACTGGTGTATAAGATGGAAAGTACTGAGAGACACCAGAACATTTGAAGAGCTTTGTTTTTGCTCTATTTCTTATGCCAGATCTTACAGTTAGAGAAGTTGTTGCTCGTTTGCATAAATTAAATGTACACATAATAGGTTTTACTAAAATAAATTAAATGTAACATAATAGGTTTAACAGGACCTCAGGGTAGGCATCAGGTGGCAGCACTGAATCGCAGAAGCCAGATGAGAGTAGTTACCGTAATTATCATAATGGGTGGCAAAGGCAAAACAATACCATAATGGCATGACCCGAATGATCTTTGGAACTGGCTAATTAATCATGGCATTCCAGGACCAAATACTAAGAAGCCTACTAGTTTTTATTTGATCTGTATAAGCAGAAAAGCTCTAGAACAAATGACAGGAAGTCAACATTTGATTTTAGGAGTATGATCCCTCCAGTTAACCAGTTTCCAGACTTGAGACAGTTCACAGACCCAGAACCTTGAATGAAGGGGTGGCCGGGTTCCAATGAGGAAGGACCTTGTCACAATACCAAAGAGTTATGCTGTTTGCCTTCCTCCTGTCCTTCCCAGAGGGACCTGAGGCCTTTTACTAGTGGTAACTGTACATGGGGAAAAGGAATAATCAGACTTTTTGAGGCCTATTGGATACTGGTTCTGAGTTGACACTGATCCCAGGAGACCCTAAAAAGCATTGTGGCCCTCCGGTTAAAGTAGGGGCCTATGGAGGTAGGTGATAAATGGAGATTTGGCTGAAGTCTGACTCATGGTGGGCCAGTGGGTCCCAGAACTCATCCTGTGGTTATTTCCCAGTCCAGACCAGAATGTATAATTGGGATAGATATAATTAGAAATTGGCAGAATCCCCACATTGGTTCCCTGACCTGTGGAGTGAGGGCTATTATGGTTGGAAAGGCCAAATGGAAACCATTGTTGTTACCTCTACAGGGAAAATAGTGAACCAAAAAGTATCATATCCCTGGAGGGATTGCAGAGATTAGTGCCCCCATCAAGGATTTGAAAGATCAGGGGTGGTGATTCCTACCACATCTCCATTTAACTCTCCAATTTGGCCTTGCAAAAGACAGATGGATCATGGAGAATGACAGTTGACCATTGAAAAACTCAACCAAGTAGTGACACCAATTGCAGCTGCTGTACCAGATGTTGTGTCCTTTACTTGAGCAGATTAATTGTCTGGTACCTGGTATGCAGCTATTGATCTGCCAATGCTTTCTTCTCAATAACGGTTCATAAGGACCACCAGAAACAATTTGCTTTCAGCTGGCAAGGCCAACAGTATACCTTTACTGTCTTACCTCAGGGTATGTTAACTCTCCAGCCTTGTGCCATAACTACTTAGTTAGAAGGGATCTTGATCGCCTTGCTCCTCCACAAAATATCACACTGGTCCACTATATTGATGAGTTATTCTGATTGGACCCAGTGAACAGGAGGTAGCAGCTAGTCTAGACATTGTTGGTAAAGCATATGTGGATGAGAGGATGGGAAATAAATCCCATAAAATTCAAGGGCCATCTACCTCGAAGTTTCTAGGAGTTCAGTGGTGTGGGCATGCAGAGACATTCCTTCTAAGGTAAAGATAAATTGTTGCACTTGGCCCCTCGCTCCACCAAGAAAGAAGCACAACGTTTGGTGGGCCTTTTTGGATTCTGGAGGAGCACATTCCTCATCTGGGATGTTACTATGACCCATATATCAGGTACTCGGAAGGCAGCAAACTTTAGTGGGCTTGGAACAGGAAAGGTCTCTTCAAAGTCCAGGTTGCATGTGCAGGTGCTCTGCCCCTGGGCCATATGATCCAGCAGACCCAATGGTGCTGAGGTATCAGTGGCAGATAAGATGCTGTCTGGAGTCTGTGCAGCTCCCATAGGGGAATCACATCGAGAGCCCTTGGGATTTTGGAGCAAGGCTCTACCTCATCTGCAAACAACTATTCTCTTTTGAAAGACAGCTCTTAGCCTGCTATTGGGCCTTAGTGGAAAATGAACATTTGACAATGGGCCACCAAGTCACCATGCGACCTGAGATGCCCATAATGAGCTGGGTGTTATCTGCTGGTCTAGATATTTTGGCTTCAAAGAGGGGAGTGCTTTTGCCAGGAGATACAGCAAACTGTTCCATTGAACTGGAAGTTAAGCCTTCCCCCTGGCCACTTTGGCTTCTACTGCTTTAAGCCAACAGGCTAAGGAAAGAATAACAGTAGTAGGAGGAGTGTTGATCCAGACTACCAGGGGAAGTTGGACTTTTTCTCCACAAGGGGGCAAGGAAGATTATGTTGGAAGCAGGAGATGCTGTAAGGGCCTTTGGTGCTACCATGTCCTATGATTAAGGTCAATGGAAACTCCAACAACCCAAACCAGACAGGACAATAAATAGCCCAGACTCCTAGGGATGAAGGTATGGGTCACTCCTCCAGGGAAAGAGCCAAGAGCCTGCAGAGGTGCTTGCTGTGGTGGAGGAAATACAGGAATGGGTTGTAGAAGAAGGTAGTCATAAATATCATCTGAGGCCATGGGACCAGTTGCAGAAACATGGATTATAATAGATATTAATTTTGTCCTATTTGGTTAATGAATATGCTTGTTCATATTATTATTATATTATTGTGGTGTGGTTTGTGTGTATAATATATATATATATATATGATGTATGTATATTAAGTGGATACTTGTGTTGTTCCCTTTTGAATGTGCAACTGAGTTATGTGTTAAGTGTTGTCATATTTAGGTTATTAGATACTGAAGGACTAAGTTCTTCTCAAGGACATTACCACCTACTCTAAGATATAATGCTTTGCTATTGCACATGAGATACTTATAACATGTTAGGTGGAATTATGACCCTGCCATCATTTGCAATTGACATTTAAGCATAACATAAGGAGAGGGTATTTATTGGGTGTCAAGTTGACAAGGGGTGGACTTGCGTTTTGTCCTTACAGGAATAGATATATTTGTTTCTGTTTTACTAGTAAAACAGTTGAACCACCTACTATATATTTGCATCTCAAGACCATCTGAGACTTTCGTCTTCTCTCTACAGTATATAGTACTTGGTACTGAAGGAGATATACCCGAGTGGGGAGTCCAAAATTTAAGAATTAACATCTATGGTGATGAATATTTTGGATTTAAGTGGAGATGGTGGGTACATAATATTGTGAATACAGTAATTTCCCCTATTTTTTATTTTATGTTATTTAAATTTCACTGCCATAAGAATTTCTTAAAAGAACAAATTAATGACTAAATGAATTCTTCTTTCTAGCAGTTATCTGCTAAATGGGATTGTTTCTTCCTATCTTCATTGTGTAGAAGAGAGCAAGCAACATGTGATTGCATTTCTGTGTAGTAGCGTGACTGTATTCCAGAACTAATTTCTCACAGTTTTCTCTCTCAAGTTCAGATTGCCTTTGCAGAGTGGTGATTCCTGTAGCACACACAGCTTTTGGCCAAATGTGAGTGGAAGAATGACTGTGTACATGCTCCTGTCTCCGCTCTGGATGGCGCTGACTTCCAATCAGACTAGAGGAGCAAGAAGAACACCTAAAACAAACACAGAAGGATAAGCTGGGGGGTTTCTGCTTCTCTCCTGATTCCGAGGGGAGTTAATCTGAAAATCTATAGACATGCAGGTATTTGCTCTTCACTATAATTGTAAATCAATGCCCACTACAGACTCTCCCTAGGCCCTGCAATTCTGAGAGTGTTTTATAATTTGCCGTAGAAGACATTTAAAAATGACATTTGAACGTAATATTTAATAGGTTTTAAATAGTGATTGTGAATGGAGTCATTTTACCTCCCATGACCTTCCCACCACTATGAATGATCTGCCTTTGAACGTTGATGGAATGGATGAGTCTGTGGGCTGAACATCCCACCTCTCCCTTCTACCATGCACTCAGCAAAATGTCACCAGCTTTATCTTTCTTAAACACTCCCTGAATCAGAAATATTCCTAGCTACTTAATACTTTTAAGAAGACTTAACTTCTTAATTCAGTGGTTGCTAACCTTGAATACACATTAGAATTGACTGGTGGCTTAAATTTTTTTTAACTGAATTTTTGCAGATTTTTTTTATACAATGTAATTTGATGGGATGTAGATTCCCTTCCCTGTCTGCATCTCCCCTTATTACCCCTGCCCAATTGAATGTGCTCTATTATATAGTATATAATACATAGAAGATATAATATGATACATATTATATATAATAAGGCCTATAGAGTCTAATTTATGTCCCTAATTGTCCTTCCTTCAATGTGAATCCATACACTGGACTCTGGTTAACCTACTTAGAGCCACATCCCTGAAAGAGACTCTGCCTCTGAACAGCCTTCACTTGCCCATAGTAGTAGGGTTGGGGTTTCTTACACACTTCTCATGTCTATGCTGTGATTTTTGTCTACTTTGAACTTGCATGTGACTTGTGAATGCTGTCACCATTGTTGTATGGAAAGCTAGCTGGCTATAGGCCCTTAGTTGTTCCTGCTGTGTTAATGCCAGGCTCCAACAGTGTTGCAAGCAATGCAGGAGTTTTCATCTTAGGGATATCTTGGTTGCATTCTGCTCCTATGTGCCAACCCTGTGTCTCCTCAGAGGTGAGACTTCTGACAGGCAGAATACAAAAGCAAAGTTATATTTGCTTATAATTTTTTCCTTGCATAAAAATGAAGAGGGAGACAGAATTTGGGATGTCACAGATCCTCATAGGCTCTTTCTCCCCAGGAAATCATTTGCTACTGGTTATGTCATATAGCCTAGGTGCCAGCAGTTCTGTTCTGCTGCGAGATGAAATCCTGAAAGAAAAACATGATACCACTGTGAGTGGACAGACAGCCCCTGACCCTGACACATTTTAGGAGCTGTTTATGTCTCAGTTTTGCTACAAGATCTGGGATGGCTTTATCAAAGCACTTTATGATTGTACTTTTGAAAATGTTTCTATCTAGTCATCATTATGAGGTAATATATTAGGTAATGTCTTGAAAAATGGCCAGAAGGCTAAAATGTCAGCTTTATTGCATACATACCTGAAAATAACAATGTTCTTTATTACTTTTTACACTACAGTACAATTTACATGCAATCTTTGGAATGCTTCATAAACAAAAGTTAATAGTGATAACTCCATCTCTGTATTAAGCGCGGCCCCACAGACACCCCAAAGAAAGGGCTGGGCCATGAACTAAGACTTCAGAGAATTCCTCTTTCTCACCCCATTTATGACATACCCCTTTCCTCAGGCAGCAGGGACTATTTTCAATTACCCAAGGCTCACTAAAACCTACAGATAATCCAAAGTCACATTTATATTCAGAATCAAAGCTTTAATCTCAAGGATTGTCATAAAACACATTACAAATGACAGCAAGGCAAATTCTGCATGTAATTCAAAGTTTAGCACTCAAGCTGGAAGGATATTGGTATTTTGAAATCTCAAGTTCCAAATAGAATGCTACAAAGACTATGTTTGCATCTATAACAATCCCATGGAAAATTTAGGCTTTGTCCAATGATGAGATTTCTTAAAATTTAACAAGTTCTCTACCAATGAGTCATCTCTTACCCAGGAGGAAGATCAGTTAAAATTTTCAACATCTCTAATCTAGTTTGTGCTCACTTCAGCTTTTCAAATCTGCCTCTTCATTGACAGCATATTCTGTGTAGCATCAATGGAAAACAGAAAAATTTTAAATTTTGCCAGTTTTGTTTCTATCATATTCAAATATTACACATTAGCAAAGAAACTCACAGAGGGTTAATATTTATTTATGCAAGACCAAAGGACACAGAAAATCGAATTTTTCTGAAAAGAGGACTATAAAATAGTCACAGATTTTAAGAGTATCAACCAACTTCCAGTTTATCACCTATTAGAATTTCCAATAAGCAACGAAGTCTAATAAGAAAGATACTGGCTTCAAAACTGAGAGTGCCGGGAAAGAAATGCCACAAAACAAGTCAGAAACGGAGACAGCATGGCCAGGGCATAGACCCAACCACACAGAGTATACCGGAAACGGAAACAGCACAGCCACTGTGTAGATCCAATGACACAGAACAAACGAGAAACGGAAACAGCATGGTCACTGCATAGACCCAACCACACAGAGTATACCGGAAATGGAAACAGCATAGCCACTGTGTAGATAGGACACAGAACAAACCAGAAACGGAAACAGCATGGCCACTGCGTAGATCCAATGATGCAGAATGAACAAACTGAAGCAACATGGCCACTGCATAGACCCAACCACATAGAGTAAACCGGAAACGGAGACATCATGGCCACTGTGTAGATCCAAAGACACAGAACAAACCAGAAACGGAAACAGCATGGCCACTGTGTAGATCCAATGCATTTAGTTTCTTTCCATTTTTATTTTCTTGCTCAATTCAATGAGGACTGCTTTTTATTTTTAATTTTATCATCACTAGATCTATGTAGAAATCACCCTAAGTATAGCTCTCAAATGCAATTTGGTTATTTTTCTAGACCGATCTGTTCTAGATTTTGAAGCCTAAATGTCATTGATCAAGTAAATGCTAATTAAGCATATGCTATGAGCAAAACCATGTTCTATCAGTTAAAAATATATAATCTTTCTAGTCCTAGATTCTGAGATTGAGCTTTAATTTAAGATACGTATGATCTTCTCTCTAACATCTTTGGGCCTTTAAAAACGACTTGATCATTTTCTTTTATTCCCTCTCTTCTCTCTCTTTTTCTCTGTATCCCTTCCTTCCCTCCTCCCTCTCTCCCTCCCTCCTTCCTTTCTTCCTTCCATCTTTCTTCCCTCCCTTCCTTCCTTCCTTCCTTCCTTCCTTCCTTCCTTCCTTCCTTCCTTCCTTCCTTCCTTCCTTCCTTCCTTCACCTGGCCTTCATCTCAGAGATCCCTTCTCTGTCTCTCCTAAGTGCTAGAATTGAAGGCATATGCCTGGCTGAAAATGTGATCATTTTCTTAAACTACAAAAACTAACCGACTTTCATAGTTGTCCTTCTGCTAGAGGCTACACACTAGGTTGTATTTGCTTTTTCTGATCTCCAGTGCTTCATATAGGGCCAAGGTCACATGATATTACCAATATATAATTGAATAAATGAACAGTCATAGAGTGTATATACATTCGCATGTGCTTAAAGAGCTATGTATAATGAACATGGGATCTGAAGTTTTATAGTTTTATTTATGTTTGATATGGATGTATAGAATTAGGATAAAGTAGAAGTGTATAGTCTATCACACTGGTGTTGAGAAACAGTCATGTTCAATTTGTCCTTTGATAATGTCATGCTAATAAAATATATTCCTGAGAACTGGCTTGGTGTGCATTTTAACCAAGCTGCTAGCATAATAATGTCCTTTATCACATTATTCTAAACACAATTCTCAATAGTTTCCCAAAGAAGTAGGTGTGATTTTTGGTAAAGTCCTATAAAGACTAATGAAAAGAAAAATAACTGTTCATCTAAATTTGTTTTCTGTGTTTTGTATAAAGGTCTGAGAAAATATGTGATGTGGTGTATTTTCATAACCTGAGTGTTCTGAAATTTTATATTCTTTCAATATATATTCTTTGATATAAAATTTGTCCATTTTTTCCCCAATGTGCTTAGAGGAAAATGTTCTTTTAATTTTGTTCACCATGAGAATAGAATATCCTCCGGGATCCCCTGAAAAAGTAAAAAAGCACGAGTACTTTACAGTTTGGTCCTTGCCCTAGGCTCAGCAGGAGAGGAAGTCTTTCTTCTGGAGACTCTAACTGGGAGCTCTGATGAGCTCACTTGAAGGACAAGAGTGCTCTCCACCCTGATTAAGCTCATGCAGGCTTTGAGCCAAATGGATACCGGTATTAAATAATAACAATAACTTTGTTTATAACACACAGTAATTTATTTCCCACTACAGTTTTGTGAACTAAGTAGAAAAGGACTCCCTGGGTTAGAGACAAGGCAACAACACTTCGGTGAGATTTGGTAGCATTCAAAAGCAGACAAAGTTTCCAAAGCAAACAAGGTTAAATTGGCCAGAGGGCCTAGTATCAGATCTCCTGTACAAGTCAGAGGATGCAAGGAATTCCAGTCCTACTGTTTCCTCAGGGCTTCTGAGCTTCAACAGTTTCATCAATAAAACCAAAACAAAGACTCACATGGTTGCTCTGAGGATGAAATTCTGTGCAAACGCAGGTGTATTAATTGCATTGTCATTCAGTCAGTGGTGCCTGCTTTCTGTTTATTCTTCTCCAAGCAGTAAGTCTCTTGTTCCAGATGCATCCACAAGATGGGAACATAGTGAATCATCTGCAGTTTGGAAATTTCTAACTAAAAAAAAAAAAAAAATCAAAAAATCAAGTATTTCTAAATTTATGTAGCAACAAAATCTTCTCTGAAGTACCAGGCCTGTTTACCATATTGCTTCTCATTATTTCACAGGAATTCTTATTCCTTGTTCAGCAGAGATAACAGTAATTACAAGGTCATGAATTGCCACCTTGTAACTGCAGGGGCTGCTCTGTTCTAATTTTCCATCATAGCAGGTTACCTTCCTACAACCCACTGTGACTCCCACTGAGCCAGCTTAGAGGCTATGTGATGAGGAGGAGTTACATGGATGCGACATACCAGGTGAATCTAGGGTCAGCCATATGGATAACCTTGAAGATGTTCAGAACTTCCAGTCCTGACTTTACATTTTGCTAACATGGCCTTCTGAATACCTGTGTTTAGAGCCAGAGGTCAAGTACTAACAGAATCCACGTTGGGAAAGACATGAAACTGAAGATCAGGGTTTCAATCTCTGACCTATTCCCCTAAATTGCTGGCATTATTGGGGTATTTCCATTAGCACAAATCTCCAGCATCAGGTTATGAGGTTCCTGAAATACTTGATTCTTGTGGTTAATTAAAATAGCTGAGGGTTGTTAGCTGGCTTTTGTTTTTTTTTTTTGATCTCAGTCTGGATCTGTTCCATTTTAAAGTCCAGAAAGTTGCATTGGTTTAATTCCAATCTTACACTGCCATTTTTTAAAGAAAACAAACTCTTTTAATTATGTATGAGGTTTATAATGCATGTGCCTCACAGTTTTCAGGAAACAGACCCAAACACCCTTATGTGATGAAGTGTGCTTATTGTAGGCCGGCTTGTTACATTTCTCAAACCTGAAATCTATGAAATTTGACAGAGGGCTCTAGTCTGTGGAGAATCGTCAGGCAGGCACTCTACCTTGGCTGTGATTTATTCTGTTGTTCTACAGGAAGGAGCACCTGAGAGTAGCGTGCGAGTTTGAGATGACCAATTTACTTAGAATCTCAAGTAGGTCTTGAGTCCGAAAGTTCTTTCTGAGATTTGAACGCCACAAATCATAGGCTGGAGCAGGCCTTCTCGAACCTGCAGGAGCTTCACAGGAAGTGTTCCATGCCAACCTGGGCCCCCTTTTCAAGTGGAAAAGCTTGTGCCATAATACGAACGTTTTTGTGTTTATGATGTGGCTCTGTAGAACAGTGGCGAAATGAAGGGTGACTTGATAAATGGAGTCAGGACAGACAGTCCTAAGATAATGCAAACCTCATCAGTGTGGAGTGAAAGAAATCAATGCCAGACAACAGAAAGACAAATGTGAGCAAGATAATTTTTTTAAAGAAAAGTCTGTATGACCTCACAATATAGAAAAACCTTTTTTTAAAACATTTTTTAAAATTTTATTTATTTTTTATGTGTATGAATTTACTGTCTGCATGTAGGTTTGTGCACCCGTGTCGTGCAATGCTGTGGAGGTTAGAAGAGGGTGTCGGATTCCCCTGGAACTGGAATTCTCCTGGAATTGGAGTTACAGACAGTTCTCAGCCACCATGTGGGTGCTGGGGATCAAACCCCGGTCCTCTGCAAGAGCAGTCGGCGCTCTTAACCGCTAGGCCTTCTCTCCAGCCCCTAGAAAAACCTTTAAAAGCAAAATTGCACAAACCATAAGGGATAATACTGCTGAATTTTAATTCATTGAAAATTAAAATTTTTATCATGAATTCTTTGAGAACTTTTATTCAATGTATTTTTTTATCATTTTCCTCTCTCCCAACTTCCTTACCTACCTTACTTAATGTTTTTTCCTCCTCCATGTTAATTTGTGTTGTTGAATACTTTTGGGTGTCGAATCTGCCTTGGATTCTGGTCAGCCCACTGAGGTTGCCACACTTAAAGAAAACTGACTCTTCCAACCCAGCAACTATCAAATGCCAGTAGCTTCTCAGCTAAGGGTGGAGTTCATGCTCACTGCTCTCTTCATACTGGATTTTGTCTGGATTGAGCCTGAATAGGTCTTGTGCATCTTGTCCAACTGCTGGGAGTTCATATGTGCAACTGCCTTGCTGTCTGGAAAACATTGTTTCCTTGTGTCCTCTACTACCTCCGGCTCTTATAATCTTTCTGCCCCACTTTTCCAAAAAGAACCTTAAGTTTGAGAAGAAGGTGTGATATAGGTGTCCCTTTTAAGGCTGAGCACTTTAAAGACTCTTATTCTGTGTATGTTGACCAGTTTAGGGTCTCTTTATTAATCACCATCTGTTGTAAGATGAAGCTTCTCTGGTGAGAGTTGAGAGATACATTTGTCTATGAGTATATTGATAAGTCATTAGGAGTCAGTTTAACACTATAACCATTTAATAAAATATTAGTAGCAGGTTTAATACATTAAAAGTAAGCTTGTGTAGAATAAAAAGTGCCAAAATATAGTGTAACAATAGTTTTGTAAAAACTACAGAATTGTATGTTAAATCTAGTATGCCTGTTAGTTAAACTTATAATATGTATAAATCTATATGCTTGTTTACAGAGAGAAGTTCTGTAGCACTACTCTAAAATATGCTTTAGAAAAATGCTTCTCCAAAGCAGTTGGGCGTAATGCATATTGGAAACAAAAACAACAACCACAACAACAGAAAGGACTGCATCAAAAACTGAAACAGTGAACTTCTGCTCAAAACAGTCAACTTCCTCATGGAGAATATTGAGAAAGACTGAGAAAGAGATGAAAAGCATGTTTGGCAGAATGCATGAGCTCTGGCAGGGTGGGGAAATGGGCAGGAACATGGGTCTAGATTTGTTAAAAAAATAAAAATAAATTTATGTGAAGAAAAATGCTTCTCAAATTCAGACATTACTAGCATAGTCTTTAGGAGCACAGTAAGGGAAGTGATTGGAAAGACAGACATGGATGGTTTCCACTGCTTCTGTCATATTTTATTTCCTTAATATTTAGTTTGTCTTTAAAAATGGCACAAATATGTCAGATGATTTAGTACTCCATAGATTTCCTTGGTGGACATACAGGTACTTGTTACTTGAATGCATTCTAATATGTTTAAATGACTCTGCTTACATACTTAATGTAAAAACAGTCTTCATTTGATGAATAAGTTTTTACAAAACTATTGTTACACTGTATTTTGGTACTTTTTATTCTACACAAGCTTACTTTTAATGTATTAAACGTGCTACAATATTCTACTAAGTGGATACAGTGTTAAGCCAACTCATAATGACTTATTTCATAGCTGCACGGGAAAACACGAGGACTAAGTAGAAAACACGAGTCCTTAGTATCATGCTCTGCCACATCAAAGACTCCAGGATGTCCCTCTACTTTCTGTAGGTTTTATCTCAGTGTCAAAATGGAGATGAGATTACCAATGGAGATGAGATTAGCACTGCTGGGCTTGGGCTCTCTCTCTCTCTCTCTCTCTCTCTCTCTCTCTCTCTCTCTCTGCCATTAGAGTGGCACAGGCAGTTTCCTCATCCCCACAGCTGTCTGCTATGGTTCTATAATGGATGCTTTGTTTCTCTTCTTGCCCCAGTCTCCACATCCTGGAAGCCCAAAGCACTTTCTCTGCTGAGTCCCGGGATGAGCTGAGGCTCGGCACTAGTGGACAACTGTCACTGCAACTTGGCCACAGCAGCTGCTGCTTCTGTCACTGGAGAATGTGCACTTTAGCATCATGGCCCACTCCCTGGCACTAAACAGCTCTTTTCAGTCTTTTAATAGATTCTTAGGGGAGGAGGAAGTGGAGGCTGAAGTTCACTTTGTTCACTTGCCTGTCTGCCTCAGTCAGATTGGCATCTGGCACAATGCCTACTGTTTAGACAGATGGCATTGTTTTCTGTTACATGTACACACAGGGGGACACACACAGGCACACACACACACACACACACACACACACACACATACACACAACACCAAGCTCATGCCATATGTCTCTATGGCTGCAATTACATTGCACTAGCTAGAATTATATAGTTAACCACACACTGAGGCATAAGCTCAAAATGCACATTACCTATATAACCAGGTCTAATGCAGTTCAGAATTTTTTCAAGATGATTGTGGCATGGATGCAACAAATGTCACTGCTTTCAAATGGTTTCCATTGTCTTTACTCAAGAGAATATGAAGAGGATGGTAAGAGGATAAGTTGACAAGTTCTGTCACATGCGGGGATATTTTAACTCTTGCAAGGGTGACTTAAAAGAACATTCATGTGACCAAATCTCCTCCATCCTGATTTTCTAAAGATAGGGGTTCCATGTGTGAAGACTTCACTCTTCTTCCATCCGTATATGACTCTCTTCCAGATTAAATGCTTCCTAGATCTTCTTGAGAACAGCCCCCTCACTCTCTTGTGAGCCCAGAAAGCAGAGGTCAGCAAACCACGACCTCATCAGCCACATCCATCCAGTTTAGCCACTTTATAAATAAAATCTTATTGGAATCCACCAACGCCTACTTTATAAATTGTCTATGGCTACTTTCCCACTGCAGTGGGAACACTAAATGGTGTTGACATAGATCATATGGTCCAAAAGTCCAAAATATTTACTATATGGCCACTTGCCAAAAATCTGTGCTAACCCCTGGATAACAGAATTTTGTTGCATAGAAAAATGATAAAGTTATACATTGTTTTTGAGAAACAGCCAATCAAAAATATGTTTATATCCAATTTTTACCAGGCTTGGAATATGTGAGCTTCAAAACTAGAGGCTAAATGTGCTGTCATTTTAAAAATTTTACATAATTAAAGAAATATTTTTAATAAAAAGATATTGACTAATTAGTTGGTTCCTGCTTGAAAGAATAATGCTGAATGTATCATGATACCTGACCTCAAATTATATTATAGAGCCATAGTGACAAAGACAGTATGATGTTGGCACCAAAGCCAACAAACATGTAGAATAATGGAATAGTACAGAGAGCCCAAAACAAACCCACGTAGCTACAGCCACTTAATTTTTGCAAAGATGTCAAGAACATACATTTTGAAAAAATAGGGCTGGGAAAACTGGATATCTACTTGCAGGAAAAGGAAATTAGATCCCTATACCTCACCTTGCACAAAATAAATTCAAAATGGATGAAAGACCTTAGTAGAAGACCTGACACACTGAAACTTCTGGCAGGAAACAGGAGAACACTTCAAGACATAGGCATAGGCAAGGCCTTCCTAGAAAGAACTTCCATAGAGGCAGTGCCAAAACTGACAAGCAGGATTACACAAAATGAAAATGCTTCAGCAAGGCAATGGAAACTCACAGCAGAGTGAAGAGACAGCCCACAGAATAGGAGATAAACCTTTGCCAGTTCTACCTCAGATAGGGACTGACATCTAGAAGAACTATAAACATTAAACATCAGAAAACTCAAATCTTCTGATCAATAACTGGGTTAATAAACTAAATTTCTCAAAACAAGGTAAGCAAATACATAACATATTTTAACAAGTGTTCAACATCCTTAGTTACCAGGGAAATACAAATTAAAACTACTTTGAGATTCCATCTCACTCCAGTCAGAATGGTCAATATGAAGAAAAGGTGACAACAAACAGTGGTGTGGTGAGGATGTGGGGGAAGAGGAACCCCTAGTCCTTCCTGGATGGAGTACAGTATGGAAGTTCCTCACAACCAAAATGAGAAGTACCCTGGGATAAGCTATTGTCCTCCCGGGGAAGTTACTCTAAGACCTACAACACAGATTCTTGCATATCCATGTTTACTGCTGCCGTATTCACAGTAAGAAGTAGGACCAACTTAGATGGTCATCATCAACAGGTGACTAGATAAAGAAAATGTGCGCTCACATGTACACAGTAGAATATTATACAGCAGAGAAGAAAATAAAACCACATTTGCAGGAAAATAGTTGCAACTGAAAATTACTATGCTAAAGAAAATAAGGCACCGGGCTGGAGAGTTGGCCTAGCGGTTAAGAGCACCAACTGCTCTTGAAGAGGACCCGGGTTCGAGTCCCAGCACCCACATAGCGGCTGAGAACCATCTTTAACTCCAGTTCCAGGGGAATCCGACACCCTCTTTTGACCTCTGAGGCACTGCACAACTCAAGTGCACCAACCTACATGCAGACAGTACACTCATACACATAAAAAATAAAATTCAAAAAAAAAGAAAATAAGGCAGACTCAGAAAGACGAGTGCTGCATGTTTTCTCATTTTTTCTCTCATTTTAATCTCTCTCTCTCTCTCTCTCTCTCTCTCTCTCTCTCTCTCTCTCTGAAAGATGAAACAAGAAAAACAAGAAAAGGAACCATGAGCCATTTAAGGGCTGGGGAGGAAAAAAATCAGGATAATAGAATATATGTGATTTAAAAACAGAAGGAGGATATTAAGGGGGGGAGGTGGCAACAGTACAGGGAGAGGATCTACAGTAACAAAGCATGGATGAAAAATTCCACAGTGACACCCATTGCTTTGCATGTCAATTAAAAACTACTAAAAAAAACCTACTAAAATAAGCACACACAAATTAAAATTTAGAAAGAAAAAAGTATTTCCCTGCTTCCCTATTACCATTTCCCTCAGCACACCCGAGAAGTGGGCTATATTCCTCTGTGACTTCTCCTCTGTTAAGTTGTTGTCAGCCCCCAGACTCGCTCACAGTGGATGGCATGACACTGGAATGGCCCAGAGTGCCTTTGGGGGCTGGCCACACCCAGAAAAGCATTAACACACTTCCCCAAGTTCTGGCCTGTACATCCAATCCATCACTAGAGATTGCTGTCTTTTGTCTTAAAACAAAACAAAACAAAACAAAACAAAACAAAACAAAACAAAAAACCAGGCTGATGCTGCTTAGACACAGAAAGCAATTTTTTTTTTGTCCTTTTTAGTCATATAATATTATGGGTTTCAAAGCTACCTGCATGATCCATGTCATAGGGAAGTGACCATTTCTAAGAACTCCCACTCACTAATGATATAGATCGCAAATACTGTTATTATATCCTACAAAATGGGTTTGGCAAAGGTAACTAGCTAAAGAAAATCTGATCTGGAGATAGGAGATAGATGCACCGGAGTGAACTGACGTGAAGGAAATCACTCAGTTTCCTTGGGTTTAGTCTGACTCTGCAAATCAAGAGTTTGGAGTGAGTAACAAGAAAATCACCTCAGCTTTTTAAAGCATTTTACAAGTTGTTATTAACCTATGTGGTTTTAGAAGAGATATGTATTTCCAACATAATTAAATGGAATTCAAAATGCTAGGACAAACTGGTAGCCTTCAAGACTCTCCATATTCTTTCTTTAAAGATTGATTTATTTTTATTTATACATATGAGTATGTGTCTGTATGAATTTATGTATGCAAGTGCCTGCAGAGGCCAGTGGGTATCTGAGCCCCTGACAGTTGTCAGCTGCATGATGTGGGTGCTGGAAATGGACTGCAGGTCCTCTGAAAGAACTCTAAGTACTCTTAACTGCTGAGCCATCTCTCCAGCCCCTACAGTAAGCACTCAGGAGCCATCTCTCCAGTCCAGGCCCTCCATGTTCTTTTACATAATAGCAAACGTGTTTCTCAAGCAAGTATATTCTGATCGGCTTTTCTTAGTTTCTCAGGCTAGCCTCTACCCACCATTGACTTTGCCCCCCGCTGCCCCCTTGTGCATTCTTTCTAGGTGACTAGCCTTGCTACTTGTGCAGTTGGTTTAAGATTAGAAGAAAGTGAAGAGACCCTGCAAGAAATTATTGAAATGTCACAACCCTCAGTGCAGCAACCCTATGAACTACAGCCTATCAGGATTCCTCAGGGCCAGACACAGCAGGGTCCTGCATTGCAGGTGCTTCTTCACCCAAATGAACTTCTCTCTCTTTTCCAGGCAGCAGTGCTAATCCAGGTAAAGTCTTGTGATGTAAAAACCTCAGGCTCTGGCCTTCATTTTCAGAATTCCTGTACAGTAGGAGTTTTCTGTGTCTCAGAGTGTATGGGCACAGGGGTGCAGTTTTGTGGGTTATAGTGTATTTGGGGGACAGGGTGTGGGATGCATGAATTTGTAGCATGGTGGACGAATATGAAAGGGTTGCTATGCATCTGTTAAAACCTTTCCAAGTTGGCAAGTGTTTTCTACAAAGCCCAAGTGCAGTCAGATTTGGCTTTCCTCCCTCTATTCTCAGCTGGCTGTACTTGCACTGCTATGGGAATATACCGGGGTGGCTGTACAGATGTTGCCATGCCATAGTCTTCTGGAAAAATGGTTTGTGGGAGATGTAAGATCCTCCCACCCTGCAGCTGAACTTGATGTGAAATGGAAACCAAATCAACTTCCAACTCAGTTTCTTGTCTAGTAACATCCTGTTATCTGATCCAGCCATCCCCCCCAAACTTGGGGATTTTAATGTAATTCTGATATTTCAGAAATAAGGAACAAGGGGCTAAACAGTGGGAGGCTTAGTGAGGTGCTAGATGAAATCAAGAATTGACCTAGGAAAAACACCCTCATTGTTACAATAGCTTTTCCAATGGTTTAGTTTGTTTTATTCCCTAAACAAGCAAAAAAGTTACACTAGTAAATTCCCAATCTGTCCCACCCTCTTTCCTTTCTTGTAGAATGCTGACATTGTTTCTCATGTTTCAGCTGCTTTGGATAGACAGAGACTACACAGACCTGAAGGTGAAGCTTGACTGGTCTATGCCAACCTCAAGCCCAGTTGCTGGGCATGAAGTCATCACTGCAGTGGGCATAGATGTGTGCTCTGACTCCAGACCATGTAGAACTACAATCACCATGAATGTGTGAAAAAGACTTCCTAGACATAGAAAAGCAACCTGGAGCCAAGATCATTTCCTCTGTGGGAATTCTGCATAGGGTCAGTAAGTAGTTTGTGGGTCCAAATGAGAGCTTACAATGTAAAGAGCCATATTCAAATGCAGAATAAAGGCAATTCTCTTTTTGTGTTAGTCTCCTTTCTCAACCTGTCATGGTGGTTTTATTTATTTATTTATTTTTATTATTTATTTTCTATGTCTATGAATGTACGGTCTGCATACAGGTCTGTGCACCCGTGTCGTGAAATGCCGCGGAGGTCAGAAGAGGGTGTCGGATTCCCCTGGAACTGGAGTTCTCCTGGAATTGGAGTTACAGACGGTTTTTAGCCGCCATGTGGGTGCTGGGGATCGAACCCGAGTCCTCTGCAAGAGCGTCGGTGCTCTTAATCGCTAGGCTATCTCTCCAGGGTGGTTTTATTTTTACTTGAGTGCTGGGCACTCAAGCTAGGAGCTGGAACTAATAAGGCTGTACTCTGTAATCTTGTGTTTCTCTCTGCATCTTTATGTGATCAGCTCTACTGCAGGCTGGTGTCAGCTGCTTGGCATTGTGGGAAACAGATGGTCTAGAACCTAGCTCTGAGGTGGCTAGGCAGGACTGCCTGTGAGTTGAGGCTCCAAGCCTTTGGCCTGTGCATTTTTGTCCCTTTAATTTCACTTACAAAGCACAGGTTTAAGGGATTTACTGAGAATTTTAAGATGTCGGGGGTAGAGTATTATAGCCTAAGCATGGGACCCTTCTCAGTTTATAGCCTCATGGAAGCACACAGATGGTCTGTGTGAACCTGGCCTGGCCCTGGCCCCCAGGTCTGCGTATTTTGTATGTGGACTGGCTTCAGCCATCTCAAGACCACAGGGAAAGCATAGACACATTAGAAAAGAAAGGACATGAAACAAAACAAAACAAACAAACAAAGCACGTGTGCTCTTGACCTTATTAAACTACTAAATTAACCAACCTTGGAAATTGCCCAATCTCAAGAATTCCTGTTATGGGAAGCAATAAACTCCTTGTTTTAAAAGCTTACTTTTTTTCCTATTTTATTAGTCACAACTGAAAGCATTCTAATAGAAAACATCACACTGTTGAAATTCTGTAAAGAGAAGTAAAGCTGCAGGAGTTTCTGCTCTACAGTGAGTCACCTACAGGATGCATTTGTGCTTTTCCCTGGACACTGCTGGGCATGAGTGGCCGAGTGTTCTTTGGGATCAGAATAGACACTGCTGTCACATTCCGCCCCCTCACATTCTTCCATGTTCAGATGGCTTAACAAACTCCAGCAGGGAAAATATTAGCAAATCATAACACAGAGCCTAAACTCAACACCCACATTGATTTTTAAGTGCACAAGAATTGAGGTGATGAACAGAAAGGACTGCATCAAAGAACTGACTGAAACAGTGAACTTCTGCTCTCAAAACACTCAACTTCCACATGGAGAATATTGAGAAAGACTGAGAAAGAGATGAAAGGCATGTTTGGCAGAATACATGAGCTCTGGTGGGGTGGGGGGATAGGGTGGGGGACACGGGTCTAGATTTGATAATCTTGTCCAAAATATGTATTAAAAAAAAAGAATTGAGGTGATGAAAAGAGGCCAATGTAAGCTTCAGCAATAGCTTGATGCCAACTTTTTAAATAGGCGATGTTATGGTTTGAAGGTTCCCCCAAAGTTGTGTGTCAGAAGTTCAGTCTCTAATGTTTTGGTCTTGAGATGTCAAATCTTTTATACTATATTAAGTCATGCAGACCTGATCCTGGAAAATAGATTGATTTCATTATCATGAGGCTGGATTGGCTAGTTACCTCCAAGTGAGTGCCTAATAAAAGGATGAGTTTGAGCTCGGATGTCGCTTTCGTGGTAGAGCACTTGCCTAGCATGTGCAAAGTGCTGGTTCTGATCTGTTGGGATCAAAAAAGGAAAAGAAAAACTAACAAAAGGATGAATTCTCTCTTTATCATCAGGTGATGCCTCCTCCCCAACCTTGGACTTTAAAGTCCCTAAATAAACTTTTGTTGCTTCTAAATTACTCAATCTGTGGTATTCTGTTTTAACAGCACAAATAAACTGATGATGAGACTTGTCTGGGATTTTCCTACTTTCCTTATACTTAAAATATTATTTTTACTTTATGTATGTATGTCTCTGCATAAGTGCATGCTGTGTGTGTGTGTGTGTGTGTGTGTGTGTGTGTGTGTGTGTGTGTGTGTGTGTGTGTGTGTGTGTAGAACAGAAGATGTCAGATCCTTTGGAGCTGGCACTATAGGTCCTCTGGAAGAGCAGCAAGTGCTCTTAATTTTAGAAATTTCTCTATCTCCATAACATACTCTTATAATTTGCAGAAATCCACTAAGCAAGTGTGTGGAGTTTTGCTCTTGGTCATGCTTGCTTATGGAGTTGTGGAGCTAACTAACAAACTTAAAGTACCATTTTCATAAAGGACTGACTATCTTACCCCTCAATTTCTTTCAGATGATTAAGATTTTATAATTCTCCTCTGTCTGATTCCTGCCTTTTCTAATCTACAGATACTGGGGCCGTGGACCTTTGGAATTTCAAGATGTGTTAAATCCAGAAAACTCTACTTTGAATGATGGAGTTGAACAAATAATCTCCTCTGGGAAAAATAGCTTTGAAGAAAAGGGTCTTAGAGGTGTGGGTCTGATGCCAGGTCTGGAGGAGGGGCCATATATTTAGGGTAGTTACAGGCATGCAGCATGGAGACATCCTCTGCCTGAACACATAGAAGGTGACTGGCAAAAGCTTCCTTTTCCTTTTCCTGAATGCTTAGGCATTATGCATACTTCTTAGACATTTCTAGAAACTAACCTAAATATCTATAAATTATGGGTCACTTTCTAACTATTTTTTACTGCCCTTGAATAGTATTCTCCCAAATTTATGTCATCCTTGGAACCTCAGAATTTGACTTCATTTAAAAGTTAATATGGTTAGTTAAGATGAGGTCATACTGGATTCAAGTGAGCCCTAAATCCATTGGCTAGTTGATTTTTTTTTTTGTTTTGTTTTGTTTTGGTCTTTTTGAGACAGGGTCTCCCTGTAGCTCCAGCTGTCCTGGAACTTGCTACGTAAACCAGGCTGGCCTTGAACTCACAAAGATCTGCCTGCCTCCCAAGTGCTAGGATTAAAGGCGTGAGCCACCATGCCCGGCTGGCTGGTTGACTTTTAAAAAGTCATATGAATACACATAGGAAAGAAAGCCACATAAAGATGGGAAGTTAAGCCCCCAGCAGCCGAGATAGGCAAGGGATGGTGTTTTCCCCAGAAACTTCAGGAGGAACACTACCAACACCTGGATTTTAGACTTGCTTTCAGATATGTGAAAGAAATTTTTTGTTGTTGCTTAAAACCACCTAATTTATGAAAATTTGTTGTTACTGTCTCAGGAGTAGCATACAGAGAAGTAATAGAGATATTACTGCCCCATCATGGACCAATAAGGCTTGAGAGCTAGTCACTGACTGGGGACAATGTAAGAGGATTCTCCTTAACAGAGCACTTACCTCACTGTGGTGCATAAGGCTTATCCTTCTGTATAGCAGGAGCCCCCGAGGTGAGAAAACGTCAACCGGATGCTGCTTGCATGCCTACACGTGCTCCTCTGGACACCCACTCCTGCCTTTTCATCACAACCTTCTGCCCAAAATCTGATCACGAGGTCTTCTGGTTTGAACTGGTGAAGTTTTTCAGTGACATCAGACAAGAAAGCAGAAACTGTTGGAAGTTTCCTCCATGCTAGATTAGCAGTGCAGGAGTGAATCAAATTCATACATTATTCAGAGGGGAAAAATGTGGGCTTTGACTGAACTTTGAAGGAATCAGCAGCTATTCCCGAGGAGGAGAGTGGCCTATTGTTCTGCCCCACAGAACAAAAAGAGCAAGTGGCATTCCTTACAGCATAGCTAATGGAGCACACCCAGACACTGTGGTGAGCCGGCCTGCAGACATCTACTGGCTCTGAAATCATGTGCAAATTGACCTATTGCTGATCCACACTTTTCCATGTGGGACTAGATCAGGAGTTTCTGTGAGACAAGATGATCCTGTCTATGAAGCATACACTTACCAGTATTCCAAGGGCCACCAGGAAGATCAGGTTGACCTTTCTACCATTGTCTGAGAGACCCTTCCTTGAAATATGGGAAGCTGATTTTTTTAAAAGATCTACAATATCTGTATTTAAGACAAGAAAAGCATTTTCCAAAAAGAAAAAAAAATAGGTCCTTCAGTCTAGAATATTTGTAAGAAATCTTATTTCCTGGAAAAGGCAGCCATTAAAATCTTCCTGAAATTTACCACCCAGGGAATCTGAGCAAATCTCATGTCTCATTTAAAAGCTCACCTGTCAATGCCTACAAGTCTCATTTTTACAGAACCTAAGGCATTTTTCTGACATCTACTTAGCTTATTTTTCTAGCTTAATAAACAAAGATAAAATAAAATAAAATCATAAATAATCATTTCTAGCTATAGAAAACAAGAACAAATAAAGAAATAAAAGTTGTTGGAAATCAGAGTCGATAGATGGTCTTAAGTAACAGATGTGCTGTCCCTCTGCTCCAGCTCTTTTCTCTCACTGGCAGATGTTGGAGTTCTGGTTGGGAGCCAAGAAGAAAACAGTTTAAAGAGGGAACATCAAGAACGCACCACCCTGCCCCCCCCCCAGGTTCCTGCACTGACACAGCACCATCACCAACATCCAAGTCATGTATAGCAAGACTGGACTATGTTTCCAATGACTTTGAAGTTTTACATAGAATTATTTTACCAGCTCTCTCGTGCTACATGCCTGGAGGAGGTTTACGACACGTTCTCACTGGGAGTTTTTATAACCGTGAGCTTTTGATAACCAAGAGGTCCGTCATGGCCACCAGAACCTGCAGAACTGATAGAGGGGAGGAAAAGCAAAAGTCGCTGGATGGAGCAGATAGGGAAGTCTACAGTGTTACTGTGTGACTTCAGGCAGAATCATCCAAAATGTAACCTAAGGCAAATTAGAGCATGGCCAAGCTATCCCCCAAATACTGAATTTTCAGTTTATCCAGGTACATGTAGCATACACTGCTTACATTTTTGAGGGAATTACCAATGACCAATAAAAGCAGCACATAACAACATTGAATGTTGCCATTTGAATATTTGTAAAATTTGGTTTTCTAAATATGATCTCCTAGAATTGAGATTAGAAATACACTAATCTCAATTCCAGGAGGCCCAGGTCAGTATTTAAGGTCTTGTAAGAAAACTTAGTATTTCAAAGTTAATAAGCTTACAGTCAACCCAGCTGCCCAGGATAGGACACTACTATGTGAAATCAAGAAGTACTCAAGCCAGCTAATCTCAGTAAACTCATAAACTGTGCTGGGATCAAACTGGCAATCTATTAATTAGCAGCACTTGTAGATTCATTGCCTTGAGTATTCCTTGGTTAAAATGGTACTTGGAACATAGAAAGCAGTCAAATGCTTGAGATGCGCAAAGGCTAAATATAAAACAGTGTTTATATTTTGTTTGGCAAATATTTCCAAGTGGGTAGATTTAAATTGACTTTCCATTATTAAATCTGCTTGATTTTGAAGGTTGGAAACTGATTATGTTACCAGAAAAAAAGCAATTATGATGAAAGTCCAAATTTGATTTTAAAAATTTATCTTGTAGTAAGCATTTCTTATATTTATTTAAAAACTGTAATTTAATTTCATAATACTTGTACAAAGACAATAAGGTCATATACACAGACCTATTTAACTTATATGTGTATAAATAACTGTGCTTATAATGCTTAATCTTATGTAAGCCATATCTTTGAAAATAGGTACTATTAGGGAATACAAAAGGTCACCAGAGGGCTGGAGAGATAGCCTAGTGGTTAAGAGCACCGACTGCTCTTGTAGAGGACCCGGGTTCGATCCCCAGCACCCACATGGCGGCTAAGAACCGTCTGTAACTCCAATTCCAGGAGAACTCCAGTTCCAGGGGAATCCAAGACCCTCTTCTGACTTCCGCGGCATTGCACGACACGGGTGCACAAACCTACATGCAGACAATACATTCATACACATAAATAAATAAAATTAAAAAAATCATTTAAAAGAAAAGGTCACCAGATTTGCCTTAACAAAAATCTTCTAGGACATTTATGGGACAGAAAATATATTTGTAAATTATGAATTTATAGTACCCCCAAATTCTTCCTTCATTAAATAAATACTGTAAAGCTCCTATCATGTAGCCCAAGCCTCAATTGATAAAACTGGGCATATAAACATGATCAAGACAACTGCAGAGTCTTTCACATGAATATTCACATTTAGAAATGTGTTCCTGGGCCTAGGGAGATGGCTGAGTCAGGAGGTGGTTGTCATGCAAGCATGAGGCCCTGAACTCACATCCTTGGATAGATAGAAAACCTGGGCATGGCCGTGCACATCTGTAACCAGCACTGGGGTCACTGAGGCCCATGGGGTGTGTCGGCCAGCCAGCCCAGCCAAATCAGTGAGCTCTAGGTTCAGTGAAACCCTCTCTCCAAAAATATGATTGAAGAAACCACCAAACGTCAACCTCTATGCTCACGCACGTGCACACATACACATATTATGTGCCACACACCCTCACATACAAACAAAATGATCATGGTTCTGAAGTAAGAAATAGTCACTCTTAGAATTGTATATACTACATTTCTTTTTTCAAAAATGTTTGCACCTTTTAAATGAAAATATTATTCAAACACTTTGCCAAATCAAATATACCCTGGATTCATCAGGGTTATCAAAAGGAAACGAATCAATAAAAGATATACATATATATGTATCTATATAAAAATTTAAGAAAGAATTTACTAGATTAGTTTACACCCCAGAGACTGACAAGTCCCACAATGGCCATCTGTAGATGGAAAATTAGGGAAATCAGTAGCTGCTCAGTCCCAGAAGCCAGCAGCTCCAGAACAAACAGAAACAATGAGAAACCTAGAGTCTGAGTTTCAAATGTTACAGCAGCAACAAGAAGCACAGTCACTCAGAAAGGGCTGAGCATCTTCCTTGGTGAGCTTCCTCTTTCCTTTTTCCTTCTGGTTGGTCTTGTAACATACCCGGTCACACTGTCTATGTTCAGTGAAAGTCTTCCCACTGAGTTCATTGACCTACATACCTATCTTCTCTGCAAATACTGCCACAGTCATACCCAAAACTGTGCTTTAAGAGTTGTGGAGTTGCTCATTGCCTTCCGCCTTTCCTGGGTCTGGTTTCAAACTAAAGTCAGGTTTGCACACTGAGTGCCTTTACTTGCTGAGTCATCTCACTGCTCAAATGATATTTTTAAAATGCCAGCTTTGCTGTTACATGAACCACAGTTTACCATTTCTGCTCCTATTCATTTTTATTTTTATTTATTTATTTTTATTTTTTTTTCGACAGGGTCTTGCAAGTCATAGCCTACCTGCGACATAGCCCAGGCTGACCTCAATCTCACAGGGATCCACCTGCCTCTGCCTCCCATGGCCAGGATTAAAGGCGCATGCCACCACACCCAGCCATTTCTGCTCTTAATTGACAATATACTAGTATTTTAAGGACAAAACTTGACTTTTAACCTTATGGTTTTTTTATTAACTATGTTATAGTAATGAATAATGTATTTATTATTCATATTGTATTAATTATAGCTTTACCCTCTAGGAGCTCTGTGGTTTTGGTGTCTTAGTGAATTGCTCTGTCTCGATTATATGTAATTTTATGGTCTAACAGAATAGTGGGGATTATTAAATGGCTTAGATAGTTTCTGGTGTCAGTAAATGCATAGAAATGCATTATTTGATTTCCTATAGCTTCATTAATGATAAGCAAGCAGCATGCAGTAAAGAGTAAGGGCCTCATCTCTAGAAGACCTGGTGCTAGAATTTACCATGGATCCAAAGCCTTTTGTTGTTCCAGGTGTCAGAGCCATGGCACATGGGTTCCTCCTCGGGTGTCCTTTTGTCCCACGTCATAGAACTTCACTTCATCTGACAAATCATAGAATTGAATTAATAGTTATGAACACCCCTCCACCACTAAAATTCTGCAAAACTGTGATTTGACTCCAATGGGCCCATAATCTAAGACATGGATTTCTTTTGTTGTCAATGAAGCATTTGATTGGAAATTTATTTTTCAAGTGGTATTACGGGAATAATCACTGCTGAAAAGGGCTCCTCTCACATAGATCTTCTAGAAAGTGAAACATGTAACAAGATACTTTGTCTTAAAAAATTGATTTTGAGCCCTGCGTGGTGGCGCACGCCTTTAATCCTAGCACTCGGGAGGCAGAGGCAGGTGGATCTGTCTCGAAAAGACAAAAAAAAAAAAAAAAAAAAAAATTGATTTTGACTTTTAGTCATCTACTCCAAGTAATCTTTTTATTTTCTTTTAGAACTTCAGGGCTTTGAACTCTTCTGAATAAAAAGTGAAATGAAGCCGTTATGATTTATTAAATAAAAAGTCAAATATGTGTGCATTTAATTTTTTTTCAAAATGCTTTTATGCACATTATTTCATGTTCTCTGCCTTGATGAAATTTTTGAGAACAGTTCTACACCAACAGCCTCATATCCCAGGCTTTCTACCCATTGTATAATTAGTGTGTGAAGAGCAAATCACTTATCATTTTTGTTCAGCTTACATCTATGGGCTCATTCTCTTGTAACGACTTCATTCCTTTTTCAAAAGTTACTTGGGAAAAGTTAGTTCTCAATAGTCAAGTTACAGTTATAAAAAGAAAAATGAATTACACACCCAAGCACAGTCTTGAGATTTAGCAGGTTTTTAATCATTGGCACATCCTACTCAAAAACTATACATTGGGGAATAAATAATTATTTGAAACATTACCATGGCATCCAGATATATATATATAAGCACCCATACTAGCCTAAAAGAAATACACTGTGGGAAGAAAAAATGTTCAACTTTCTTACATTGCCTTGAGGATTTCTTATTACAAATCCCTAAAATATTGTGACACATTGAGGACACATTTAAAAACTGAAAAATGTTAGCAAGGTTCAGTTTAGTAGCTCAGTCAGTTTTATCTTTGTTGAATATCATTGCTGGGAAAAATCAAACAAATAATTGTGCAAGTTCCCATCATAATGATGGAGAAATATTTAACAAAATGAATGGTCAGTTCAGTCATTACATGACACTGGTTTTCCATTTGTCATTAAAAAGAAGTAAATTTGAGATGTCACTTGCTAATGTACAACTGGCCTCTGAAATGCCAGAGAGCGTTACCAAAGGCCACTAAAGCAATACAGCAAAATATTGGTCTCCTTGAGACAAGCAAGACTCCTCCGTCAGTATCAGCTACACCTCAACTGCCTGGAGATACTGTGCAACAGTGGCAGCCATGTGTCTATATATATATCCCAAATCTAACTGGCTATTAGCTCTCTCCTTGGAGGAATAACTCACAGCGGATGCCACAAGCTTATGTCTTCTAGTGGTTAGGAGATGTTATAAGCCACAATAAGAACTTGTCACCCTTTATAGAGAAACCACAGTTTGTGGATTAGCATACCATCCAAGCATCTGTGTCTATGCTCACAGCTTAGCTTGACATAATAATTAGTACTGCTTAAATGCCTGTACATTCAATTGCTTGTGCTTTGTTAGTAGGATTAAAAAGGTATCACTGGATAAGCTGTCAACCCATGAAGGGGAACAACCTGAACAGACTAGAGTCCAAAATGACATCTCCAGAGAAAATAGACTGTTTTGCTTCTCACCCACTTGTGCCCCTTTCCCAAAGCCTAAACAACTTGCAGAAGAGGAGGCATGGTAGAATGTAAGGGCTGTGGAGAGATTGGGGTGAATTGCAAGACTACAGCAATATAGACTGGACTCCTATTTGATCAACATGCTTGTGCATACAAGCTTCTCCAACTGGACTGTGGGAACCTTGTGTTGTTCAAAATTTGGACATAGATACTTGCTAATTGGTTTTACATGAATGTTACTTACATTCATTGCTTATGCTTAATAATTTGGCTCACCTCAAAAAAAAATGCACCAATTACCTAATTGTATGGCAAACTGAGTAACGACATCAACGTTATCTGAAAACAACTGTGCTATTATATTGTAGAATCCCTTAAAAAATAAACAAATAAAAGAGAGAAAAAAAAGTAGTAAATTAGAGGTAGCAATCTGACTACTTTGCCAACAAATGGATATGGTTCTTAAGAAATTATTTTTCCTGGCCAAAGTCTTTATTAAGAAGAGTCACCTTGGAGCAGGGCTGTGTGGGTTTGGGCACAACTGTTTGCAAACTGGTTTTACATGAAAGATGCTTGTACTCATAAATTATTACTTATTGTTAAAAATGAAAAAAAATAAAGAAGTAATAGAAGAAAAAAAAAGAAAAAGGAGGAAAGTGACTATAGTATGAAGAATGAGCAGCCAGCGTTAATCTTTGGGACTGGAGTGACAAAGTAAGAAAGAACCACAGTGTACAGTGACAAAGGAAATGGGGTGAGATGAAGCAGAAGGGACAAGAGGATGGCAAAGTCAGGTGCAGTGGTGCACACACACACATACCAGCACCCAGGCACCTGAGGCAGGAGATCCGCAAGTTCAGGACCATCCGAGATTGCAAAGCAAGGCCTTGTCTTCAGTAGTGCTTGGAAAAATGTGACTGTATGAGCAGGGAGAGAAATATTGAAAAATACCATTTCTGCTACCTAGTAGGAGACTGGGGAAATATTCTTTAGAGGTCAACATTCTGCCCTGATATACATGGACTCGTGTGTATGCCATAGTTTCCTGTCTATCTCAATATTTAGATGAAGTTAAAATATGGCATTCTAAGATTCTATTCTAAAGCTATAATATTCGGTTCTCAAGTGCCCCTCAACTGACGAGTGGATAAAGAAAATGTGGTACACCTACGCAATGGAGTTCTACGCAGTGATAAAGAAAGATCAGCTTTACAGGCAAATGTATAGAACTAGAAGCCATTATGCTAAGTGAAGTAACACAGTCCCAGAAAAACAAATGACGAATGATATTCCTCATATGTGGATGCTAGCACCAAATCCCTAGTTGTAAGGCAAATTGAACAATGTCAATGTTATATTTCTTTTTATCTGAAAGCAACTGTGCTATTATAAGGTGAATCCCTTAATGGGCCCTAGAATTAACCTACCACATATTTTCAGACTTTCTAATTTGGGTATATGGGTGGAGGGTATGTATGCATATTTTAGAGTATTAATAAAATTAAAAGAAAAAAATGCGAATTCATAAACATGTTTTTTTTTAATTAGTTTTTATTGATGCTTTGTGCATTTCATACATTTTTCCAATTCAGTTCAGGCTTATTTCCCTTTCCCTCCCCCCCACCCCCACCCCATCCCAGATCATGCATTCTGCCATAACTGTCCTGCATCTTTCTCTCAGTTTTTTTTTTTTTTCATTTTTAGCTATAAGTGATAATCCATGAGTACAAGCATCCTTCATGCAAAACCTATCTGCAGGCTGTTGTGCCCAAACACCTACAGCCTCACCATCCAGTGGGGGGTGACAGGTTGTTTGTTCAATCAAGTTGATCAAATGAGTGTCCAGACTACATAAACATGTTTTGGAATTAACATACATTTTATTTTCAGACATCATAATTTTGGTATATGTGAGATAGATAGATAGATAGATAGATAGATAGATAGATAGATAGAGATATATTTTGGAGCAATACAAATTGGAGGGAACAACAACAAAAGGACTGGGTCAAAGAACTGACTGCAACAGTAAACTTCTGCCCCAAATAATAAACTTCTACATAGAAAAATTTTAAAAAGACTGAGAAAAACATGCAAGACATGTATGGCAGAATGCATGAATTTGAGTGGGGTGGGGGGCATGGAAAGGGGAATGAATCTAAATTGGACTGAGAGATGTTGCATGAAATACACACAACTTCAATAAAAATAATAATTTTAGGGTTCTCTTTCAACAAATAAAAGGTTTGAACAGAATCCACAGGCTTTGTGATGAGATGCCATTAAAAGTGTTTTCCAAAGACTTCTTTGCCTACTCCAAAGAATGGTAATAATTGATGGGACATCAACATGGAAATGTCAGTAAAAAAAAGGTACAGTTAGACCCATCTTGAGAATTTCAGTTAACAGAATAAAGCACACATTTCATTCTGGAATGCTTCAAGAAAGATTCAAGAATTTGAAACAGCATTTTCTCCACCCCTCCTTGTGATTTCCTGTTCACTTCTTCCTTGATATCTTAGAATCTACTTAACATAATTTTTCCTTTCATAATCACCTGGTTTCTATTGTGCATGACTCAAAGAAACTTAATTAATACCTGGTATAAAATACTTTTGGAACTGCTATCAAGTGTACATGCAAACGTTTCAAGTGGGTATGGGAAATGAGGTCAGGGCGAATGTAATCTTGGAGTTCGGGAAGCAAGCTTGCACACTAATAAAACCCTCTGCAAAATTCAAAGAGCACTTGACTCGTGAGCACAGGATTAGAATTCTGTTTCTTTCTTTCACAGAAGATTATTTTTGGTCAAGGTTTTCCTATGCTTCTCCAACTTACCACCTCCTTCATCATAGGGAAACTTCTAAACTTGGAGGGTGTAAGAACAGATCATCTGGGGTCCTATTTATAAAGGTAAAAGGGTATGAATGCTAAATTACCAGATATAAAATATGAGTCAACGCAGGATCACTTAACAAAGGGTGATGCTAGGTTCCCCTGGTAACTGGGATTCTAACAGTGCAAATGCTTAGCAGGATTGAAACACCCTTTTTTCTATGGGTAGAAAGCAAATGAGAAAGAAAGCCTGTTTTTGGAAGTGGCATCCAGGAATGTTTCCACGCACCCATAATCAAGTTTAGGTCCTTATCTCAAATCCTTTTGTATCATGGCCGTTTGGTGTTGGGTACTAGTTCACTGTGGATACATGATGAGATAAAGAAGTGGGCTAGAGAAGTGCCTTAGAAAGCAAGAATCAACAAGAGGATGCTGGAGAACATATCTTCATTCATTTAAAATATTTTTGTGCTGCCAAGTACCATGCAAAGAAATGACTTTGCATGTTTTTGTTTTGTTTAGTTTTATAGGTGTGATTACTGTTTGCATGGATATTTCTCTGGCAGAAAGGCAAACATTAAGCAAGGGATCATAACACATTTCCAAAAGTAACAAGTCTACAGTAAAACCTGTGCAGCATGATTGAGTTGATTAGGATTTAATTTTGGTAGTAAAGAAGGTAGAAAATCCCCTCTCAGAAAGTCCGGTGGAATCTGGAAAAGTAGCTGTGTCTTCACCAAGAACAGAGGAGAGGCAGGGCATGAGGCAGGAAGCGTGTTCTAGAAGGAGAAAGCAGAAACAGAAATTTTGTGAACAACAAACTGAATCTCAATAAACAAATGACAGAGGACAAGGAGCCTGGAGCAGAGTGAGGCCTTATGGAGGTATGGAGTATCACTGTGGGAAGTCAGAGAAAGCTGGGGAGGCGGGGTTAAGGCAGGCTAACAACTTCAGACTTCACCTGGAATGGAACAGGAAACCACTGAAGAGCTAGGGGATGGTATGGCTATGGTTGAAGTGAAGGCTACTTACCCTACTGTATTGAGAACGGACTGGTGCAATCTATCCACAATAGAAACAAGAAGTCCAGACAGTAATCCTGGGGAAAGAGAGGAAGCTTTCAGTGGAGTTCAGTAACAGAGAAATACAGTGACCAGGGTAAATCCTTTAGAGCCAGTCCACTACGTGACACGAAAATGACTTTAAAGCTCGAAGATAGCCACGGGGCATCCTTTTAGCTATTATTTCATCTGTGGGGTTGGGCTTCAATATTTACTCTATTGGTCTCGCGCTCTCTCTCTCCCTTTCTCTCTTACACATGCTCTCTCCCTGAATATGTCCTGTATATGCAAGTGTGTGTATATAGACACCATAAGACAACCTTGGTTGTTGTTTTTCAAGAGATACCTGCCCTTTTTTGAGTCAGGGTCTCTCACTGGCCTGAAGTTCACCAAGTAGATTAGGCTAGCTGGCCAGCGAGCCCCAGGGATCTACTTGTCTCTGCATCCGCAGCCCTGGGATTTTAAGCAGGCACCACCATATCACACTTATTTTTTTATGTGGGTTCTGTGGATCGAACTCAGATCCTTATGTTTGTCAGGCAAGCATTTTCCCACCTGCCTCCTCAGCCCAACTGGGTTTTGAATTTTAAAACGGGTTTTCTATAAACATTTGAAAATCAAGTTTGTAGAAACAGAAAAGACCTTACGTATGTGTTTACCTAAAAATGAAGGCATCTTATATGAATTGCTTTTCACTTGTGCCTATGTATCTTCTTATCATATGGACCATCCATACTGATAATCATTTAGCTTTCAGTTTTTCATTCTGACAAATTATACTTAAAAGAACATCTTTTTTGATGCCTTTACATTTAAGAATGTTTCTATTAGCAAGAATTACTATGAATATAACCTTGTTGCTTTTGCTCTATCTTCAAAAAATACTGGAGTTTTACCAATGTGATGAAGCAAACATGATGCTTCATTATATTTACATTTATATGGCCAATGGAAAGGTGGAATATTTTGTACACATTGATAAACATCTTAAGTTGATGTCTACAGTTCAATTTTATCATCTCTCCTCTTACCCACTGTTCTTGTCTCTTTTCACTGTGCGACATCTCATGACTGGACATCGGCCCTCTGTGATCAGTGACCTATGTGGTTCTTTGTGTGCTGCCTTTTCTTATCCTTTAGGAGCTGTTTTTACAGCACAAAAGTCTTATTTTCATATTTAAGTCAAACTTTTGCTCTTTATTAATCTTTTGACATTGAGGTTTCATATCAAAATTCCCACTCTTTACCATATTTTGTGAAATACTTCAAAACAAAGATAAATGTGTGGTATATCGAACTTAAGTTGTGATGAACAAAACTGATTTTCACCAGTTGAATGCACCAAAGCAACCCCCAGCCTTTGCTCTGTTTGCTGTAGGAGTTTCTGAAGCCTGGTCCTCTGTATTCCCACCCCTGCTCCTCAGGGAAAACCACTTCTAAGGAACATCAGGTTGCTCCCCACCCCCTACATGTCAGTGCAAACAGTAACAGATGCATTCAAAGGATGAAAGAGCCTGTTTAGTAAGGGCAACCAATTACTAATTTTGAAAGCAAATGACACTATTAACCTGACTCCTGAAAAGATGGAAAAGAATAAGTTAGATGGAGACACTTGAACGGTCTTAGATAGGCCTTTGTTTGACTTTACTAGCAAGGAAGGACAGGAGATGTATGTGACAGAGCTCATCCTCTAGGGTGATCCCATTCTCCCCACTTCTCTACCTGTAACTCAAAGAAGGCCATGATTCTGGGACAAAACACAGCACGACACCAAACAATCAGACAGGGTCCTACTCAAATGCACTTGGGAAAATGGAACTGAAACCCAGGAAACACAGTGCTTCATCTCCAGGAGACACAGTGCTTCATCTCCAGGAGACACAGTGCTTCATCAACAGGAGATACAGCACTTCATCTCCAGGAGACACAGCACATCATCTCCAGGAGATACAGTGCTTCATCTTCAGGAGACACAGTGCTTCGTCAACAGGAGACACAGTGCGTCATCTCCAGGAGACACAGTGATTCATCTCCAGGAGATACAGCACTTCATCTCCAGGAGACACAGCACATCATCTCCAAGAGATACAGCGCTTCATCTTCAGGAGACACAGTGCGTCATCTCCAGGAGACAGAGTGCATCATCTCCAGGACACACAAAGCTTCATCTCCGGGAGACACAGTGCTTCATCTCCAGGGCCTCATGGTGCTGTTACTCTTTGCTAACCTCTAAGATTGGGTTTGGTTTTTTTTTGCTTTCTGAAACCAGAACCTATTTTTCAAAGAATATAGGAAACACAGGTGAACACTGCATGAATTTAAGAATGACAGTTTTAGACCTGCTGCCCTGGGGCATCCACTAGATTTAAATGCAATAATTTTTGCTCTATCCTCTAAGACTAAAAGTAATATTAAATCTTTAGCCATCTCTTCCAAGGTTTTCTAGAGATCTAATATGTAACCTAAAGTATTTTTCCAAGTTACATTGTCTATTTCTCCTCTATATCCTTTTCTTTAAATTAAAATGTTCAGGAGGACCTGGGCGTGGTGGCGCATGCTTTTAATCCTAGCACTTGGGAGGCAGAGGCAGGTGGATTTTTGTGAGTTCAAAGCCAGCCTGGTCTACAGAGTGAGTTCCAGGACAGCTGGGACTACAGGGAGACCCTGTCTCAAAAAGACCAAAAAAAAAAAAAATGTTCAGGAAGGACAATGGAATTTATTGCTGGTTTTATTTGGTTGTATCAGCAGGCTTTTATTTGTTTATTTTTAATATTTTCTTATCAAGTCACCTATTTCATTTATTGTTTTAGGTTAAAAATGTTTTCTCTTTCTTGTGTAATTCTCTTCCATCCTTCACAAGCAGTAACAGCACACACACACACACAAACACACACACACACACACACACGTACACACATAATCTAGACCGCTTCTCTGCAGAAAATGTAGTTACCTATGTTTAAGAGCCATGTGAAATTGCTGTGTGGGTTGTGTATGTGTGTGTGTGTGTGTGTGTGTGTGTGTATGTGCATGTGTGTGCGCGTGTGTCTGTGTGTTTGTCAAAAGGCTCCAAGGACAACACCTAGAGGAGAACAGAATCAATATTCAGCAGTCACCCCTTTGGCAGCTCAAATGAACCTGCAGGAGTCTTGCTGTCACGGAAACATACTTGGATGCCTACAATGTCTCACCCACCTGCACACACACTCGGGAATTATTCCCTCAGTGTCGTGCTGCATCTCCCTCACCGTGGGTTAGATAACAAGCTGAATGTAATGCAGCCATGAGTAATAAGAAAGTCAGAGTCAAGTCCCAGCCAGGAAGCTTTAGTGGGCAGAGTGAAACGACCAAGTCCAGGCTCAAGTGCTGCTCTTCATTACTCATCTTCTGCTGCCTCCTATCTTCCTCCTCTGCCTCATCACAAGGCAAAAGCCCCTTTTCATCTCAGTGACCGGAGAACGGGCTGCTTTGTTGCTCGTTCCTGAGCCCTGACTCTGTAGTTTCTTAACCTTGATTAGAAAGTGTTCTGCAATTCTCTGTCAGGCTTTGGATGAATCACAAGGACATTCAAGGTCTTGTAGTGACAGAGGCATCTCTGGGAAAACTGTGTGTTACACCTATGGGAAACAAACTGAGAGCATTCTGTTTATAACCCCTACCTTACAAGCTATTCATTTTTGGGAAAATCTTAGATTTGTTTATTTTCATGTCCTGATACAAAAATCAACTATGAGGAACTTTCTTTCTTTGTAATTTAGTTGACGCTTCTTGGTTACACATAAAAAAGCACCTTTTTTTCTATTAAGTGGTTTTCCTGAGACAATAATAAGCTTATATAATTCCTTTTTAATCTTCAGCTTCGGTGTTCTCATCACAGAGGGCCATCAGGCAGAATGAGATTGTTGTTCCTTCCTGAAACTCAGCCTTCACCGGAAACATGTTCCTGCCACACTGACCCAGCTCAACCCCGTGCACTTTCTCAGAGCAAATGAGGTCATGTCTTGTTGTGGTGGCGCTCTACGCTGCATAGTCACAGTCTTTGACCATTGCTGCTGCATAAAATGGGACTGCAAATTTTAGATTGACAGCTATCTAACAGAAGAGGTACTGTCTATATGAGGAACACTACATGATTCAGATTTTCTTTGAAAATTAAGATCATATTTCTTTGATGTGTCAGCAGGGATGACTGAAAGCAGATCACAGATTCTTTGTACTCAAGTAAAAAGGGAAATCAAGAGAGAGAGAGAGAGAGAGAGAGAGAGAGAGAGAGAGAGAGAGAATTTCTCTTCAGTCAAGCAGAGTGAATTCTATTCCCAGCAAAAACACCTAAATCAAATGCATAGCCCCTGGAATGTAACGGCGTACCTAATGATGCTCACAGAGAGGCCGTAAGAAGAGGAAAATATGAACAGAAATGATTATTCTTGTCTCAATGAAAAAATAATGAATGGGGAAGGGGAAAGCAAGGACATTGGAATGTCTGTATGAGGCGTGAACACAAGGACACACATTGAGAGAACTACAGGAAGCGGAAGAGACCATTCCCGAAATAATTCGGAAGCGTGACTAGAGGGTTTAACTAAGGCTCTCTTGTCTTTCCTTCCTCTGTCGTCATTCTGCTTGTGCTCCCCCCAAGCTCCTAAAGATGCAAGGCCACACTTATCACTAAGATCAACAGTACATGTAACCCGTGGCTAAAACACTCTTTAAATCCAATAAAAAACAAGCAGCTCAATTATTCACCTCTTAAACGTTGGTGATGACAAGCACCAGGAAACTCAAAGGGAGAGAAGCGTTGTCAAGAGAGGTGAGAAGAAAGAGTGTGCGTGACCCATGCTCTTCCTTTATGTGGGACTACTTCTCTCCATGTTCTTAGGTCTCAAAAGTTCCCATAGTTTAGCGCTCTGACTGCCACTTGGTCATTCCCTCCTGAATAGAATTGCTGCACTTTACTCTTCCACCCCGTTGGAGACCTCTATGGATGTGTCCTCCAGTCCGCCCACCATGACCTCGATGGATGTATCCTCCAGTCCACCCACCACACACCCATCACTGATTTTGCCCTAAATGGAAAAGTGAAATCGAATTTAAAGTGGCTCTGGGACATGAGATTCATCCAAACCTGTATCAGTGAGCAAATTCACTGTTTCCTCTGTAAAAGACATGGAATTCTGGGAATTCCATGAAAAACTGGATCTACTGATACACATAAATAGCTGCTGCTTCTCTGAGAAGGTCAGAGCACCCAGAACTCAAAATAACCACCCATCATGTTGTTCTCATTGCAACCAGATTCTCATTGTGAAAACCAACAGAATTAAGAGTGGATTTAGATGATTCCTGTGAATGACTAGAGTGGTAGATTGGAATGCACTATGTATAACATGAATTTCTATGAGTGGAGTCAAATGCAATTTTCCATGCTGAGACTTTAGTTTTGTTTTTCAAAATGTGGATAGCATCAAGAATGACTGGTGCCCCTGCACATCAGGAGCATAGAACCATTCTTACTGAAATCTTAAAATATTCTTATTAAGTGGAGTTACCTGGCGAGGCTCCACCCGTTGCTTTTCAGGGAGCCTTAAAAATGGTGTGGTGGGAGTCACGCCAAATTAGACTGTCAGGCTGACAGGCCTAGCATCACTGTCTTGCAAAGACAGACCTCATCGGTTGTGACAGGTTGGAAATCTAGGTGGCATAATGAGGCACAGAAGCAATATTTTCAAGGGTGCTTGCAGTTATTCCATGGATCTTTTCCCCCAAGGCAAGTAAACTCCCCAAATTCATCTGTCTATTTCCATGTATTTTCTTTTTCTTCATTGCTCGTCCCCTCTGTCTAATGCACTGACATTCAGTGGGTTTCAAATATATACTTCCCTCCGGGAAATAAAAGAGGTGCAGGATTCTTGACCATTTGAATGAAAAGTGAACATCTTACTAGAAGATATATGATCACAATAGTTGTTTTCTAAAGATAGTCTCGAAAGATCTGTGGCTTGCTTTACTCAGGAATTATATTTTGTTTGGGATCACTCATGCTACTATGCAACAATATTTTAAAATTCCTTAATTAAAATAACAAATCATCAAGGGTCACATAGGACAAATACATATTTTTTTTTATTTATATGAGCAATACAGAATAAGATTGAAGTCATAAATCATGGTGATGTGGACTCAACTAAGACCATGGCAGCTGAGCTGTCCTAGTTCCCTGCAGAAGCTGACCTCAATCATAAACAAGATGAACTATCAGACATTGCATTTTCTGTGATGCACAAACAGGAAAGATGCTGTGAAGTCTAAAACCTTTATGTACAGATGCACCAAGAGAGGCAGATAAACCATTAAGACTATCTTTCTGTTTTATAACTAAAATTTCAAGTATATTTAACCATACAGTTTTGATAGTCAACAAATGAGTTTAATTTGTAAGTAATATTACATAAGGCTAAACTATTATTTCCTCAAACAAAGCCTTTCATTTCCTAAGTCAAGGCTGATTAATAAACCTTTTCTACTTGCTATCTCTTTCTGAATTTTATTCATTATTTTTATTTTATGTGTATAGTGTATTTCCTGGATTTATGTAAGTGCACCCATGTTATGCTAATGGAAGTCAAAGCAGAAGAGTGCATCAGATCTGGAACTGGCATTATGGGTGGTTGTTAGCCACTGTATGGGTGCTGGGAATTGAACCTGGGTCCTCTGCAAGAGCAGTCAGTGGTCTTAACTGTTGAGCCATCTCTCCAGCCTCCTTGTTACCCCTTTTTTGCCTGAGAAATTTTTACAAAGCCACTAAGTATATAGGCATATAAAATATGTATATGAACTAAACATTTACTGATAATAAAACATAAGGAAATTCCATCTCCGCGTCTTGAGTCCTGGGATCACCAGCTCCATCTTGGCATCTTGAATGCTGGAATCATGGGCTCCATCTCAACCACCATTTTTTTTAAGCCACCGCTTTTTAAAGCACAATTCCATTTAGAAGTTGCCGCTCTAAGCTCCACATTGCTTTTATGCAAATGCATCAAGATCTACAAATACAACCAACTTATTCAACAACTTTCCAGAGTTTTATTTTTTTATTTAAAGTAATTATATTATGTATAAATCCATATTCACCAGATCCAGAGGGGACTGCTCTACCTTTACCCAAATCCACCTACTCTATGAGTATCGACTCATTTAGCCGAAAACTTACCTAGTATTAATGCATAGTAGACTTGGGAAAATGGTTTTCTGCCTAAAACATCCAGCATTCCGAAGACTGGCCACTGGAAGAGGTGGCTCAGTGGTTAAGAGTGGCACCAACTGCTCTTGCAGAGGACCTGGGTTCGATTCCCAGCACCCACATGACAGCTAAGAACTGTCTTTAAGCCAGGCATGGTGGTGTGTGCCTTTAATCCTAGCACTTGGGAGGCAGAGGCTGGCAGATCTCTGTGAGTTCAAAGCCAGCCTGGTCCACAGTGTGAGTTCCAGGCCACCTGGGGCTATAGGGAGACCTGTGTGCTAGATAGCTTTAGTGTTAATACACATGGGTTGAGGGAGCCTCAGTTGGGGAATTGGCTCAATTGGACTGGCCTGTGGCCACGTCTATGGAGTATTGTTTTGATTGTTGAGCAATGTGGGAGGGCCCAGCCCACTATGTGTGTTGCCACCCCTGGGCAGGTTGTTGTGTATGGTATAAGAAAGCAGGCTGGGCATGGACCAGGGGAGCATGCCAGTAACAGGCATTTCTCCATGGCCTGTGCTTCAGCTCCTGCCTCCAGGTTCCTGCCCTGAGTTCCTACCTTGGGCTTCCTCAGTGATGAACTGTGACCTGGCAGATGTGAGCTGAATAAACCCTTTCCTCCCCAAATTGGTAGTGGTAGTGTGTTTTGTCACAGCAATGGAAGACGAACTAGAACACCCTGTCTCAAAAGACAAAAAAAAAAAAAAAATCAAATACTTTTACACAGTACAAAGATGTACTAATTTGATAATTAAATGCTGAGGAATGTGGTAGGAAAACAGTCTTTATTTTCTGTAATTAAAGTATGTTTTTATAAGAGGGGGAAACAGTGAAAAGTAAAAACATCTCATTTCATAACAATAGTCTTGACCCTCTGAGCTGAAGTGTTTCAGGACATCCTGTGGCTTCATGGCAGGGTGGAGCAGACACAAAACTTCATGCAGTATGTGAAGAATGAAGGCTTTAGTAAAGTCATACAATGCAACATATGGCCAGAAACATACAATTCATTGCATGTTTGATTTTGAATTAATATTTATATTAATTCCTTGAGAATTTCATACAATGTACTCTGATCATGATCAACCTCTCCCCATCTCCTCTCAGATCCACCCCTCTTCCTGCCCACCCAAATTCATGCGCCCTTTTTCCAGATTGTGTTGTCCACATGCTCTCTGGTGTAGGTCCATCCCCTGGATCATGGTTGACCTTCAGGGTCCACACACTTAAAAAAACTGTCTCTCTCTCTCCCAGCAGCTACCAATTGTCAGCAGCTCCTCAGCTAGGGCTGGGACTTCATGGCCACCTCCCTGCTCCATGCTGAGATTTTGATTGGCTTGAGCTTGCCCAGATCTTGTGCGTGCTGTCACAACACTGTGAGTTCATCTGTATGGCTGCTCAGTTGCGTCCTGAAAACACTTTCATTGTAGTCATCCACTGCCTCTGTTCTTACAATCTTTTTTGACCCTCACTTCCACAATGATACAGAGGGTGTAATATAGATGTCCCATTTAAGGCTCATGTTCCATATACAGTGACCAGTTATGGCTCCCTGTGGTTTTATTTTTTTAATTTAAATTTTTATTTATTTTTGTATGTGTATGAATGTACTTTCTGCATGCAGGTTTCTGTACCCGTGTCATGCAGTGCCGCGGAGGTCAGAAGAGGGTTTCAGATTCCCCTGGAACTGGAGTTCTCCTGGAATTGGAGTTACAGGTGGTTCTTAGCCGCCATGTGGGTGCTAGGGATCGAACCCGGGTCCTCTGCAAGAGCAGTCGGTGCTCTTAACCACTAGGCTATCTCTCCAGCCCCCTCTCTGTGTTTTTTTATTATTTTTTTTGTTTATTATTTTTAAGGGATTCACAATATAAGAGCACAGTTGTTTTCAGATCACATTGACATTGCTCAGTTTGCCATACAATTAGGTAATTGTATCCACAGATGAGGGACACCATTCCTCATTTGTTTTTCTGGGACTGTGTTACTTCACTCAGCATGATATCTTCTAGCTCCAGCCATTTACCTGCAAAGCTCATGATGTCATCTTTCTTTACTGCTGCATAGAACTCCATTGTGTAGATGTACCATATTTTCTCTATCCACTTGTCAGTTGAGGGGCATTTTGGTTGGTTCCAGCTCCTTGCTATTGTGAAGAGAGC
>VZQC01006168.1:806163-825410 GCA_009823505.1 Rhizomys pruinosus | reverse complement strand
CCCAAGCCTGTGAAGAAACTCTTTGGGATTTTAATTGGGATTGCATTGAATCTATACAAGAATTTGGGTAGAATGGACATTTTTGCTATATTAATTTTCCCAATCCATGAGCATGGGAGGTTTTTCCATCTTCTGACGTCTTCTTCAATTTCCTTCTTCAAGGGTTTAAAATTTTTGTTGTAGAGATCTTTGGTGTCTTTGATTAGATTTGTTCCTATGTATTTTATTGCTTTTGAGGCTATTGTGAGTGGGAAGATCTCTTTGAATTCCTTCTTCAGTTGCTTGTTTTTGGTGTAAATAAAGGCTACTGATTTTTCTAGGTTAATTTTGTATCCTGCCACTTTACTGAAGCTCTTAATCATTTCTAGGATTTTTCTGGTGGTGTTTTTAGCATCCCTTGAAGTAAACAATCATATCATCAGCAAAAAGGGATAGCTTGACTTTCTTTTTTCCAATTAGTACTCCTTTCATTTCCTTTTCTTGTCTTATTGCCCTAGCAAGTGTCGCAAGCACTATATTGAAGAGGAGTGGTGACAGGGGGCAGCCTTGCAGAGTTCCTACCTTTAAAGGGAATGCTTCTGTTGTTTCCCCATTTAGGATGATATTGGTTGTGGGTTTCCTGTATATGGCTTTGATAGGAATGATCCCTCCAATCCAATTCCCTCTAGGACTTTAAGCACAAAGGGATGCTGAATTTTGTCAAAGGCTTTTTCTATGTCAGTTGAGATGATCGTGTGGTTTTTGTCTTTCAGTCAATTTATATGCTTCATGATATTTATTGATTTTTGTATGTTAAACCATCCCTGCATCTCTGGTATGAATCCAACTTGGTCATGATGGATGATCTTCTTGATGTGGGTTTGCATACGATTTGCCAGTATCCTGTTTAATATTTTGGCATCTGTGTTCATTAATGAGATGGGTCTGTAGTTCTCAGTCTCCCTGTGTTAATGGTCATGTACTGCAAAAAGAAGCTTCTCTGGTGAGGACTAAGACATGCACTAATCTATGAGTATAATAATAAGTCATCAGGAGTCAGTTTGATACTGTGTCTATTTAGCAGAGTAATTTCAACTGATATTTTGTTATGCATCCAGAGTATTTTACTATTGGGAAATTGTTCATGAGTCCCTCATTCAGGTAAGTGACCCCACATGAGGTCAGGACACATAGTAAACTGAAATCAAGCACAATGTTTCAAACCCCAGAGCCATGCTTCTCTGCTGAGAGATGGTTGTTGCAACACATCCACGATGCAGCTTACATTCTATATGTTTCCATGCTCTGTGGGGGATAAAGCAGGGTTAGTTCAGTAGCAAGAGCAATTTCGAGGCAGCAGCTCTCAGGTGACGATCAGTGTCCTGCCATTTCCAGCTGGAAGAGCTGAGAGTAGTGTTCGTAGTCACGAATTGAAAATCAGTCATTTTCTCCTAGGGTATTAATTAGCTTGTGGGAAGCTTCCTAAGAGAGCTCTGGTTATTCCTTTTCTACCTCTCTCTCCTTCTTGTTCTTGCTTTCATTCATATTAGGGACAAAATTTCAACTTTTAAATTATTAAAAATATTCTTTTCCTTTGTTCTTGAAATTTTCCTACCTGTGTACCATGGTATATGATCATATCGAATCCTTATTTCTTCCTCCAACACTCCCCCATATCCCCTAAGCTTGTTCCTCTCCCCTAACTTGGTCCCCTTCCCAACTTCATGTCTGTTTGTCCTTTCCTTTTCTTTTTAATAGTACACTGCCCATATGAGAATGGTTGTAAGGCCATGCACAAGTAGGGCCCAACTTTCTGAGGATAAGAAGTGGTTCCCTGTGGAGCATACACAGACATTACCCTCTGATCCAGACCATGGGACTTCCATTGAGTCTGCTGAACAGTAACGAAGGAGAAGAAAATCATGCTGGCATCTTGCTTAGCGTGGGGCCCTGCAACTTCCAATGGCCCCTGTGGGCCCTGCTCTCGTTTGTAGCCCTGCTGTAACACCAATCTTTAATCCCTCTATCTGCATCTCTTGCCTGCTTCTCTGGCCCCCAGAGGACATGCCAGTTTGGCTTTCTCTCTTGTATTCCAAAGGCAAGTTCTTTTTGCAAAGCTTTGGTGCTGTTTGCCCCCTCCCTGGCCTCGGTCTTCCCTTTTCTTCTCTTTTAAATAGTCTTATGACATCCTCCACAGTACCAATTACAGGCTGTGGAAGCATTTTACAAATTATAAGGTATTGGAAGAATGTTCATTATTAATAATTAATTAAAATGTCATTATTCTGAGAAGCAGTGTAGTGTGTCATAAAGTATACATGCTGCTGTCAGCCTGAACCAACTTTAAATTCTTATAACACCACTTCCTGGATGTTTGTACTATGGTGTGATGATGCAAGACAGAATCCTTGTAAAGGTAATTAAGGTTAAAAGAGGTCATAAGGGCAGAGCCCTGGTAAGATGGAATCCCTATCCTCCAAAGAAGAGACACAAAGCTCTCTCTCTCTCTCTCTCTCTCTCTCTCTCTCTCTCTCTCTCTCCCTCCCTCCCTTCCTCCCTTCTGTTCTTCCATTCCTCTCATTAACACAAGGAATAACTCATATGAAGACACAGGTAGAACACATACTTTCAATCAATGCTAGACATTACTCAGATTGACAAGTGTTATTTAAAATACATATCCACATCAGAATATTCCAATCAGATAGCTCTAGAAATTCCCTGTTTACAAGCCATGAAAAGGGCTTTCACTAGAAACTGAATCCTGCAGATCTTAGACTTCTCAGCCTTTAGCTTGAAAAAAAAAATGGTTTCTTTTTCCGAAGACACCTGGTTTCTGATATTTTTCTGTGGCAGCCCGAGAAAAGCAATAGAGCACTAAATGTGTTACTTTATATAAGGATAAGAGATCGAGCCTATAATTACCTTCATTTACAGAGGAGAAAATTGAACCTTGGAGAGATTAACTAAGATGTTTAAGGCCCCATGAAGTGGCACACCTGAGACTTGTGCTGAGGGCTGTCCAACTCCAAACGAGGCTCTGAATCACTGTGCCACTTTGCATCCCATAGCTAATAAAATCAGTGTCCTGCACAGCACAGAAGTGTCCCCTCTGCTGTAATGCTTGCCCCAGATGTGTCTCCCAGCCTTTCACAAGAAACAGGTTTGGCATTAAACCAGTACAACTGCAAGTATTTCCATAAAACATATTAACCTCTGTTCCAGTTCTCCACCCAAATGTTAGACAGGCTGTAAGTACCCCTTGAGGTAATAAGGAATTTTCTTTCTCACTTAAGAATACTTTAAGAGATATTTATAAACAGTAAAATTCTTCATATATGTGTATGGAGTTTATTTTGTGGCTATGATTTGATGCTGTGGATAATTAATCTGACAACTTGTGAATTATAATGCACTTTAAGTAAATGTTGAAGGTTGCTCAGATTGGCAGTGCTCTTTGAAATATATATATATATATATATGTATGTGTGTGTCTATACATATACATATATATATATATATATATATAGTCCCATCACATAACTTCCAGCAGAAGCCCTTAATAAATATTCTGAAATGGTGTTAATAAATAATATATTTATATAAACATATACTCCTTTAAAATTTCACATCTATATTAAAAATAAAGATTAAAAGAAATAAATTATAATTGCTATGTCAATGTATGTCAAATAGAAAACAAATTGACATCAACATTATTTTCTCTATCTCTATACAGAATTTAATAGATAGAAATTGTTGAATTGGGGCCAGAGAGATGGCTTGGCAGGTAAAGGTGACTTCTGCACAACCTGAAGACCTAAATTCAATCCTCCAGACCCATATGGTGGAAAGGGAGAACAAATTCTCAAAAATGTCCTCTGACCCCCACAGACATGCTATGGTATGCATGCACACATGCATAATAACAGTAGTAGTAGTGGTAGTAGTAGTAGTAGCAGTAGTAGCAGTAATAGTAGTAAATGTAAAAAAAGAAATTGCTTAATTTGGATTAAATGTGATAGAGGTTACCATAAATGATGGAATTGTCTAAAATGGGGAAAGATTCTTAGTAAAGTTCAGAATAAAAGTACAGTAACAGTAAAACAACAAGATAGAAAATCTAGATGATTTCCACCATTCTCTGCCATCCCCATTCTCAATGGACAGGACTGAAGTGGTTTTTGGTTGTTTTGTTTTTGTTTTTGTTGTTGTTGTTTTTGTTTTTGAGACAGGGTCTCCCTATAGTCCCAGCTGGCCTGGAACACACTATGTAGACCAGACTGACCTTGAACTCACAGAGATCTGTCTGCCTCTGCCTCCTGAGTGCTGGGATTAAAGGTGCCCACCCCCAAGACAGGCTTAAAGACCGGCTTATGGGTGCTGGGAATCGAACCCGGGTCCCTCCGAGAGCAGTAGGCCACTCTTAACTGCTGAGCCATCTCTCCAGCTCAGGACTGAAGTTATAATTTTTATGTGTTGAATATTAGATGCCAAAGCAAAGCCAGGCAGGAGCAGAGCAAGCAACACTGTCTAGGAAAATGTATGTATGTGTGTGTATGTGTGTATGTTATATATGTTTATGTGGTATCTGCATGTTTGTGCATGGAACTGTGCATGTGTGGAGTACACACTGATGTCTTTATGTCCTGTTGTATTGTACTTCCTTTTAGCTTTTCAGACAGGGTCTCTCACTGAACCTGGAACACGCACACTGATTAGCTAGACTGGCCTGCACGCAAGCTCCCAGGATCCTCCTGTCTCTGTGGAACACACACACTGATTAGCTAGACTGGCCACACGCAAGCTCCCAGGATCCTCCTGTCTCTGTAGAACACACACACTGATTGGCTAGACTGGCCGGCATGTAAGCTCCCAGGATCCTCCTGTCTCTATGGAACACACACACTGATTGGCTAGACTGGCCGGCATGCAAGCTCCCAGGATCCTCCTGTCTCTGTCTAACACACACACTGATTGGCTAGACTGGCCGGCATGTAAGCTCCCAGGATCCTCCTGTCTCTATGGAACACACACACTGATTGGCTAGACTGGCCGGCATGCAAGCTCCCAGGATCCTCCTGTCTCTGTGGAACACACACACTGATTGGCTAGACTGGCCGGCATGTAAGCTCCCAGGATCCTCCTGTCTCTATGGAACACACACACTGATTGGCTAGACTGGCCGGCATGCAAGCTCCCAGGATCCTCCTGTCTCTGTCTCCCAAAACCAGGGTCACGACTTCATTCTTCCACGCCTGGCTTTTTCTGTGGGTGCTAGGGATCCAAACTCAAGTCCTCATGCTTACAGAGAAAGCAGTTTATCCACCTAGCACAGCCGTCTCCCCAAACCTCAGATAATTTCCAAGAGTTTATTTCCCATGTCATAAAATCAAAACTCTTATAGGGTCCAGAACAGTCCTTGGGTTGTCCTTAGATATTGCTGGATGTGTATTATCTCTCACAAATTAAATTCCAGCAGCTTTCTTCCCTTCCACTCAGCCCCCTGTGTTGGCATTATTAATTAAGACACAGTAGCTCTCCCTTTAGGAACTGCAAATGAAGATTAAAAATACTGGTTTTGGAATTAGCACAACATGGGTCTCAATTTCAACTTGGAATTTGGAAGATTATGGAAAATTAAGACTAACTTCTGTTCAAATCTGTATTGGAGTATTGTAAAGCCTCTTGAAATAAAAAGTCTCTACTACCTAGAAATGGAATCCCTTTTAATCCATTTAGCAATTTCCAGACCATGTCTTATATCCCTGTGTTTCTATAGGCCTGGTGGGATGAAAGGAAATGATACTGAGATGTTGAAATCTTATTGACAGGAAGAGGTAGAAATCATGGAAGAAATCAGAACACCTAGTAAATTTTTTTTTACACCTAGTTAATTTTAAATTTTCAATAATAAACTAATATTTTTTTGCCAAAGTGTAAACCATTCATTGGAGCACATTTGACTTTTATGGAAATTTCTAATACTTGGGAATAATTATGCTAAAAATGTTTATCTGAATACTACTATAATTGGGCATTTGTCCTTTATTTGGCAAACTTAGTTACTGATGAGATCAGATAAAAATATTTATATTAACTCTTTATTTGTCCATGCTTAGTTGAAATATTTTTAGATAAGTTAGTTACACAGATGAAAGTGTAAATCTTAATACATGCATGAGTGTTTATATTTAAGGAAGATCCATTTATAAGTAAGCCAGTTCACAGGTACTTGATAGAAAAAAATTGGTCTTGGAGTTCGCAAAAAAGATATTTTTCAATGATATTGTGGTAAGGGCACTTCAAGATTGCCCATAGCTATGCATTGAGTCACAGCTGAGCACAAAATTAAAACTTAACTCAAAGTATGTGAATTAAGAAAAGTTTAATTCAACTGAACTAGGGCAGGAGTCTGAGAACAGGTCAGCGTGTACCTGGTTGCTTAGAAACCCATTCATTCTGCATGGCTTCTGTACTTTATGTTTGGCTTACTTTTAGAGAATAGGAAATGTTAGAGGGACTCACCACCCCTAAGCTTGGAAACTTAAACTTTGCACACCTAGATATGTTTTTTCCTATATAAAACACCTCCCAACTATAGCTCGTTGCTATACACCCTCCACTGAACGTCCAGTGTTGCGGGGGTCATAGAGAGGTGGTAGGCAGAGACCACCCTCTCCAGTTTCCTCACCGCCGAAGATCTTCACTCTGTTGGCCCGCCACGGAGTGGGGCTGGGGAGAGTAAGTGCGCTGCTGAACCGAAAGTAACCATGACAGGGAGTCGAATCAGGGTGTTACAGCTCAAGCTTACTTTATTGCAGGTTTACAGAGGTTTATAAGCTGTGCCGGCTTCCCTACTGGGGTATGTGTCTCTTCCTAATTGGTCCTTTTAGGAGGCTTAATTTACAAGTCCCTAATTGATCCTATCCCTTCCGTTCCTAGCATAATCCCTAATTATCATGTTAGTATGCAGGAGTAAAGAAGTGAAACTAGCTTTCCTTGCTTGATGGGCGGGGGTGAGTTCGCGAAACTCTAGCGCAGGCTTTCTTTTGTCCTTCAGGCCTATCTTCTTGGCTATTCCATGCCGTCACAGTGTGTAGTCGTAAGGTGACTAGAGACTTTTATTTTGGCTTCGTTTTGTGTCTGAGTGGTATTCTCTAGTGAAATTATCTTATTATAGTATTTTATATAATCTAAATTGTTTTTCTGAATCAAGGGTTCAAGGCTAGATTTCACAGTCATGCAGTCTTGGGTAGCTGCATGTGTCCTTGCCCTCCATTCTCTTCTTCGTATAACTGTTTTAGACCAGTTTCACTCCTTCTCCCTAAATTCTTTGCTTTGGAGAGCAGTCACTTGGATAGCAGAACTCCTTGGGTGGACTGGTTAACAATTTTTTCAGTAGTTCACATGTGATGGTGAGATTGCATGAGAATGTCCCCTATTGGCTCCAAGTATTTGAGCACTTTGCCCCAAGTCAGTGAAGATATTTTGGGAAGTTTAAGAGGGGTGGCCTTGCTGAGAGAGCTCTTCCTGAAGGTGGGCACTGAGAGTTTAAAGTCTTAACCCATTTCTTGTTTGTCTCTCCACTTCCTGTGCATGCTTGAAGATGCGAGCCATCAGCTTTCAGCTCCAGTCACCTCTGGAGCCATGCCTTCCCACCATGATAGAGTCTTAGCTTTCTGGAACCATAAGCCAAACTTTTTCTTCTATAAGCTGCCTTGGTCCTGGTGTTTTATCACAGCAACAGAACAGTAACTAATACAGTATATAAGAAGTGATTTCCAACACCACTAAAACACTTTCCCACAAAATTTATTTTTCCTTCTCTCTGTGTTAATGGAAATAAAGTGGAAATGCAATCCAAGTGGATGAACAACTCACCTTCCCACCAGTGATGTCCCCTAAGCCTTTACCACTTCAGGCCATATGTATTCTTATTCTTATTTTCCTAGGATTAACATTGCTGTGCTGTTAGCCTCATCTAGAACTGATGTATTCTCCCTAAATATTGTCTAATGTTTATGTCCCCAGGAAATTCATACACTGACATCCTGGCCACTAAGGCACTGGGTCCATAGGTGGGGTTTTTGAAAGGTGATTAAATCATAGAAACAAAGCCGTAATGAATAGGATCAATGTCATTGTAAAAAAAGGCCCAAGAAAGACACCTTCCTTTCTACCATGTGAAGACACAGCAGAAATGTACTATCTGTAAGTCAAAACAGACCTTACAGGAACACAGAGCCTGTCAGCACCTTGACCTTAAATTTCCTGGTCTCAAAAACTGAGGCTGGGGCACAGGGCAGTTTCCAGGACCACCCAAGCTGTGGCTACTGGCACAGGGAGAGTGACAGGCCCAGCCTCTAGCCAGGTGGGTTTCAGGAGATCCCAGTCCCTTTGCCTCCTGCACAGGTTTCCAGGACCATGGGAGCCCTGTTGCTTCTAGCCCAGGGTTCCAGGACCATCCCAGACCTGTTGCTTCCAGCATAGGGTGACAGGTTGGGTTCATGGGCAGGTGGCTTTCAGGACCATCCCAGCCCCATCACTTCTAGCTCTGGGTTCCAGTTCCAGGACCATCAGAGCACTGTTGCTTCCAGCTCAGGGTTCCAGGACCATCCCAGCCTCATGGCTTCCAGCACAGGGTGGATGACAGGCTGGGCTTCTTGGCAGGCAGGTTCCAGGACCACCCAATTCCAGTCACTTCTGGTGCAGGGTTCCCAGACCATCTGAGCCCTGTCACTTCAGGTGCAGGGTCTCTGGAGCTGCTCTGACTTCCAGACTGGATCTGGTAAGGCCCTACGGACACCTTGGGGGTGACAAGATTGGGCTTTTTCAGGGGTTTAAAATTTTTGTTGTAGAGATCTTTGGTGTCTTTTTTAGGTTTGTTCCTAGGTATTTTACTGTTTTTGAGGCTTTTGTGAGTGGGAAGTTCTCTTTATATTCCTTCTCCAGTTGCTTGTTGTTGGTGTAAAGAAATGCTACTGATTTTTCTAGGTTAATTTTGTATCCTGCCACTTTACTGAAACCCTTAATCATTTCCAGGAGTTTTCTGGTAGAATTTTTAGCATCCCTTAGGTAGAATATCATATCATCTGCAAAGAGGGATAGTTTGACTTCCTCTTTTCCAATTAGTACTCCTTTAATTTCCCTTTCTTGTCTTATTGCCCTAGCAAGTGTTTCAAGCACTACATTGAAGAGGAGTCGTGATGGGGAGCAGCCTTGCTGGGTTCCCACCTTTAAGAGGAATGGTTTTATTTTTTCTCTATTTAAGATGATGTTGGCTGTGTATATTTTTGTATATGGCTTTGATTATATTTAGGAATGTTCCCTTTAGTCCAATTACCTCTAGAACTATAAACATGAAGGGATGCTGGATCTTGTCAAAGGCTTTTTCTGCATTAATTGAGATAATCATGTGGTTTTTGTCTTTCAGTCCATTTATGTGTTTTATGATATTTATTGATTACACATGTTGAACCATCCTTGCATCTCTGGTATGAATCCAACTTGATCATGAGGGATGATCTTTTTGATGTGGGTCTATATGGGATTTGCAAGTATTTTGTTGTAAATTTTTGCATCTGTGTTCATTAATGAGATGGGTCTATAGCTTTCTTTTTTGGTCGTATCTTTGCCTGGTTTGGGTATTAGAGTGATACTGGCTTTATAGAAGGAATTTGGGAGATTTACCTCTGTATCTTTCTGAATAGTAATCTTGTTTGACATCTGAAGTATGTGGCTTTCAGTATTTTGTCTTTGCTTTGAGCATCTAGCATTTTAACTATGATATGGTGTGGGGAGTTTCTTTTCTGGTCTTGTCTATTTGGTGTGCTATGTGCTTCTTGTATTTGTATAGGTTTGTCTTTTTTCAGTTTGGGAAAATTTTCTTCTATTGTCCTGTTGAAGATCTGATCAATACCGTTGTCTTGGGATTCTTCTCCTTCCTCTATCCCTATGACGCAAAGATTTGGCCTTTTCATAGCATCCCACATTTCCTGGTTATTCCACTCTTGTGGTTTTTTTTTTTTTTAATTTTCCGTAGTCTTCCCTTGAGCATTTTAGATGATCCATGTTATCCTGCAGGTCTGATATACTATTTTCTGCTTCATCCATTCTGCTTCTGAGGCTTTCTCCCATCCTTTCCTGTTGATTGAATGAGTGTTCCATTTCCTTTTTTATTTCTTCCTGTGATTACTTTAGCATTTCCATTTCCTTTTGGAGCTTGTCATTCTCTACTTGTAGCTCCTTGCTTCCCTGGTCTCTTTCTTTTTTCATTTCAGCCTGGGATCTTTTCAGTGTTTCCACTTCCTTCAAGAGTTTGTCCTCTCCCTCTAGTTCTTTTCAGAGATTGTGTTTCTCTTCCTCTAGTTCTTTTTGGAGTTTGTGTTTCTCTTCTTCTTGGTTCTTTTCAGAGTTTGTCATTCTCTCCCTCTAGTTCTTTCTAATGTTTATCATTCTTTCCTTCTAGATCCTTCTTGTGTTTTTCATTTTCTCCATTTAGTTCTCTGATTTCTTTGAATATGTCTACAATTGTTCTTCTAAGGTCTTTGTCTTGGTTTCCAGGGAGATCTCATTGTAGGAATCTTCTATAGGACTGCTAGAGTTCAGTGTGGATTTATTATGAGCTTTTCCCATGTTGCTTTTTCATTGTGTCTTTGGCATGTGGATTAGAGTTTTGTTTGTTTGTTTGTGGTTTTGCATTCTGGTGCTTCAATGCTGGTTGCACAGAATAGGTTCACTAACACTGAGCCTGATAGATAGTCCATACCACAGCACCACCAGGTTGGGGGTGGGGGCAGTTTGCTCCTTTGGCCCACACACCATGCTGGTACCCTGTTGACCTGTTGTGCCCTTGTCTACGTGCATCCATGCCTCAGTGCTCTCTGGAATCCAAAGTGAGAGGTTCCAGGGGCGGGTGTAGGGCCCCAAAGCCCCAAGGCAGTTCCACCTTACGGGGCACTGAGCTGTGCTCCTTGGATCCTGAGCTGGGGAATTACATACTTTTGGATTAGTTCATATATAAAACATTTTTAGTAAATATATAAATTTTCAAGATTTGCTGGTATTTGCAGCTCTGAAGAAACTCGGTGTTCTGGGAACACTTGTTCATCATTTATTTATCCTTTATTGTGCTTTTAAAAAATGTACCTTAAAAGATCAAGAACAGTTAACTGATATTTACAAGGTGTAGTCAAGAGAAGTCCTGAATTTCCGGTTCTATCTTCTTTATTATCGCCAGGTACTTCTGCCAAGAAGACTGAGAAGACTGCCAAGAAGGGAGTGTTCAAGAAAAAAATCCTAGGATACTTGTTTGTTTTGCTTTTGTTTTTTGAAACAGGATCTTCCTGTAGCCCCAGCTGTCCTGGAACTCATTATGTAGACTAAGCTGGCCTCCAACTCACAGAGATCCTCCTGCCTCTGCCTCTCAAGTGTTGGGATTAAAAATGTGGGCCACCACACATGGCTACACACACACGCACACACACACACACACACACACACAATCCTTATTTTACATTTTTTCAATGTCATTCATTGGTTGTGACAAAAAAATGAGCAGACACTTCAGATAGAGATATGAAACTGGTTTGTAGAGGACAAAGTGATACCCAGGTCAGTTCATCTAATTCTTTTGAAAGACAGTGTCTCCACTTTCATAATCTCTGAAAATCCAGATAAACAGTTCAGGCAATTCAGATAACTCTGTATGGGCCAAGGAGCATGATGTTCACTGGAATTCAAGTATTACATGGAGAGTGGTGCAGTAAGAGAGAAGGTAACTAGCCGGGCGTGGTGGCACATGCCTTTAATCCTAGCACTTGGGAGGCAGAGGCAGGTGGATCTTTGTGAGTTCAAGGCCAGCCTGGTCTACAGAGCGAGTTCCAGGACAGCTGGGGCTACAGAGAGACCCTGTCTTGAAAAGACCAAAAAAAAAAAAAAGAGAGAGAGAGAGAGAGAGAAGGTAGTAACTAAGGCCTCTGGCAATGCTTTCAATGCACTTTCTAAGTTAGTCTTCACACTAACAAAGATTTATTCTACCTCTTTTTTCTTCTAACAGATGAGCAAACAGGGGGAGAAGTAATTCACTGAGATCACATAGTTAATGTGTTGGAGGCTGAACCCATGAGACAGTCTAACTCCAAAATCTCTACTTACAGTATCCAATAACAGAGCTCAGAAGAGTGATATTTCCATTACACAGGTGAGGAGTAATTCTTCTTGTCTTCTATTGGTGTAGGTGTTCTGGCCCTCTGAGATGATTATGTTGTATAGTCATAAGTTATTATCAGCTTTTGAGACCACAGATGATGTAGAACATTCAGGACAAAGCAGCACTGGTCGACATTAGCTGAGGTTCACAAGTTCTGACAGGCAACACAACACTGTCTGTGAAGCATTAGCTCACTGGAAGGCACTTATCCACTCCTGGCACCTGGCCATGCTGTGTGTTTTCCATTTTGCTCACCTCGTTTCAGATGGGTTTGTTTTATTAGGGGAAATGTGTGAGTGGGTAATCCTTAACATGGAAATAAAACCCAAGGCTGTCTAAGAGATTGCCGAAATTCACTTATGGCTTGTGGATGTGCCCTCAAATACACAGAACACATTGTAAAGACCTCAAAACAATGCACATTGCTTGGAAGGAATCTGCCAAATAATAGTATTATTTTTCAAGTTGGAGGACAGTGAAGATTTAGCTTCATTGGGTTACAATGATGATAGAATTGATTTATATGGACCCCAGCTCCTTTCAAACACGCATGTCAATACTCTTTATTTTAATAATAACTTTGACTTTCCTGGTAAAAGCACTGTTTTAAGATGATAAGACAAAAACATAATACAAATGCAGGCATAATGAAATCAGCATGGTAAGAAGCCCATTTCCCGAGTATTGCAGAAACCTTATTGGAGAAGAGGCATTTTACCTTTACATTGGAAAGGTAAATGGTCCCAGGGACATTTTATCTTCTGTGTTTACGGATGTGCTTTTGAGATGTGTGTGGGTACAGGATGTTGACTAAATCCTCTAAAGGATGTGAGAAATAAACTTTCCTCAACACAAGGAAGTGATGGCATAACTACCAAAAAACTAAGACAAATCTGATCAATACTTCTCCACAATGAGACTCCATGTCACATTCACATACTCAACATGAATATATTCCATCTGATGCAGGTGTTATTTATAAATTCTGCTCCAACACAGCCTAGAGGAATTTCATTGAAGAAGTTAAACCATGGCTGAATTAGGAATTTGTTTGGCCTCCAGTCATGTTCTGTGGTATACTGATGGAAATGACAGGACTGATACAGGAAACTTGTATGTTCCAGGAAGACATTGCTGCTGTTTTAATATATAAAGATGGCTGAGAATTTCTGAACTGCAAACAAAATGTCTCACACATCAAGTCCTGCCCATTGCACTCAGGATTGTTCAGAGAGAGGCATTAAATGTTCCTCTCTTGTCCCACCTTCCCAATATCACTCAGCACTGGCCCCTCCAGCTCCAGGATTCTGACCCGGACCTATACGATAAAGGTCAAGTCTGTGCTATTTTAGTGTCAAGAAATTCCCCAGAGTAGAACAACCTAAGATGCTTACAGGGGGTCCTGGTCTATGATCAGCTCCCTCTCATGCTTTTTCTATATTAGATACCAAAAATGATAGCTCCAAAATGAAAATCGAGTCATGTGGAATGCCCACTGTATTAGTCACTTTTCTGTTGCTGTGATAAAGCATCATGACCAAGGAACTTATAAAAGGAAGAGTTTATTTGAGCTTATGATTGACGGTTCCAGGGAATTAGAGTCCATTGTAGCGAGAGGCGTGGTGGCTGGAGACTGGAGCAGCAAACCGAGGGTCACATCTCACAAAGAGCACAGGAAGCAGAGAGAGCAACTGTAGACTACGAGGCTTGTTAAAACTCACTAAGCCTGCCCCCAACAACGCACTTCCTCCAGCACGGCCACACCTTCTAAGACCTCCAAAAACAGTGCCACCAACTGGAGACAAATGTCTGAATACCTAGAGCCTATGGGGGACACTCATTCAAACCACCACACCCACAAACCATAAGCTCTTTTACTTGGCCTACACAGAGCTTCAAGATTTGGCCACTGCCTAAAATCTCAAGCCTCATGTCTTTTCTGGCCTTGCTCCTTGCAAGCCAGCAATGGTGAACTCCTTAGCATTCTCTGAGCACATCAGACTCTCTGCCTTGCACATATCTGCCTGCAACAGTCTCCCTTACTTGTTTGCCTGGCACGTTCATTTTTGAAGTCTCCAATGAATTGCTACCTTTTCTTGAAAGGGCTTCCTTGACTCTTCCAACCAGTCAGTTCAATCTGTGCAAGTATCTGTCAAAGGAATCAGTCTTTTGTTTGAAGTTTCATGTCTTCTGCCCTTATTTAAGTTACATGATTGGAAGGATCTTGTATTAGTTATATTTCCACTGCTTCGATAAAACTCCCTGACTGAGGAAACGTATAGGAGGAAGAGTTTATTAGGCATTCACTTGCAGAGGGATAACAGTTCATTACAGCAGGGAGGCATGGTAGCAGAGGCAGCTAGAGCAGAAAGCCAAGAGCTTACCTCAAGCATGTGCAGGAAACAGAGAGTGACAGAGCACCCATCTTCAGTTGCATGCTTGTTCCAGCAAGGCTGCACCTAAGCCTCCCTGTAACAGCACCACCAACTGACCAAGTATTCAAACACTTGGAGCCTATGGGGCCATAGTCCTCATTCAAACCACCATATTTTTTTTACCAGTTTTCAACCTCCGTATCTCAGATAGTAGTTGGTATAGGTAAGGGCTCACTACACACATGTATGACGGAGTGAGTGAATGTAGCATAAACAACACTTCTATTGAATAAAAGAAGAGTTCAGAATCTTAGATTATAAGGACTTGAGTTGGGTATCCATGGTAAGTTTTCAGTGTTACTGGGAAAGTCTCTATGCTCTGCTCAGCAAGCCAACCAACTAGAAAGAATGCTGTGTGGATGATTGAAAGACACATCCCAGCTACTTAGCAACAATTTCTTGGTGGTGGATTATTGAGGGGTACCACATATCCTGTCAGCCTGCCCAGAGTTACTTCGGACGCCCACCAACATCAGCTCATAATGTTCACTGTTAAACTGATTGCTATTCCCTCTCAGGGCTTCATAAACGCATGGCTCTTTTCTGCTGGAGACATTTTTACATGATCCTGTGTTTATGGTATATAAAATAGGCCCAAAAATCAAATCCCAGCATGGTGGGACAGGCCTTTAATCTGAGTACTTGGGAGGCAGAGGCAGGCAGATCTCTGAGTTCAAGGCCAGCCTGGTCTACAAAGTTAGTTTCAGGACAGCTGGGGCTACAGGGAGACCCTGTCTCAAAAAGACAAAAAAAAAGTTCACTGATTTAAATAATAAAATTATTTTATAAGAATTCTTTAGTGTATGTATAATTTTACCTGTTATTAAACATGAAAACAAATTTGCATAAGATGATGATAAGATAATGAATTCATTATAAGATGAATTAAATCTTGGCTGAATATTTGATCCTGCAGGATGTAGGATCATGTTTTTTAGAACTAATCAATATTTTTCCCAATTAGTTTCCTTTTTAATATGCTTAAAACAAATAGGTGGATGTGTTTCATGTTTTTGTATGGAAGGGTAAATCAGCACATCATTAAGGGGTGTTATGTAGAACCTACAGTATAATTTGATGGTATTTGGATTCCCCTTCTCTACCCTCATCTCCTCCTTATTGAACTCCATTCAATTTAATGTGCTCTATTGTATATATAATATATAACATTATATAATATATAATAATACATCATATAATATATGGTATATAATATATAATATATGATATATAATATATAATATATCTCATAAGGCTATAGAGTCAATTTGTGTCCTCGAATGTCCTTTACTGTGAGTCCATCCACTGGAGCCTAGTTAACCTGTCAAGAGTCCCATGGCTGGAAGCTACTCTTTCTGGCCCTCCCAGCAGCCATCTGTTGGCACAGTTTTCTTAGGTGAGGTTGGAGCTTCCTATCTGCTTCCTCATGTCTATGCCGATTTGAGCTTTCATGAGACTTGCACATGCTGTCACTCTTGCTGAGAGTTCATGTGAGCAACTGACCAGCTGTCTAGAAAGCTGCTTCTTTGTGGGCGTCCACCACCCCCGGCCCTTACAATCTTTCTACATCCTCTTCCACAGTGATCCTTGAGCCTTGGAAGTGGGGGCTGATATAGGGCATCCTATACAGTGTTAAGTGCTTGGAGCCTCTGTACTCTGTATTTTGGCCAGTTGTGAGTCTGTGTTATTCACCATCTGTTCCATAAGCATGTTTCTCTGGTAAGAGTTGAGAAAGGCATTAATCCATGGCTATAATAAGTCATTAAGAATCAGTTTAATGTGATAACTAGTTAGTAGAAAACTAGTATTAGGTTCACTATGTCTTGTATCCTGTTCAGCCTCAGAAAACTGATCAATATTTTTATTTGATACTCATCAGTACTAAAAATGCCACTTTGCATAAATAGTATAAAATGACAGAAGTATCTTTAGCACCATTTCAGAAATTGTTAGTAATTCTGCCCTAATACCAAGTCAAAATTCAGTCAATGATTTTTTTTAAATGAAACTCAAATTAGTAGCTCAAATAGGTAGGTTCTAAATAAGATACCCCGAATAGATTTTAATTTATGAGGAATGGCAGGAGGGAATTATTGAGTCTTTATTTTCTGTAATTAAATCACCATGCTTAAATAAGGGTAGAAAATTTATATGCACATTAAAAACAATGTAGTTCTAGCACATGTTAATTTCAAGTTGAAGTGAGGTGTTTGAGGGATCATCCATTGGCACTGTGAGGTGAGGGCATCCACACTGCAAAGTGCACACGTGTGTTCAGAACCAAGGCCACAGCGAAGCTGCAATGCCACACAGGTCAGCACCGGTAGGAACGGCTCGGAATCATTATGCACTCGACTTGGACGTTTTGTTCATTGCACATTCACAAACCTTCCACTGGTACCAAACTATTCACAGCCCTACAATGATTTCATGACCCCTGGTGTGAGAAACTGGAATTTAGGCAGTGACAGAGAGGCAGGAAAGCACAGAACTCAAGAACACAGACTCATGGGCTAGACTGCCTTCAACTGAACCCCGTTTGTATTCATTACCTGTCTGTTGCTGTGATAAAACACTATGATCAAGGCAACTTAAAGAAAGAAGTTTTGTTTTTTTTGCGGCTCTCAGTCTTAGCCTTTAACTATCCCTTTTGCTTCTCATCAACCTGTGCCCCTTTTCTAAGCCTAGGGAACACTCTGCAGAAGAGGGGGCGTGGTAGAATGTAAGGGCTGCGATTGGTGTGAACAGTGAAACTACAGCAATATAGTCTGGACACTCATTTGATCAACTTGATTGAACATACAAACCCCCTCCCCCCCACTGGATGGCAGGGCTGCGGGGGTTTGGGCACAACAGCTTGCAAATTGGTTTTACATGATGGATGCTTGTACTCATAAATTATCATTTATTGCTAAAAAATGAAAAAAAAAACCCGGAGAGAAAGATGCAGGACAGTTATGGCAGAATGCATGATCTGGGATGGGGTGGGGTGAGATGGGGGGGGAAGGGAAAGGGAAATATGCCTGAACTGAATTGGAAAATGATGTATGAAATACACAAAGCATCAATAAAAAAAAATTAAAAAAAATTCAAGGTCAAAAAAAAAAAAACAAGTATTTATTTGGCTTGCTGTTCCAGAGAAATAAGAGTCCGTCATGGCATAGAGGTTTGGCGGCAGGAGGAAGCTGGAGCAGAAAGCACAGGAAGCAGAGAGACACAAGTGGCAGTGGGCAAAGCTGTGGAATCTCAAAGTGGCCCCCAGTGATGCACACCCTCCAGCAAGGCTGCGCCTAACCCCTGCAAACAGTGCCAGCAGAGTTCACATACTTGAGGCCTATTTTCTCATTCGAACCACCACAATAACTACCCCATACTCTCACTGCCTTAGTCTTCACGTCTGTGCAATGGGGACACCAATAGCAGCTTCCTCAGAAAGTTACTTATGAAGATTAACTAGCCTGTGTGCTTAATAATTCTAAGCAATGGTGCTACTCACATTACGAGTTGCAAAACAGAGTAGTTATAATTATCATGATTTCAAAAACAGTTATTCTCTGATCTTTACATATAATGCATAATACAGATGTGAGAGTTCTCACCTAAGAAATTGAAGTTTTGAATCTAAGTGTGCTGGATAGCTTTAGTGTCAACTTGACACAGTTTGGTTGAGAGAGCCTCTATTAGGGAATTGCCTCCAATGGACTGGCCTGTGGCCATGTCTGTGGGGCATTTTCTGGATTGTTGAGTGATGTGGGAGGGCCCAGCCCACTGTGGGTGGTGCCACCCCTGGGCAGGTTATACTCTATTGTTATTGTATAAGAAAGCAGGCTGTAGCATGGCAGGGAAAAGCCAGTAAGCAGTGTTCTCCCGCGCTTCGTTTGCTCCAATTCATGCTCCTGAGTTCCTCCTGCTCCCTAGAATGAACTGTGACCAGGAGAAGTAAGATGAATAAACCCTTTCTTCCCTAAGTTGGTATTGGTCAAAGCGTTTTGTCACAGCAATTGAAGGAAAACTAGAACACTTAGCCAGCACAATTTACATAATCTGCTACTGTTTGGAAGTTTAGAGTTTCATCCATGGGGCCTGTGAACAGTTTGCTTAGAAAATCATCTTATTTCCTGAGATTACAAAATATCATAATTAAGCTGAGTATGGTGGTGGATGACTTCGATTCCAGCACTCAGAAGCAGATAGGTATCTACGAGATCCAGACCAGCCTGGTCTACATAGTGGGCTCCAGGCCAGCTGGGACTACTATAGAGACCCTGTCTCAAAATAAATAACATAAAATATCCTAATTGGAAATTGCCTTCCTTGAGGGCCTGCTGTTGGGAGCATGGCCAGGTGCTCTTGCCCGAGGCTGCCTTCTCAAATACACGTCTAGGCTGCATTGTTTAAGGTTATTTGTCAAGGGTTCCATATGTCTGCTCCTTGGCCTGGTGCTATTCAATTAGCATTGTGGAGCCTTGCATAAAATACACCCAAGAAAGAAGACAGAATATAAGTTATAAATCTGGCTAGTGGCCTGCACCTTGGTGCGGGCGGGGAGAGTACCTGGGCAGGCATTCTGCCCCTCTGCCGCGGTTTAAAGATTTCCCTCATTTTCCTCTTTTCTCAGT